>SJXQ01010719.1:19768-226847 GCA_006408695.1 Aepyceros melampus | reverse complement strand
GCCCGCACGCGGCTGTGGCTGCAACCCGGGACCGTCCCAGCTCGCCCACGGCCCCACACAGCCCCACAGGCTCCCTGCTGTCTGCCGGGACGCCGTGCGTGTGCCTCCCTGACCAGGGCCAGCTCCTGCACTTTCCATGGCTGCCTTTGCAGAACTTGGAGGCTTCTTGGGCAGTGTGTCTGGAGAACAGGACTGGGGAGGCGGGGAGCAGGCAGCCACCTCAGTCCCTACACCGAGGGAGGGCTCTTCTTCAGGGGAAGGGGCCCCAGGTGCCCACGGGTTTCTGCTGAGAAGACCTGGCTGCTGTGGAGGTTGGCCGCAGTGCCTCTTCCAAGTTCAGGTCTGCTGCAAGGGGGTCTGCTCCAGGTGCCCCCAGACCGCCAGGGGGCTTAGCAAACCCGTTGGGGAAGAGGATATATGTGATTCTGAGAGGCAGTCCTGCAGACCACAGCTGGCCTGTCAGCTCTGGCCAGGGCACAGGGTTGGGGAGTGCTGTGTGGCCAGCGTTCTGGGGTCTGGGGCCGCGTGTGCTTGATTCACCTTCAGAACCAGGCTCCTGGGATGAGTGCTGGCCTGCAGGCTGTGTGTGCCGTCTGTGTGCTTGAGGGAGTGGCCAGCTTGGCCCTCCAGCCAGTCTCTGTTCCCCAACCAGCACTGACTCTCCTGTGGTTAGCTGCTGCTGCTGCTGCTAAGTCACTTCAGTCGTGTCCGACTGTACGACCGCATAGACAGCAGCCCACCAGGCTCCCCCATCCCTGGGACTCTCCAGGCAAGAACACTGGAGTGGGGTGCCACTTCCTTCTCCATTGCATGAAAGTGAAAAGTGAAAGTGAACTTGCTCAGTGGTGTCCAACCCTCAGCGACACCATGGACCGCAGTCTTCCAGGCTCCCCCGTCCCTGGGACTCTCCAGGCAAGAGCACTGGAGTGGGTGCCGTTGCCTCCATGTGGTTAGCTAGTCCTCAGAAAATCCCACTGGAGTGGGGGTGCTGGAGTCTGCTGACCTGGAGGGCATCACGCTAGTGTTGGCCTCAGGTGCTCGTTGCTGTGACTCCTGGCTCACCTGGAACTGCCGTGCTCTGGGGCTTGCTGTCAGCTGTGGCTGCAGGGTGGGGGAGGGGGGGAGCGGCATAGCTCGTGCCTGTCCCCTCCTGGTGGTGATGCGTCTTGTGCTGCTTGGCAGACTCTTGAGTCTGGGCTGGTGCAGGGCCCTGGGTGGAGCTGAGAGGGCGGTGGAGGTCTTGCTCTCACTGCCAAGGCCCCTGGAGCGGCCACCCTGGGAAGGTGCCCCAGCACCCACAGGCTGGCTGTATCCCCTTGCTTCCCCTGTCCTTTATTGGGTATCTGGCCCCTGGCTCTGGTCTTCTGATGGCCCCGACTTCTTGAGTTTTGTAGCCACACATCTGAGAACAACTGAAAGTTCAACATTCGTGGCTCTTAGCTGTTAGGAGCGGAGAAGGCAGTGGCACCCCACTCCAGTACTCTTGCCTGGAAAATTCCATGGATGGAGGAGCCTGGTAGGCTGTAGTCCATGGGGTCGCTTAGAGTCAGACTCGACTAAGCGACTTCCCTTTCACTTTTCACTTTTATGCCTTGGAGAAGGAAATGGCAACCCACTCCAATTTTATTGCCTGGAGAATCCCAGGGACGGGGAGCCTGGTGGGCTTCCGTCTGTGGGGTTGCACAGAGTCAGACACGACTGAAGCAACTTAGCAGCAGCAGCAGCTGTTAGGAGTGAGGCAGGGGACTGCTTGGCCTGACTGCCTTTTGCAGCAGATTAGATCAAGGTGTGTGGTTCAGCCACTTAAGGGTGCCCTCCTGTTTCCGGACCAACCTTTCTACTCTGCTTCAGCTGCCATCTGAACAGCTGACTTTTTCTAGGCATAGAAACCACAAGCTAACCACCCAGGTCTCCATATGGAGTTCAGGCTTGTCCCATTTCCTGCAGCTGCTGTAACAAAGGAACACATGCTAGGTGGCTTAAAACAACGTAGGGTCTAGGTCCTGCACACCAGTTTATGGGCAGGGCGCTGCTCCCTCTGAAGCTCCAGGCTCTTCCAGCTTCCAGTGGCCTCAGGCAGTCCTTGCCTTGTTCAGTTCAGTCGCTCAGTCGTGTCCGACTCTGCGACCCCATGAATCACAGTACGCCAGGCCTCCCTGTCCGTCCCCAACTTCCGGAGTTCATCCAGACTCACGTCCATTGAGTCATACCTCCCTGGCTTCTCCTGTGGGTGTCTGTAACAGACCACATTTCTTAAGGATGCCAATGATGCTGGATTAGGGGTACACTAATGACCTTAAGTGATGGCCTCTGTGAAGACCCTGTTTCTGAAGGTCACATTCTGTGATGGTGCAGATAAGACTGCAGCATATCTTTGGGGGAGGACACAATTCAGTCTGGGAGATAGTGAAGGACGGGGAGGCCTGGCAGTCTACACACCTTAGCCACTGAACAATAACAGCATTCAGTTCACAGCAGCATCTAACACTTGCCTTCCCCAGACTTGCTCTGTAGAGCTCACTGGCTTTGCTGAATGGTGCCCTCCCCTATCCCGTGTATCTGACGGGCACGGGCCCCACCTGCCCCTGGGCCTCAGACGCTGTCTCTGCTCTGGGCGCTCCCTGCTCACCGCCGGGCCTTGGGCCCACCCTGACTCTCTTCTCTGCTGTCCTGGCAGGAGTCTGCGTCCCTGATGCGCTGTGCTTACTGCCCGCAGGCAGCTAGCGCCCTGCGGTGGACATGACCAGGGAGAGGGAGGGCAGCCTGTGCCCATGCTCTCTGGCTCGGACCCTGGACTCTGCTCCCCTTTCAGAGTCCAGCCCTCAGGTGACTCCGTGCCGGACGCTCGGGTGCCGACCCCAGGCCGGCCTCGCCGCCGCGCGGGGCGCGTGGAGGGCCGCCGGCCGGCAGGGGGCGTCCGTGGGGCAGGAAGTCCCTCCCCGGAAGAGGCCTGGCGGCGGCGGCGGAAGTGGAAGCAGCGCCGGCCGCCGGCTGGGCGCGCCCGCGCTCTGCGGCCGTCGGCGTGGATACCTCGCTCCGCCTCTGCCGCGCGCCGCCGCCACCACGCCGCCGCCGCGTCCTCCCGGGGCGCGGGAGCCGGCGGCCGAGTCCAGCTGCTGCAGGCGGTGGACACGGCGCACACCGTGGACTCGGTGGAGTGGTGCCCGCTGGCCGGCTGCAGGCACCTGCTGGCGTGCGGCACCTACCAGCTGTGGAGGCCGGAGGCCCGGCCCGCCGACGGGGAGCGCCAGGTGCGCGGGCCGCGGGCGGTCTGCGGCCCCAGGCGGCCGCTCCCAAGCCGCCAGAGCCCCCGACTCGAGCTTCTCTCGAGAAGGGCGAGGAGAGGCTCCTGAGAGGCAGAGCCGACCGCAAGCATCCAGACCTCTCTGGTCTGCAGCGGTGAGGCTCTCGTGTGGAGCCACACGGGGTGGACGCGACCTTGGTCTGTGGCCGGAATGTAAGAGAAACGGCGCCCTGAAAGCGGGATGTCTGTCTGCCGGCGTGGCCCAGGCTGTGGGGGAAGTCTAGAGAAAAGAGGATGTCATGGGAGCTCTACCTGATACCCTGAAGGCATCCGCTTACGCGGATCCAGACCTAAGCGTTTTTAAGAGTGAAAGCTGGCACTGGGACCGTCCTAGGCAGGCCTGCTGTGTCCCATGGGAATCCTAACCACAGCTCCTTTCTGTCGGCCCCTTTAGAAGAAGCATTGTGTCCTAATCCACCTACTCGTTACTCACAAGAGAAAAGACATTTCTCCAGCTCAGAAAATCAGAGTTCCCAAGTCTTGGCAAACCTCTTCTTTCCCTGTCCCTTTTCCCATCCTTTGGGTTCCTCAGTGTCTGTTAAGGTCTTCAGAGCACACGTGCATTTTTTTGTAGAGTGAACTGGATGTTGCCGAGCCTCCAGTTCGTTTGGGCCGTCTCTACCTGTACAGTTGCAATGAGGACAGGTCTCCCTGCCCCCTGGTTGAGGTCCAAAGAAGAGACACTTCTGCGATCCTGGACATGAAATGGTACACGTTTGGTAACAGTCCCCCTTGGTTGGAATTTGTCATGGAAATCTGATTGTTTGGTCAGAGGAGCCTGATGCTGGCGGCATCCAACAAGACAGGGAGGCCTCTGCATGCAGTTGGGGTTCATTCTTTCCCGTCCTGTCTTTCCCGCCTGTGGAGGCTGCTGTACACTTGGGGCTCATTTCCTCTCAGTCTCCAAGCTGTGCAGGTCCTGTCGCTCTGCCTGGGAAGCAGTGCTGACTTTCTACTTCATAAACTGGAGGATCTTGTAGGAACAGAGCTGTAGGCTCCAGACTGGTTTTGGAGCTGAAATCTGTAACAGTGAGTCACGGGGGTGCCTGTCGTCCTCCTGCACTCCGGGCACATCCTGTGTTCTGACTGGCACGTGCATTCTCTCCTAGGTGTCACGCTCCAGTGGCTGGCCATCCCGTCTTGGGTGTGGCGGATGCTTCTGGGTCCATAGAGCTCCTCCGCTTGGTGCCATCTGAGGTCAGTGACTGGGCCAGGCTTAGTGAGGGGTGCAAGGACCATGGAGGCAGGCTGTGCTGAGGTGATCTTTTTCTGGGGTGATCTGTTCAGCAGTGAACTTTATCGTGAAATGTTCTAAGGTAGCACACAGTTCACGGGTTTTAAGTTCACGGGTTCTACGTCTAACTCCCAAGAGGAAGACACCTTCTGTGTCGCCAGCAGAGGAGCTGAAGCGACAGGCAGGCCCTTTAACCTGACAGGGGGCCTGAATGCCCAGTTAGGGAAGCCTGGGCCAGCATTCTTGGGCTGGCAGTGCTGGGGCAGGAAGAGCAGTGTTTCCTGGGGCGAAGTGGTGTTTATCATCAATAATTAAGAGAGCATAGGGTTCCTCTGCTGCTGCTGCTAAGTCGCTTCAGTTGTGTCTGACTCTTCGCGACCCGATGGACTGCAGCTTACCAGGCTCCTCCGTCCATGGGATCTTCCAGGGAAGAACACTGGAGTGGGTTGCCATTTCCTTCTCCAATGCATGAAAGTGAAAAGGGAAAGTGAAGTCGCTCAGTCCTGTCCGACTCTTCGCGACCCCATAGACTGCAACCTACCAGGCTCCTCCGTCCATGGGATCTTCTAGGCAGAGTACTGGGGTGGGGTGCCATCGCCTTCTCCGAGGGTTCCCCTGGGCTTCCCCAAACGTGGCTCAGTGGGTAAGGAATCCGCCTGCAATTCAGGAGACGTGGGTTTGATCCCTGGGTCAGGAAGATCCCCTGGAGGAAGGCATGGCAACCCACTTCAGTTTTCTTGCCTGGACAAACCCATAGACAGGAACCTGGCAGACTGTACTCTGGGGCCACGAAGCGGCGGACACAGCTGAGCAGCCTAGTGATGTCCCCCGGGCGTCTGACAGCAGTCCCATGTCACGCATTTGTAAAATGCCCATGTGCTGGGGGCAGGGGCAGGTGGAAGAAAGACCCTGGCCATGTCTTGACTCAGCGGGCGACGGGAGTGGAGGGGGAGGTGCTGGTGCTGGCACCGCGAGTGGGCCTCGGGGCGGGTCCAGCCTGCCTCAGATCCACGGCGCCGAGCGCTGGTGAAGACAGCCTTGCTCCAGACACGCTGAGAGCACTGGCCCTGTCTCAGGAAAGATGGCAGGATTTCTGAGGAGGGCTGGGCTCAGGGCTGAAGTTGGAGGCAGGAGTAGGAAGACCCAAGAGGCAGCACAGCTGCCCTGCAGAGAGAGTCCAGCCCAGAGAAGCGGCGTTTCCATGGCTGCCTGTGTGCGAGCGAAGTCCCCTTTGTCCTGTCCCTGGAGGCCCTGGGCGATGGGAGCCCACAGCGGCAGTGGTTCCAAGAGGCTACGTGGGCGCTGCGCTAGTCTCCAGGAGGGCTTGGGCAGCAGAGAGACCCGCTTCCCCTGAGGTCTCGTGTGTGGGCAGGCCCTCCTTCAGCGGTGAGGGTTCCCAGGCTCTGCTCTGCAGGGTGCCTGAGGACACGTCCGCTGGAGCAGACAGTGGTCTCCTCGGGGCGCTGGCGCCGCTCGCTCCCCTGTGACGGCTTCCTTCTCTCTAGCAGGACACTTGGACGCTACAGCCCTGCTCCCACTTGGCCCTGGAAAAGCAGTGCCTCGCCTTGTCCTTGGACTGGTCCACTGGGAAAGCGAAAAGGTGAGGGACAGCGGTGGGGGGGCCTGAGTCTTGGCTATTGCATGTGAGAGACAGAAGGAAAGCCACCTTGTGGCCGTGACTGGCTCTCACGCCTGGGAGTGTCACAGCCAACCCTTACCGTGGAAGAAAAGGGGGCATGTTTTCACCGGGGGAAGCTGACCCTGGTTTATTTTGACAAGCTCATGGCAGCTTCGGTTTCTGCCCAGACAAGCCTCTCAGGAGGCGTGTTCACATACCAGGGCCTGGAGAGCCTCTCTCTGCTGTGTCTTGGGGGCATAACGAGTCCCTGCTTGGGAACCACAAGAGGTGAGGAGTTAAGGGCAGTGAATCGATTTCAGTGCTGGAGCAGACAGTGGTCTCCTCGGGGCGCTGGCGCCGCTCGCTCCCCTGTGACGGCTTCCTTCTCTCTAGCAGGACACTTGGACGCTACAGCCCTGCTCCCACTTGGCCCTGGAAAAGCAGTGCCTCGCCTTGTCCTTGGACTGGTCCACTGGGAAAGCTGAAAGGTGAGGGACAGCGGTGGGGGGGCCTGAGTCTTGGCTATTGCATGTGAGAGACAGAAGGAAAGCCACCTTGTGGCCGTGACTGGCTCTCACGCCTGGGAGTGTCACAGCCAACCCTTACCGTGGAAGAAAAGGGGGCATGTTTTCACCGGGGGAAGCTGACCCTGGTTTATTTTGACAAGCTCATGGCAGCTTCGGTTTCTGCCCAGACAAGCCTCTCAGGAGGCGTGTTCACATACCAGGGCCTGGAGAGCCTCTCTCTGCTGTGTCTTGGGGGCATAACGAGTCCCTGCTTGGGAACCACAAGAGGTGAGGAGTTAAGGGCAGTGAATCGATTTCAGCCAGATTCTTCGTTGGTTCCCTGTGTCCAGGGCCAGTGACCAGCCCTTGAAAATCATTAGCAGCGACTCCAGAGGGCAGCTGCACCTCCTGAAGGTCAACGAGGCGGGGCCCGGATTGCAGGCTGTGGCCACGTGGCAGGCCCATCGGTTCGAGGCCTGGGTTGCTGCTTTCAATTACTGGCAGACGGAAGTCGTGTACTCAGGTTGGTATCCTCCACTGAGTGCCCCCTTGAAGACTTGCTGAGGGCGAGGGGCGGGAGGGAGCAGAGGAGACACAGGCGATTCGTCCGGCCCTTTGGGGAGAGCATACTTTGGGGCCGAAGCTGAGCTGGTGCTCATGGAGCTGTCCTTGAAGAGCGAAGCGCAGTTTGCCTATGCACTGCAGGCTCGTGGGTGGCGCTGCTCCTCTGTGGGAGCTCCCCAGACGCTCGTTCCTTGGAGGGGTCCTCGCTCTCCTTCAGAAACCTGGTCAGAGACCCTTGCTTGTTGCCTGGTCGTCTGGGGCAGTGCTGAGCTGCCCTGTTGGGTCTTAGGCTTGCCTGTCGGCTTCCCTCCCAGGTCAGGCCGGCAGCAGGGAAGACCGGCTTCCTGGTGGTGTACGCGGCGCGTGTGGACGGGGTCGTGACGTGGGCACCGGGAGCCCCTTCCACCCTAGTGGCCGTGGAAGGCATGGGGTCCTGAGGGAAGACGAGTGAGGGCTGCGGAACCCACAGAGGCCGGAGAGCAGCCGAGGTCTCGTTTCCTGTCTGGGTGCTGGTGGCGTGCTGCGCTCACCTCGAGCAGTGTGGCCTGGAGCCTTGTATGGAGGAACAGCTTGCTGCCCAGCCCAGGGGGCGGGCAGATCCACGGGCCTGTCTGGTCGCATCCTGTGTCATTCCCGGGCGTCGAGGCTGTCCTGCTTCTCCCTGCGGCCACGCACCCTCCGCCCTGCCTGGCGGGCTCATCCCCCGTCAGTGTGCCCTCCGCCCGCGGGCTCGTCCCCCGTCAGTGTGCTCATGGTTTCGCCTGCAGGCTCGTCCCCGCACCAGCCTGCCCTCTGCCTGGCGGGCTCGTCCCCCGTCAGCGCGCCCTTCGCCCGCGGGCTTGTCCTGCGCCAGCGCACTCATGGTTCCGCCCGCGTCCTCTTCTCCCTCCGCATCATCGCTCTCCTGACTCCATTACCGTGTCTCCCCAGACACTGCGCTTCGCTGGTGGGAGCAGACCTTTCTTCTGAGCTCTGGCTGTGTTGTCTTGCCAGCTCCCCGCGCTCATGCTGGGGTGCTCGCCAGCGCTTCCCTCCGCGGGCTCCGGCCACGCCTGTGTTCCCGTGCGGCCCTGCCGTGCCCTGCACCCCGGGACAGGGTCTGGTCACCCAAATCAGATGTCTCTGGCCGCTCACCCCTCCTGAGAGTCTGTGTCTTGGTTTTGTCTTCTGAGCATTTCTCGGAATTGGCTGTATCTCTCTTACTCTTTCCACTTGTAGGACCACGGTCCCATGCTGTGGTCCTGGCAGAGCGCCGAGCAGCGGCCTGCGTTCATGCTCAGCCTCTCCTGCTCAGCCTCCCGTTTGAGGATAGAGCAGGTGGTTGAACACGCGAGCTTCTCACTCGCGCGGTCCTGAGCCTCCTGCAGCTCCCACCCAGGGCGCCCAGCGGGGCGCCTGGTCTCACGTGACTGGGCCTCTGCCCTGCTGTGAGTGATGTTTCCTTGTGCTCAGTCTTCTTTCCCTCAACTCTTCCAGGTTTCCTCTAGTCTTAGTTTAATTTTTCACAGGTTAATTCCACTTTTCTGGCAGGGCCCAGCTTAAAATCTTGTCTTTACAAACACTGTACGTTCAGTCCCTTGCCATTGGTCTCATGGCGCCCTGTCCTCATCCTCTTTATTGATTTTTTTGTCACATCACAGGGCACATGGGATCTTAATTCCCCCACCAGGGATCGAACCTGCATTCCCTGCATTGCAAGGGGGATTCTTAACCACTGGATGGTCAGGGATGTCCTGAGACCACGTCTGATTTTGTGTTTAATGCTTATTTTCAGGGGATCTTTTCTGGAGTTTTTGCTTTTGCACCCTTGAACAGACTCAGGGAGAACAGTAAAGACTTGACTTTTTGAGCTCTCGTTCATGGATTAATTCTTCTGCTTTGAGGCGTACCTAATTCAAGCCACAGTTCCGTTCAGTCGCTCAGTCGTGTCCGACTCTTTGCGACCCCATGAATCGCAGCACGTCAGGCCTCCCTGTCCATCACCAACTCCCGGAGTTCACTCAGACTCACATCCATTAAGTCCGTGATGCCATCCAGCCATCTCATCCTCGGTCGTCCCCTTCTCCTCGCGCCCCCAATCCCTCCCAGCATCAGGGGCTTTTCCAATGAGTCAACTCTTCGCATGAGGTGGCCAAAGTACTGGAGCTTCAGTTTTAGCATCATTCCTTCCAAAGAAATCCCAGGGCTGATCTCCTTCAGAATGGACTGGTTGGATCTCCTTGCACTCCAAGGGACTCTCAAGAGTCTTCTCCAACACCACAGTTTAAAAGCATCAATTCTTCTGTGCTCAGCCTTCTTCACAGTCCAACTCTCACATCCATACATGACCACAGGAAAAACCATAGCCTTGACTAGACGGACCTTAGTCGGCAAAGTAATGTCTCTGCTTTTGAATATACTATCTAGGTTGGTCATAACTTGGCCAAAGTACTGGAGCTTCAGTTTTAGCATCATTCCTTCCAAAGAAATCCCAGGGTTGATCTCCTTCAGAATGGACTGGTTGGATCTCCTTGCAGTCCAAGGGACTCTCAAGAGTCTTCTCCAACACCACAGTTTAAAAGCATCAATTCTTCTGTGCTCGCATTCTTCACAGTCCAACTCTCACATCCATACATGACCACAGGAAAAACCATAGCCTTGACTAGACGGACCTTAGTCGGCAAAATAATGTCTCTGCTTTTGAATATACTATCTAGGTTGGTCATAACTTTTCTTCCAAGGAGTAAGCGCCTTTTGTTAACCAGGTCCAAAGACAAAAGCAGGAGAAAAAGGACAGAATTTCCTCTTTCCATTCTCAGAGAATTTCTTCCTTAGATTACAGGAAAACTGTTAACCTGTATCACTTTATAAATTTTAGATAGGTTAAAATTTGTATTTCAGTAGTTAAAAGCCAACTTTTAATAAAATAGAGCTCTTTACCACCGAAAACTTTTTTATCCTCTCACCTTTTTCAGCATGGGATTTAACATTCAGTACTGTTCTTTGGGGCTTTGCCAGTGGCTCAGCAGTAAAGAATCTGCCTGCCAGTGCAGGAGATGGGGAGTCCATCCCTGGATGGGGAAGATCCCCTGGAGGAGGAAATGGCAACCCACTCCAGTATTCTTGACTGGAAAATCCTGGATAGAAGAGCCTGGCGGGCTATTTTATTTATTTGGCTGCACTGGGTCCTGGTTGTGGTATGTGGTTTCCCTGACCAGGGATTGAACCTGGGCCTCCCATATTGGGAGCGTGGAGTCTTTGGCCGACGAGAGACACCAGAGAAGTCCCTCTTTGATGTTTTTAAAGCATTTGATTTAATATATTAAAACTACTGTACCTACTATTCAGAGCGTTACGGAATTTGGCTCTTACTTAACACCCTTATCTCCTACTCCATCCTTCTTCGTCTTGCCTTCTATTAATATGTGCTCAGACCCCATCCATGTTAATCTTATAGTCATAAATCCAGCATATCCATTCTCTCATCTACTGGCTTATACTCAAAGATGTGATCTCTGCTTGGGATAATCTTCTACAGAACTCTTGATATCTTTCTGTTGGCCTCTGATTTTTTCATCCTTCAAGGTCCAGATCAAAGAAGCAACCCCGTATTTCCTATTCTCCTCATCAATAATTTGTGTGTATATATTCTTCACTAGGTTCAGAACTCCTGGAGAACTGAGGCTTCATTTTATTCTTTTTTTGTCTGTTTTTGTAATCTTCATACAGTTTGGAAATAGTATTGTGCAAATAAGTGCTTAATAACAAGTAGTCTAAATGAAACTTGATTCTGAAAGTCTAAAGCTGAATTAGAGTTTAAAACTAAACATGTTTTTCCTTAACTGTTTGTATCTCAGAAGAAAGCACAAACAAGCTCTGATCCAAAGATCTGTGAAAGACACTTTAGAATAAAATCAATTCCCTTTTCTCCAATGGCAGATGTTACCTGAGATAAGAGGGTATTGTCCAAGAATGGGTGATGAGATAGAAAGTAATCTCTGTAATCTACATTTTTGCATGTAAGAAGTTTCCTGAAGGGAAAGTATCCATCAAAGAAGTTATTTCCTGGTACCTCGGCTTCTTGGAGGCATTGAGAGAGAAAGGATCTTCTTTTTTTTTTATTATTAGCTTTTTATTTTGTATTGGGGTATAGCCGATTGTTGTGTTGTGATAGTTTCAGGTGAACAGCAAAGGGACTCAGCCATACATATACACATATCCATTCTCCTCTAAACTCCCTCATATCCAGGCTGCCACATAGCTTTGAGCAAGAGTTCTCTGCGCTTTACAGTAGGTCCTTGTTGATTATCCATTTTAAATATAGCAGTGGGTACATGTCCATCCCAGACTCCCTAACTATCCTGAGAAGGGATCCTGTTTTGGAGACTTTTGGAGACCCAGTGGCTAGGCTCTGTAGGTTGTTTGGTCTTCTTGCTTCTTGAAAGCCCCATAAAAGCACTCCTATACAGGTTGGAAAAGGTGCTGTCGGCATTAGAAGTAAGGGGGGAACATAGTAGATAATCAAAAGCATTTTTCTGATTGAAGAAATGGGGCGTCTAAATGTGGTGGATTCAGAATATCCAGGTCAGGTTCTTCCTCTGCCAGTGACTTGCTGGGATAATTTTGGGCAATTCACTTAAGGCCTGTTACTTTGGTTGTAAGATAGAGATGATAAAAGCAATTACCTCTTAGCCTTGTTTGGATGAAATAAGGTCATACAGGTGAGGTGATTAGCATAGTGTGTAACAGATGCTGTTATACTGCTGATAATACTGTGGAAGAGGCCATCCACATGGGTTGACGTCTCTCTAAATTCTGATTTCCTATTTAGAATAACTTAAAGAGAACACATCTGGTCTTTTCCCCCCTGCTTGCCTTATTTTTGTTTCTGCTTGTCATTGCTTTTCCTCACCTTCATTATCTAAGTTGTGGTTTTTGTATTAGGAGTGGAATTAGACTCATAAGTATAAACGGAAAATGTGAAGGTGGAGAAACATGCAGAGTCAACCAGAGGAGGCAGTTTCACATTTAAGAAAACTATGGAGAATATCTAAAACTATCGCCTGAAAGGAAGTGGGAATTTGCTAATGGAACACACCTGTGCAAAGTCTGTAGGGACGCCTTCACTCTTCAGGACTTTCATCTCAAGGTTGCCCTTATCTGCTCTGCTTTTCTACTGAGAGGTGTCTGACCCTGTGCCGTATCAGCCAAGTGCACTTTGTTCCTCGTCTGCTAAAATTACTGTACTTGTGAATCGGAATCATTTCTGCTGTTCTCAGTTATTCTTTTATGTGTAAGTTCAGTCACAAGAAAGTTTCCTGGTAAATGGAGGTTGCTAAATGATTTAGAAACAAATTAGACCAGAATTCATTAAGGTGAGGCTATTAGATCAATCACTTTTTTTCCCATTTTTTTCAAATTTACTTTTAATTGGAGGATAATTGGTTTACAATGTGTGTTGGCTTCTACCATATGACACAGTGAATCAGCCATAAGTACACATATATCCACTCCCTCTTGAACCTCCCTCCTACCCCACCCCACCCCTTGGGGTCATCACAGACCACTGGTCTGAGCTCCCTGTGTTACACAGCAACTTCTCACTAGCTATTTTACACATGGTCGTGTATGTGTTTCAGTGATACTCGTTCAGTTCATCCCACCCTCCCTTCCCCTGCTCTTCTTTCCTCAAGTCCGTTCTCTACTTCTGCATCTCTGCTTCTGCCCTGAAAATAGGTTCATCAGTACTCTTTTTCTAGATTCCATATATATGCATTAATATACAGTGTTTGTTTTTCTCTTTCTGACTTATTTCACTCCATATAACAAACTCTAGTTTCCTCCACCTCAGTTCAGCTGACTTCATTTTTTTTGTGGCTGAGTAATCTCCATAGATGAATCACTTTTGATGCCCAGCCAATCAGAAATCAAGTCTGGAATGTATCTCAGATTATGTTTTCCTTTTATAGTTGTTCTCTGCATTGGCAAATATTCTATAATAATTTTTTACTATATTGTTCCTCTAAAACTAAAACGATTAGCCCATGTTACACTTGGGTGAACTGAGGTATACATGAGAATTTAAAAAAGTAGAAGGTTATATCGCTCCATCACAAAGTATTTAGCCTGTTAGCAGGACTACCTTTCAGAAAGCACTTAAAAACTGAGGCCACTGATCTAAACTTAATGATCACTTAGAAACTGACTTATTATTAAGCCCCCAGGAATTTGCTAAGCTCTGGGGTAGGTGTGAGAATAGGAAAACATCTCCTACCTACAATGATTCTTATTTGAATAATGGAGTCTTAAATCAATTAATTTAATGCATATTGTCTCAAGTGATCTGGGTTTTAGCTTCAGTACTTAAGTCTTTAGACCTATGAAAAGATGGTGGAGTAAGTGACTTACATGTATTCTCTCATTTAGCCCTTGCAACAAACAACCCTGTGGCATAGGTTTTCCTTCTCTTTTACTGATGATGGAGATGGCTAAAGGGAACTTAAAAAAAAAAAATCAACTTAAAATCATTCAGCAAATGATGGAACTAAACTTCCACCTGGGGTCTTTTTGGTTTAAAAATTATTTCTACTGTCTTCCAATGAAAAATTAATGAAAAAGAAAACAAAACCTTCCTTTTTTTTTTTTTTTTAACATATCATAGACACGCAAAAAGAAAGGCACCAGAGTTGTTATGATGCTTTATCCATAGATTGTTACTCTGTTAAGACTGTAGGACAGAGTTACTGTCTTGATCTATTCCTGTTACCCCAAAGAAGTGAAACTTAATAACAGAAAAACCTAATCAATCAGTAGAATCTATGTTCCCCATTCTGTGGCTGAAAGTAAGAACTGATGATGATTCCAAAACATTTGTTTGTTTCCAGAGCATTTATTCAGCCAAGTATCTTCCAAACAGTATGCAGGCTGTGCAAATGAAAGTCAAGTCCACCCTGGAAGAACCTATAAAGCAGTGGTTCTAAACTCTGGCTCATGTTAAAATCTCCTGGGAGGTTTGAAAAATGCTTGTGGCTAGGCATCCAAAATTTTTAAAGCTCCTTGAGAGATGTGTAACCATGGTTAAGAAGCAGTGCTATGAGGTAATTAAAGAGAGTGACACATAGAAAGCACTGTCAAGAGAGAGCTTTGGATGTTGGGTTACAAATACAATCAACTGTAGCCAAGGCTTCCAGGATGAGGAAGGCATTGAAGTAGGCCTCGATGAATAGGGAAGATATTAAGAAGAGATGATGGTATGGAAACAAGGAAGTGAATTTCAAACAATTCTCAGAATTGTTGATGAGATTTCTTTGTTTGCTAAGAATGAGATCTCTGAGGTTATGGTAGGTTGTTTTATAAGAATAAATTGTTATGAATATTCCAGTTTGTTTGAGGTCACTAACAGGGTTTTATCCTTTTTCTACCAGGTCTTCAATGAAATATATCCGGTATGGACTTACTCTTACCTGGTGCTGCTGTTTCCTGTGTTCCTTGCCACAGACTACCTCCGCTATAAGCCTGTCGTTCTGCTCCAGGGACTCAGCCTTATTGTTACGTGGTTCATGCTGCTCTATGCCCAGGGGCTGCTGGCCATCCAGTTCTTGGAATTCTTCTATGGCATCGCCACTGCCACTGAAATTGCCTACTACTCCTACATCTACAGTGTGGTGGACCTGAGCATGTACCAGAAAGTCACGAGCTACTGTCGCAGTGCACCTTGGTGGGCTTCACAGTGGGCTCTGTCCTGGGGCAGATCCTCGTCTCGGTGGCATCCTGGTCCCTGTTCAGCCTGAATGTCATCTCTCTCACCTGTGTATCTGTGGCCTTCGCTGTGGCCTGGTTTCTGCCTATGCCACAGAAGAGCCTTTTCTTTCACCACGTTCCTCCCTCCTGCCAGGGGACAAATGACATCAAGGTACACAATGGTGGCGTTGCTACTGACACCGCAGCTTCTAACCACCTTCCGCAGTGGGAGGACGTTGAATCAAAAATCCCTCTGAATCTGGAGGAGCCACCGGTGGAGGAACAGGTGAGCGCAGCCTTCAGTGCCTTGTGGTTGCTACTCTGGGGCTAGACCAGTGGTAAAAAACAGATGGAAACCCAACAGTTCATTTGGATTCTGGTTTTATCTCAAATTGCTTCATTGATTCCATTTATTCATTTAAGATAACATTGATTTGTATGAGGGATGAAAAATGTATTTTCCTTTGGAGTGTGTGTTAGTCGCTCAGTTGTGTCTAACTCTCTGCAACCCTGAACTATATAGCCCCCAGGCTCCTCTGGAGTGAATAACCTCTCAGGTCAAACTGATTCAACATATTGCTCATGTTGGAGATATCTTAGAAGCCACAGCAATGTCTATCTCTTCTTCAACTTTCTGTCTTCAGAACTTGGTATATAAAGAAAGCCTCTCAGAACATGTTGTCTAAATGAATAGGTGAAATGACGCCAGTAAATCATGAATGTCTACTTCCAGAAATGAAGTCCAAAGTATTTAAGAATAGGAGCTTATCTTCCTCTTCTCTGCTGAAAATGATGTGTAGTGCAGTCATAACTCAAAGATATTGCAGGTTTGGTTCCAGACCACTGAAATAAAGCAAATATCACATAATAAAACAAAGTCACATAATTTTTTTGGTTTCACAGTGCATATAAAAGTTATTTTTACGCTATAGTCTGTTAAGTGTACAGTGGCATTATGTGTAAAAAATATACATGCCTAAATTTTAAATTACATATTGCTAAAAAAATGCCAACCATCATCTGCGCCTTCAGTGAGTTGTAATCTTTTTGCTGGTGGAGGGTCTTGCCTCAGTGTTGATGGCTGCTGACTGATCAGGGTGATGGTTGCTGAAGGTAGAGGTCACTGTGGCAATTTCTTAAAATAAGACAACAGTGAAGTTTGCCACTTGATTGACTTCCTTCGGGAATGATTTCCCTGCAGCACCAATGCTGTTCGATAGCATTTTACTCATTGTAGAACTTCTTTGAAAATTGGAGTCAATCCTCTTAAACCCTGCTTTATGAAGTAAGTGTATGGAATATTCTAGATCCCTTGTTGTCATGTCAGCAGTCTTTACAGCATCTTTATGAGGAGTAGATTCCACCTCAAGAAACCAGTTTCTTTGCTGATCCATTGGAAGTAGCTTTTATCCATTTAAGTTTATTATGAAATTTCATTTACAACTTAAGGTTTCATTTCTAATTATAGTTTTCTTGTTATTTCCACCACATCTGCAGTTACTTCCTCCACAAAAGTCTTGAACCCTTCAAAGTCATCCATAAAACAAAAGTTTTACAGCACAATGGTTGTCTGACATTCCATTTGTTTTTTATAATGTGATCACTGCTCACTAAATTGATTTTATTACCTACTAATGACTAGCATCCCAGGTGGTGCTAAGGTGGTAAACAACCTGTATGCCAGTGCAGAAAATGTAAGAGACGTGAGTTCGATCCCTGGGTCAGGAAGATCCCATGGAGAAGGAAATGACAACTCACTGCACTATTCTTGCCTAGAGAATCCTATGTGAAGAGGAGCCTGGCAGGCTACAGTCCATAGGGTTGCGAAGAGTTGGACATGACTGAAGCAACTTAGCAGCAGCAGCAATCACTTGAAATCTAAGGTTTAAAAAATTATGTCCTAGACCACCTTGATATTTATTATTTGTAGATATGCAAGATGTTAGTACTTGACATGCTGAAGAATTATAAAATTTTAGAGTTAGAAGTGATTCTAACCACAAGTCATAGAACAATAGAGCATGTTAAAGGGACTTTAGATCACATCACCTTTTCATTTTAGAGATAAGGATTGGGAACTATTAATACAAGAATGCTGTGTATATGTGTGGGCTGTGTGTGCATATGTGTTTGAGTTCTGTAAAACAGTGACAGAAGCAAAATAAATATTTTCAGTGTATACTCAATATTATCTGTTGCAGCACAATGTAGCAGATTTTGAGGAAGAAAGGCAGTCTGCAGTACTGGTACTTAGCAGCAGGGTGATCTTGCGCAGGTTTCTTTTTGTGGCTGTTAGTTCCTTTGTTCATATACCTACCTCATAGGGCTATCTCAAGTATTAAATAAACCCATGTAGAGGTTTCAAGTTAGTATTTGTAAGTAGGTAACTCAGTAGGTGACTCAGAGAGTAAAGCGTCTGCCTGCAATGCAGGAGATCTGAGTTCAATCCCTGAGTCAGGAAGATCCCCTGGAAAAGGAAATGGCAACCCACTCCAGTATTCTTGCCTGGAGAATCCCATGGACAGAGGAGCTTGGTAATCTATAGTCCACGGGGTCGCAAAGAGTTGGACACGACTGAGCGACTTCACTTCACTTCACTTCAATCAATATATGGTAATTTTTATTATTTATCATTAGATATGAATAATCAAGAACAGATTTGTACCTTCACCAAGGTATTTATTTGTGGGGCTATAAATAATTTTTCATTTTCCCTTTGAATTAGTTATCCCTGGTATTCTGGGCTTTATAAAAAGAGTTATGAGGGTCTGGTACTGGTACTAATTCACAAATTATTTTTCTTTAACTGAGTTAGGCTATCCCTAAATGTAGAGAATGTTAAGCCAGATGATCATGAAGCTTTCCGTGACTCTAGAATCCTGTGTTTTGTGAGCTGGTTGATGTGAAGGTACTCTGTTATTTTTCTTCTGCTTCCCAGGCATACCATGAACAACTTCTTTTTGTCCAGCCGATATATGTAGGGATACATAATTAATACCATAGAAGTAATTTAATTGCAACTGTCAGCCCTTGTCTTAATCTTCATAGTTTAGGCACCAAACCCCTAATTATCTTCATCTACGTTTTCCTATTGTATGTAGAAGAAAATCCAGAATTCTCATCATGGCCTATAAGACCTCATACAGTTTGGCTCCTTGCTAACCCCTCTGACCTTATCTCTTAATTGGGCTGAAACACATCAAGCTTTTCTCACCTCAGAATTTCATTCAGGAGGTTCTCTCAGTTAGGACTGCCTTTCACTCTGATTTTCATGGCTAGTTCTTTTATGTCACTCAGATCTCAACTCAGACATCCGCTTTTTAGAAAGCCATATAACATTCTTAGCAATCATTACTTCTCCATACCAAAGTCGCTTGCTAGCCCATTCCCTGTTTGCTGTCTTTCTATAGTATTCCTACTGTAAGGTCTCTTGTATGTGTATATTTATCATCTATCTCCCTTACTCCAGTGTAAATTTCAGGAACTTTCCTTTTGTGTCGCCAGTGTCTAGAACATTGACAGACAGATTGTGGGCACTCAGCTGACTTTATATTTTTGAGCTCCAAAATCACTGTAGATGGTGATTGCAGCCATGAAATTAAAAGACGCTTACTCCTTGGAAGGAAAGTTATGACCAACCTAGATAGCATATTAAAAAGCAGAGACATTACTTTGTCCACAAAGGTCCATCTAGTCAAGGCTATGGTTTTTCCAGTAGTCATGTATGGATGTGAGAGTTGGACTATAAAGAAAGCTGAGCGCCGAAGAATTGATGCTTTTGAACTGTGGTGTTGGAGAAGACTCTTGAGAGTCCCTTGGACTGCAAGGAGATCCAACCAGTCCATTCTGAAGGAGATCAACCCTGGGATTTCTTTGGAAGGAATGATGTTGAAGCTGAAGCTCCAGTACTTTGGCCACCTGATGTGAAGAGCTGACTCATTTGAAAAGACCCTGATATTGGGAAAGATTGAGGGCAGGAGGAGAAGGGGATGACTGAGGATGAGATGGTTGGATGGCATCACTGACTCAATGGACATGAGTTTGGGTGGACCCTGGAAGTGCTGATGGACAGGGAGTGCTGCAGTTCATGGGGTCGCATAGAGTCGGACACGACTGAGCGACT
The DNA here is from genome assembly GCA_006408695.1 of Aepyceros melampus. Classification (NCBI taxonomy): domain Eukaryota; kingdom Metazoa; phylum Chordata; class Mammalia; order Artiodactyla; family Bovidae; genus Aepyceros; species Aepyceros melampus. Next base: position 207,779 of record SJXQ01010719.1, on the reverse strand, counting down.
GGACGGACTGACTGACTGAGGACTATTTGTTGATTGCATTAGTGAGTCATGATAAACAGAATTATAAAGGAAACCAACATTTACTGAACACTTGTTACATACTTAATAATACTTATCTAGGCAATAACCTGTTGAAGTAAGCATTAATTTCCATTTTACAGTTAAAAACCTAAGATTTGGGAATTTTTCTCATCTGCGTGTAGACAAGTATGCTGCTGATTGATCATCTTAGGTCCCATATATTTTGACGTGGGTACTAGATACTGCGCCCCAAACCTCAGATTCATTATCTCATTCTTATTAAAATTACTGTTTCTAAAACTCTGTGATAAATGTGTCAGAGAGACAAGATGGCAGAGAAGTAAGGTGGACGTGGAGTATATCTCTCTCCATAGATACATCAGGAATACACCCTTAGACACAGAAGTGCATGCAGAACATCAGCTGAGAGTGGACAGAAGTACCTGACCCATGGAAAAGAGTATATAGAACCACAAAAACTTGGTAGGACGAAGGAACTAGGGAGAAAAGCAGAAGTGTTAGTAGGACTGGACCTGCCCTCAGTTGGTGGGGGAACTGAAGCAGGGGTCTGATCCCCACAAAGGGGCAATTGTCTGAGTCAAACGTGAAACATTTAAGGTTGAGAGTGAAATAGCTGATCTGTGGCAGCCTAAATGGAATGAGGACTTCCCTAGTAGCTCAGATAGTAAAGCATCTGCTTGCAGTGCAGGATATCTGGGTTCAATCCCTGGTTGCGAAGATCCCCTGGAGAAGAAAATGGCAACCCACTCAAGTATCCTTGCCTGTAAAATTCCATGGACAGAGGAGCCTAGCGGGCTATATATAGTCCATGGAGTCGCAAAGATTCGGACATGACTGAGCAACTAACACACACACACACAAATGGAATGAGTCCTTGCCACAGCCATACATACCCCGGGCAGGGATGCAGGTCCCCAGAAGGCACAGCAGGTAAGACCTGGAGTATAGGGATTGTGGAGCAATCCCAGGGCGAGGGCTGCTGTTGACTGTGAAGAGACAGACCAAGGAAATGTGAAGGAGGAGATTGTGGTGGAAAATGCCTGTGGAGAAAAGTCAGGCAGCCATGGAATCAAGGCAGTACTACTGAGTCATGCGTAGGGGGCGGAGCCATCACCATAGCCTCTCCCCGCATACCAGCATCCACAGCTGAACAATAGAGAGGCTGGCCCATCAAATGCCTGACACACTGAACTACAGAGCAGGACCCCACCCAGGGTGCTCCTTTAAATGGCTGATACGCCAATCTACAGAGTAGGACCCCAGCCAGGGGAGACCCACTGTGTGCCTGACAAACCAAACACAGGCAAGGGAGCTCGCTAAGTGCCTGAACAGTCGGAGCTACGGAGAAAGACTAGCCAAAGAGGCCTCCTGATTGCCAGCTACCAGAGGCTTGAAAAAAGACTTTGGTGGGGCCCTAACTCCTACGACTGAGGCAGTCCATATCCCTGCACTTGGTGCCACCAGGGTCCCTGCAACCCAAGCAGCTGTGCCACCTTCACGCTCAATCCTCACTGGGGCAGAGCTGCCACAGGCAAAAAAAGGTCTGGCGTCTGTGCATGCAGGGTTGCTTCAGTCGTGTCCAATTCTTTGCAACCCTGTGTACTGTGGCCTGCCAGGCTTCTCCGTCAGGGGGGTTCTCCAGCTAAGAATACTGGAGTATATTGGCCAATACTGGTTGCCATACCCTTCTAGAGCACTATTTTCTGCTGCCATAGCTACCAACTCCCCTAAGTACCTGGTGCTGCCAGAACCCATGTTACCCAAGCAGCTGCACCACCTCCACACCTGGCCCTGACAGGGGCAAACTCAAGTCCTCCAGGGCAGACTCAGGAGCAAACCCCAGTGGATGACCCACATGCAGAGATGGAAATAAAACCACACTTGAAACCCAGGGGCAGTGTGGCTAAGGAAGAAGACCCAAAACCTTCCCACTAGCTAAGAAGCTTCAGATTCAATCCACACCATCAACTAGGCAGACTATGTCTAGTGAAGTGGCTCAGTCGTGTCCGACTCTTTGTGACCCCATGGACTGTAGCCTATCAGGCTCCTCCGTCCATGGGATTTTCCAGGCAAGAGTACTGGAGTGGATTGCCATTTCCTTCTCCAGGGGATCTTCCTGACCCAGGAATCGAACCCGGGTCTCCTGCATTGCAGGCAGACGCTTTACCGTCTGAGCCACCAGGGAAGCCCTTATATAAAAGCACATCATGAGCTCCCACAAAGAAGAACACAGTGGTTCTAATAGTTGTCTGTGGAGGCAAGAACACACAGGAGTAGGACCAGATTAGAATCTGAGCTGTTCCCACAGCAGGTACAGAGACCAGCACAGTGTTGGAGGGCATCCTAGGGAGGTGAGGTGGACTGTTGACTCCCAGCAAAAGAAAGGACCCTGACAGCAGTGACTCAAGCAAAAAAATTTATTATTCACTTGTTCTGTAGTTTCCTTTGGATTTTTTTCTTTTGTCTTTTCCTCTCCCCACCCGCTGCCTGTCATTGTAGTTGTCGATTTTATTGACACTATGAAATCTAATTAAGCTTTTGAATATTTTTTTCTTTTTTTCTATCATAGTTTTTATTGTTCTTATAAATCTCAGTTGGATTCTTTACCAACTGAGCTGTGAGGGAAACCCTAGAAAAAATGGTACCAAAGAATTTATTTGCAGGGCAGCAATGGAGAAACAGACATAGAGAACAGACTTATGGACATGGGGAGAGGGGAGGAGAGGGTGACATGTATGGAGAGAGAGTAATACATTGTACATTGGGCTTTTGCATTCCTGTAGAGTTTTGCTTTTTTTTCTTTTTGTCTTTTATTAATTTTTAAGCCTATTATTATTATTTCTATATTTATTCCTTTGTTTTTCCTACTGTTATTTTCCCCTTGCAGTTAATCTTTAATGTATATCTACCTATATTTAACTTTGCATATCTATTCTTTCTTTTCTTTCTTTCCTTTCCTCCAAAAGTATTTGTTAGTTTTGTTTTCTTTGCTTTATTCCCTGCTTGGCACCTTGCCTTAGTTTTGTTTTCCAGGAATCAACCTTCCTAACTTCAGATTATACTGTATAGCTACAGTCATCAAGACAGTATGGTACTGACACAAAAACAGAAATATAGACGAATGGAACAAGATAGAAAGCCCAGAAATAAACCCATACACCTATGGGTACCTTATTTTTGACAAAGGAGGCAAGAATATATACAATGAAGCAAAGACAGCCTCTTCAATAAATGGTGCTGGGAAAAGTGGACAACTATGTTTAAAAGAATGAAATTAGAAGATGTCCTAACACCATACACAAAGATAAACTCAAAATAGATTAAAGATCTAAATGTAAGACCGGTAACTATAAAACTCTTAGAGGAAAATATAGAACACTCAATGACAGAAATTAAAAGAAGATCCTCTCTGACCTACCTCATAGAGTAATGGAAATAAAAACAAAAGTAAACAAGTGAGACCTGATTAAACTTAAAAGCCTTTGCACAGGAAAGGAAGCTATAAGCAAGGTGAAAAGACAACCCTCAGAATGGGAGAAAATATTAGTAAATGAAACAACTGACAGAGGATTAATTTCCAAAATATACAAGCGACTCATACAACTCAATACCGGAAAAACAAACAACCAATCAAAAAGTGGGAAAAAGACCTCAACAGACATTTCTCCAAAGAAGACATACAGATGGCTAACAAACACATGAAAAGGTGCTTAACTTCGCTCATTATTAGGGAAATGCAAATCCAAACTACAGTGTGTGAGGTTTGTTGTGAGATATCTAGTTGTTACATATCTAGCTATTGCAATAGCTGGAACATGGAAACAACCTAGATGTCCATCGGCAGATGAATGGATAAAGAAATGTATGTGGTGTGAGATATCCCCTCACACCAGTCAGAATGGCCATCATCAAAAAGTCTACAAACAAGAAATGCTGGAGAGGGCATGGAGAAAAGGGAACACTCTTGCACTGTTGGTGGGAAGTAAATTGATACAGCCACTATGGAAGACGGTGTGGAGATTCCTTAAAAAACTAGGAATAAAACACTATATGACCCAGCAATCCCACTTCTAGGCATATACCCTGGGTAAACCAAAATTGAAAAAGACACATGTATCCCATTGTTCATTACAGCACTATTTACAATAGCTAGAACAAGGAGGCAACCTAGATGTCCATTGACAGGTGAATGGATAAAGAAAGTGGTGGTAGATATATACAGTGGACTATTACCATAAAAAGGAACATATTTGAGTCAGTACTAATAAGATGGATGAACCTAGAACCTATTACACAGAGTGAAGTAAGTCAGAAAGTGAAAGTTAAATACCATATTCTAACACGTATACGAAATCTAGAAAAGTGAAAGTGAAGGTCGCTCAGTCGTGTCCAACTCTTTGTGACCCCATGGACTATGTAGTCCATGGAATTCTCCAGGCCAGGATACTGGAGTGGGTAGCCGTTCCCTTCTTCAGAGGATCTTCCCAACCCAGGGATCGAACCCAGGTCTCCCACATTACAGGTGGATTCTTTACCAGTTGAGCCACAAGGGAAGCCCAAGAATACTGGAGTGGGTAGCCTATCGCTTCTCCAGCAGATCTTCCCTACCCAAGAATTGAACCAGGGTCTTCTGCATTGCAGGCGGATTCTTTACCAACTGAGCTGTGAGGGAAGCCCTAGAAAAAATGGTACCAAAGAATTTATTTGCAGGGCAGCAATGGAGAAACAGACATAGAGAACAGACTTATGGACATGGGGAGAGGGGAGGAGAGGGTGACATGTATGGAGAGAGAGTAATATGGAAACTTACATTACCATGTGTAAAATAGATAGCCAATGAGAATTTGCTGTATGTCTTAGGAAACTCAGACGAGGGCTCTCTTTATCTCCCTAGGGGGTGGAATGGGGAGGAAGATGGGAGGGAGGTTCAAAGGGAGGGGATACATGTATACCTATGGCTGATTCATGTTGAGGTTTGACAGAAAACAACAAATTCTGTAAAGCACTATCTTTCAATTAAAAAATAAAAGTGTCACTATCTCTCTTTTATAGATGAGGGAACAGAAGCTTACATGAAGTATCTTACCCAAAGGCACCTAGAAAGTGGCAGTCAAAATGTCCACCCCAGACCTAGTTGACTCCTAACCACTACAGTAGAGACTCCCTTGTTGCAGAGAAGTAACTTCTCAAGCTTAAAAAAAAAGCATCAAAACCTTCAAATAAAATCTGAAACTAGATGATCCATGGGGAGTTCCCTGGTTGCTTAGTGGTTAGGATTCTTGGCTTTCACTGTTGTGGCCCATGTTCAAACCCTGGTTGGAGAACTGAGATCCCACAAACCATGTGGTGCAGCCAAAAAACAAAAAATGCCTATGTGATAAACAAGTGAAAATTGAGCTGAGGGATGGTGTGAATAGGCAGATCTATGAAATATTTCACGGTCCTTATTCTGGTGAGGTTATCTTAGCATTTTAGGGAGAAGATGGCCTTTATTTACTTAATTTCAATAGTCACCTCTTAAAATATATGGCTAATAAACATCATTTTAAGATGAAAAAGAAAATCTCTATACTGATTTTATTTAGAAGATTCATACTTAAAAGTTTAAGTAAACAATACAGAAAGCTACATAAAAGGAAGTCATTGAACTGCTGGGTGCAAAGATTACCACTGTTAATATTTTATTGCCCTTTCTAAACATTGCTCTTGTATATATACATTTTATAGTAAACAAATGTATAATCTATGTGTTTTATAACTTTGTTTTTTTACTCATTGTTAATATAATACTCATCTTTCTATGTCTTTTCATGTCAGAATAGTTTTCAGAATCCAAAGAATTGAAACCATAATGGTAAAGATGACTGGTGGGAGATTTGTGTTGTGCAGGACTGTGCCTTTCCCACCAGGTTGGCCCTGAGTGCTAAAAGCTGGAATCAGAGAGAGACTTGTATGAGGGACAGAGTCTGTCTTTTGACTTTTTCTACTTTTCCCCCCTCATTTGTGGTCACAGCCTTTCCCTCTGATGTTTCCAGTTGGACCCCTGCCAAGATATGTCTGAGTTGGGATGGAGGGGAGGGTGTGTAGCGATATATGGTTGTCCCCCCTCCCTTTTGCAGCTTAATGCCCTTGAAACTCAGATAGGTGTCATCCCCTCTGAAAAAGAGTAGCCAAAGGCAGATCTCTGTGCCAACTCTTAACAGGTTTCCAATGCTTCGCTTTCAGGCTTATGAACTAGGGTTCTATGAGATACCAGACTGAGCCAAGAATGAATATTCCTAGGATAAGTGCACAGCAGGCCAGAACAGGAAAGTGTGTCCCGGAAGCCTTTTCTGTTGGAAGAGAACTCTACCATTGCTGACTCATAAACACACCTCAAAAGTGCCGCCTTCTGTCCTTTTGTTCTTGTTTCCATTGAATGTTGTTCATCAGTATTGCTCTGTTCTAATCTGTGTCTCCCAAAGTCTGTCCCAAACATTCTTCCATGATATATATTTGGTTCCTTTCTCTTGAAACCAGGTGTACTTTTATCTGTCCCTCATTGTATACGTTTTTACCATTTTGGATAGTGAAAAATCAATAGCTCAGGAAATAATGATAGTCTTCCTTTCATCATTAAAAACAATTGTTCACTGTTGATAGCAAGAATTAGAATTGTGTCCTTCAAAAGCACTTAACAGAAGACTTATTCTCGAAAATTTCCATCCTTGTTTGATTATAGACAAATCTCCTTCTGCATATACAACTGAGCTAAGAAAAGAGTAATTATTTAACTTCATATTGTAAACACTTAACTATAACTATTAAAAGGTTCTGTTTAAAGAGAAGGGGCTACACAGACATTAACATAAAATGGCTTAGAGTTGAATATAAAACCTGAAACCATAAGAATGCTTAGAAGAAAACATAGGTGGTAAACGTGACATCTGTCTTGGCAATGATTTTTTTTTTTAAATTTGACAACAAAAGCAAAAAATAAGTGAGACAGCATCACACTAAAAAGCTTCTGCATGCCAAAGAAAAGCATCAACCAAATGACAAACTATTGATGGGAGAAAATATCTGCAAATCATGTTTGATAAGGGGTTCATATCCAAAATATACAAGGAACTCATACAACTCAAGAGCAAAAAAAAAAGAATCCAATTTAAAAATGGAAAGAAGATCTGAATAGACATTTTTCCAAAGATGTTTGGATGGTCAGCAGGTACATGTAAAAAGTGCTTAAGTCACTAATCAGGGGAATGCAAAGCAAAACCACAAGGAGCTATCAGCTCACACCTGTTAGGATGGCTATTTTCAAAAAAATAAGAAATGTGTGGGTATGGAGAAAAGGAATCCTTTTTGCACTGTTGGTGGAAATGTAAATTGGTGCTGTCACTATGAAAAACTGTGTGGAAGTTCCTCAAAAAATTAAAACTTGAGCTACCACAAGATCTACAGTTCTACTCCTGGCTACATACCCAAAGAAAATGGAAACAATAACTCAAAAAGATACACCTACCAGTTCATTGCAACACTATTTATAATCGCCAAAATGTGAATACAACCTAAGTGTCCAACAGTGGATGAATGGGTAAAGAAAATGTGTATATCACATATATATACACATAGGAACATTATACAGCCACAGAAAAACAAATGAGGTCTTGCTATTTGCAACAACGTGGATGGACTTAGATGGATGCTAAGTGAAGTAAGACACACAAAAAGTTTGTATGGAAAAATCTGAACAAACCTTTGGCCAACCCAATATCATATGATCTCATTTATATTTGGAAACTAAAAACAAAACAAAAAACCTCAAGCTTATAAATACAGAGAATAGATTGGTGGTCGCCAGAGGCAGGGGCTAGGGGATAAGCAAATGGGTAAAGAAAGGGGAGTCAAAATGTTCTAAGTCCCAGTTGTGACTAAGTTGTGAGGATGTAAGGTACAGCATGGTGATTATAGTAAGTATTACTGTATTGTTTATTTGAAAGTTGCTAGATGTCAAAATTCTTATCACAAGAAAAAAATGACAGCTATATGTGGTGGCAAATGTTGACTATGCTTACTGTGGTGATCATTCACAATCTGCACAAAGACAGAATCATTTTGTTACTCACCCCAAACTAATACAACGTCAAAGGTCAGTTATACCTGAATTTTTTAAAATAAAGGAAGTTTCATGTTCAAGACTGGCTTCCCCTGTGGCTCAGTGGTAAAGGATCCGCCTGCAATGCAGAAGACACAGGAGATGCGAGTTCGATTCCTGGGTCAGGAAGGCCCCCTACAGGAGGGGATGACAACCCTAATTGCCTGTTCTAGTATTTTTGCTGAGAAAATCCCATGGACAGGGGAGCCTGGCAGGCTACAGTACCTGGGGTCACAGAGAGGTGGACACAACTGAAGAGATTGAGCAGCCGCAGCAGCATGTGCAAGACATGGCCGCCAGCCAGCTAGCGGCTTGACACGTGCTGCTGCCATCCGTGTACATAATCTGTAGCATGCCTCTGTCATACATCCTTCCTCTTGAATGCTGCTTCATGGTATCTTTCTCTTGGTCCCTGGATTCTCTCATTTTGCCTTCCTGTGTTAGCTGCAAAATTTCCTATGTTCTGAGCAAGGTTCCGAACTTACCGGCAACTTTTGGTAGACTGACCTTTGATATGATTGGAGTTGAACCAAAAGTTTGTATGGAAAAAAACAAAATGGGTAAAGGGGAGTCGAAAGGTACTGAGTTCTAGTTATAAATAAGTTGTGGGGATGTAATGTACAGCATGGTGACTGTAGTTAGTAATACATATTGCATATTTGAATATGGTGTCTAGACTCTCACACTGACTTCTTGACATAGTCCAGGGATAATGGAACATAGCTCAGTCATGTTTTGATTGACTCAGTTACATGCATAATAGCTTTGTTACCTCATTATTATAGTAATGTTTATAGTAAATGTTACCTCATTATTATAGTAATGTTTATAGTAAATACTGGGGGAAAAAACATAAAGGAGAAAATTAAAATCACTGATTACCCCCTCACCCAGAGAGAACTGCTGCTAATATTTCGGTTTATTTTTTCCTAAGACTTCTATTTTAACCATTATCTTCAGTGAATCTGATAGGTCTCATTCATGAACTCTACCTGAACAGTGACTTAATGGTGGATGCTAAGTCACTTCAGTCATGTCTGACTCTTTGCCACCCCATGTGCGTAGGCTACTGGGATTACTAATTATTGCTTGTTCTTAATGCTGCTTGCCCCTGTGTGGGAAGATGTGGAATGTCATCTCCCTTTGACTGACGTCTGCAGTCTCTGATCATCTTTCTACCTTCATTTTGTAAACAATGTATCATTTGCTAGAGGTACTAATGTATATAGAACATTTAAAGCAAAATATATTTTTCCCCCAAGAGGGAATAAATGTAATTGCTAAGAAGTTCACATATATATATATATATATACACACACACACACACACACACACACACGCACATATATATATAAATACATATAGACATGAGTTTGAGCAGACTCAGGGAGCTAGTGAAGGACAGGGAAGCCTGGCGTGCTGTAATCCATGGGGTTGCAAAGAGTCAGACACAACTAAGCAGTTGAACAACAACATATATGAAAGAAGCGATTGGTTTTCTCAAGGAAACAGAAAAAAGTCTGCTGAATAGAAAATTGAGTCTACACAACAGCTTTCTGTCCAGTTGCTTTCTTTCCTTTTTCTGGGTAGGAATCCAAGCCAGACCGTCTCCTTGTGCTGAAGGTCCTGTGGAATGATTTCCTGGTGTGCTACTCCTCTCGCCCTCTGCTCTGCTGGTCTGTGTGGTGGGCCCTCTCCACCTGCGGCTATTTTCAAGTCGTGAACTACGCACAGGGCCTGTGGGAGCAGGTGATGCCTTCCCGCCATGCTGCTATCTATAACGGCGGTGTGGAGGCCGTTTCAACCTTACTGGGTAAGCAGTGCTGAGCGGTAGGGCAGGTTGGGTGGGGAGAGTCCTTTGGTAGTTTAGTTGACCATGATCAGAGTTTTTCTCCCCTCTCAAATTTGAAGTAACCTCAAAGAATGGTTTGTTTACTTTGAGCTCTGATTTTATCATTTAGGATGACAGTTCAGAAGGTACATTCAGGGAGTACTATGACTAACAAACTTGAATTCTTTTTTTTTTAATATAAATTTATTTATTTTAATTGGAGGCTAATTACTTTACAATATTGTATTGGTTTTGGCATATATCAACATTTTTTTTAATCCGCCACTGTTGTACACGTGTTCCCCATCCTGAACTCCCCTCCCACCTCCCTCCCATACCATCCCTCTGGGTCATCCCAGTGCACCAGCCCTGAGCATCCTGTATCATGCTTGAATTCTTTATAACCTTTGGGAAACCTAATGTAAGGATCCTGTAAATTGTTTTCTTACCCAAGTTTCCTTTGTCTCTGATTTACTGCGTGCTTTGGCCATGTGTGAATCTTTGAGCAGCAGTGTTCAGTACTTTCTAACAATAGTAGCTAGTATATGTTGTGTTGCAGGTGCTGTTCTGAAGACTTTATGTATATTAACACTGTCCTCACAGAATTCCTTTTTTGCATTTATTACCCCCATTTTCCAATTAAGGAAGCTGTTGAAAGATACGTTAATCACTTGCTTAAGGTCATATAGATGGTCAGTGGTAAAGTCAAGGTTTGAACTCAGAGCCTGTCTTCGGCCATTAGCATCTATCATCCCTTTCTAATTTGTTGATCCACCTCATAGGTCTTAGAAGATCATAAAGGACTTCTGTGAACACTTTTAACTGTAACCAGCACTTAGAAAGCACTCCATACCATTTAGCTCTCATTATCCTCATCATCGTCATTTGACCATGTGATAAACTGCCCCTCAGATGGGAGGAGAGATGAACCATCCTGCCATGTTGCCAAGCTACAGGCAGGATGGTTCTTTTTGACTCTTGCCTCTGCATCCACCTCAGTAGCTTTCCCTTAGCAGCACCCCTGGTTCTGTGTCCTTTTCCATCTCATTACCCACTGCCCTAATTCAGTCTCTCATCATCTCTCCATGGCCTCATACTATTTATTCCAGCAGGTCCAAAAATCTCTGCCTAACTTTCAAGGGCTTCCATAATCTTGAACTACCCTGGTATAAATTTAGAGCTTAAAATGTCATAATCTAAGGTGAATTGTTCATTTAGTGAAATAGTATTTGTTTAGCAAAATGAGTAATTACTTTTCCGTTTTTGTTTTGTAGGTGCTGTTGCAGTGTTTGCAGTTGGTTACATAAAAATATCCTGGACTACTTGGGGAGAATTGACATTGTCTCTCTTTTCTCTCCTGATTGCTGCTGCAGTGTATATCATGGACACTGTGCGTAACATTTGGGTGTGCTACGCATCCTACGTTGTCTTCAGAATCATCTACATGTTACTCATCACAATAGCAACGTATGTATTATGATTCAAAGCAGCATTAGAAGAGCTGTAACAGGATTAGCTTTATGGTTTCTTTACAAATTAAATTTCTGGTTCAAGGGCAAATGGGAGGAAGCATTATACCATAAGTGCATTATCAGTTTTTCTTTTGAGGAAGCATTTAGGCAAGTTTCATTTATTTTCCTTGTTCATGTTTCTGCTGTTTTCAGACATTTGCATGAGGTTTACATCATTTAGCAAAAGAATACTCTTCACTTGGTTGGGAAGGGAATTGACAGTAGAAAAGTATGGGCTACTCTTCACATTTGAAATTAAAAATGTAACTATCCTTGAAGTAATTCTTATCTATGCATTCTTTTTATTTATTTTTTAAGTTTTCAGATTGCTGCAAACCTCAGCATGGAGCGCTATGCCCTAGTGTTTGGTGTAAATACCTTCATTGCCCTAGCACTGCAGACTCTGCTCACTCTAATTGTGGTAGATGCCAGTGGCCTTGGCTTGGAAATTACCACTCAGGTAAGGTCTGTTTCAGTACTAAAGATGTTATAGGTTGATCAGGGTAACAGAAGTGGAACATGCTTCAGGGAAACTAATTCAAACAATATAGACAGAAAATCAAAAGTAAAAGTGTTCTTTCCTTCCTTCAGTTATCCTCCACCCTTAGTTCCTTTCTATCAGGAGGATGCTGAAACCATCATCTCTTTGATGAGGCCCTAGAACGTTTCTGAGTATGATATCCAGCCTTGTGAGCTGAGAGGTAGTGTTGGTTCCATCTGGACCCAGACCTTCTGCTTTCTCACTCATTATTTCCCTCCATTTTTAATTCTGTGCCTGGAATACTGTATCCCATGTTTGAGATGCCTGCTTCACTTGAGAGCTCTCTGAGTCTCCTCCTTTCTTTAAACACCCCCACCCAGATACCAAGGTAATGACTTGCTGTTGATGACTAGCATTACATATGACCTATTGAGAAAACAAACACCCAGAGACAGTGTGAATACCTTTATTCACTCTTGAATTGTATAGTTGTATATGGCTTCATTCATAGTGAGTTGTAAATAGGGCTTGGGATGTACTTTAGCAAAATGGGCAATTGAATCAAAAAGTGCCTACCTCAACTCATCTCAGCTCAAAAGATTCTATCTCCATTGTTCTTCCCACTTAGGTATTAGTTTTCCTAGAACACAAAGACCTGACATGTTAGCAGTAATTAACTTTGTTTTTACCGAGGAGATCTAAAAGAGATACAGTAGATAATGTGTGCTGAGTGCCTTCTGTGTGCCAGGTACTTTATATAGAATTTTGCAGGGTTGCTATCAGGATTAGACGTCAAGAAAATGAATCTGAGAGAGGTGTTGTTTAAGGTCACAGTCAATAATAGTATGGCAGAACCAGGATTCAAAGCAACATCTGACTCAAAAGCCTAGGCATCTCCCTCTGCATCATGCTGGCTCAGAAAAGGGCGGGCGAAAGGTGGATAGAGCAGAGGAATGGGAGCTTATTACTGTCTTTTAAGTAATTATTACTTATGTGTTTCCCAGTTACCGCCTGCAATAAAAACGTCTGGAAGACCTCTCAAGGGTTAAGTGCTTTCATTTGGGATGGAGGGTAGGAGAATAAGTGCTTGTCATCTCGCTATAGAAGTGGTGGGTTTAAATGTATGGAATAATAATTTTGTGGACTGTGCTCAAACTCATGACCGCCATGATTAATTAACTAACTGATTTCCTATAGGAAAATGTATCCAATTTTAAAGGCTTGGCTCAGAGGGTTAGGCTTCCCAGGTGGCGTTAGTGGTAAAGAAACTGCCTGCCAGTGCAGGAGACAAGTGAGTTCGATCCCTGGATCAGGAAGATCCCCTGGAGAAGGAATTGGCAACCCACTCCAGTGTTCTTGCCTGGAGAACCCCATGAACAGAGGAGCCTGGTGGGCTACAGTCCATGGGGTTGCGAAGGGTCAGACGTGACTAAAGCGACTTAGCCTGCACGGAGAGAGGGTTAGAGCAGCATGCTTACTGGGTCCATGAACCAGCTTATCAGCATTTAGTAAGTTATGTTAGTAAGCAAATGATGATATTGATGAATCATATAATCACATTAAAAAGTGGCTTAGAAAAGATTCTTATAAAAAGCTATCTTACAATGGAATATAGTTGACCTTCTACTGCCCTCTTCTGGGAAAGAGTGGAAATTCTTGATCTTCAGAATTTGGCCTCATCAGCTTGAGTTAGTCGGCTTGAGGGTAGAGACCAGGATTCAGTTATGACAGCAAAAAAAATGAAAACCAAATATTAACAGTATTAGCATTGTGTTAATAAACATTTACACATACAGAATCCTATTCCTTTCCAACAACTCTGTAATCAGGATATATTATGAATTACAAAATGGGTTGTAAATGAAGCTGAGGCTCAGGCACTGAGTCTCTCCATCCAGGCCACACAGCTGGTAAGTGGGTAGTCAGGATTGGCACCCAGGCAGTCAGGCTCCAGTGTCACCATGCTGTCCTGCCTCTCTGTATCCTCACTGCCTGGCACATTGTGTAAGCACACAGTATTTTTTGAAATTGTATTGAGAACTGATCATATCTTTAATTATAGAGTCTGTTCACAAATATGTAATAAAAGAGCTGACCTTCCAGTGGATAATTCTGTAAATTACTTCTTCCCCCCTTTTTAGTTCTTCATCTACGCTGGTTACTTTGCACTCATCGCTGTGGTTTTCCTGGCTAATGGTACAGTCAGTATTATGAAGAAATATAGAAAGCAAGAAGATCCAGATCAAGTTCTCAAGTGACCCCCTCATAACGTACTGCAAATGAGCTTCATATTGCAAGAATTCTGCACAACGGCTGTAACTGGCTGTATTTAATTTTTTAAAGTGTAGACATATATTTATGAGTGTGCATTTCATGGCTTCAAAGCAGCCAGTTGACTATACCTTGTCTTCCCAGAGTAACAATACAGTTGAGAAATGAAGTGTACTTCCTGGAATACTTATGAGAGCCAATTTAAGAATGTGTTTTTCCTGCTTCAGAAGTGAACTTGCTTTTGAAAACCAATAATCAAGAGCAGTCAGGCAGCACATGGTAATGTACACGTGCTCACAAGTGAGTTTGGTGTTTCATAGGTCAAGTATTCTACTTCTGTGTCTGATAGCCAGATGCTTGGCCTGTTGGGACCAGGGCTTCACAGGCCACAGGATGTTACAGTCAGAATTGAAATAGTGTTCTAATAGCATCTGCCTCTGTTCAACTTAGTTCTCATGTCTGTGTTACTCATGTGCATTTGTTTCTACAGATGACAACATATGCCCTGGTTTGGTGTTCTATAAAGAATATGTGTTAATTCTGAGTTATCTTTAAAAGTTCATTGTGAAAATACTCTCAGTGCCCATCTTGATTATTGTGTATTTGTGTTGATTTTTCTTAGAAGTATATTTTTACATTATTCCTATGCTTCCCAGAGAAGCTAATTTAGTTAAAAAATAGGGCAAGTTTTGAGGCCTACTAATAATACAAGTGACCTAATCAGAAAACTTAAGGTAGGTTTACTTGTCTTCTATTCTTCGGTATGAAGGACTATTAAATCTATGATGAAAAGTTACTAAGTGGGCTAAAGGCATAACTAGTCCATTTTGTATCTGCATTCCCTTTTATCTCCAAAATAAAATGGGAAAGTCTTTTTAAAGTAACTTCATTTCCATTTATGGCATTTATATTATTTGTCCTTCTTATCCAAGATAAAGGTGTCATTAACTGTTGGGTTATTCCAAGGTCTTTTTCACAAACTGAGCCTCTTTATTTGATGGGACAGGAACTAGGATGGACTTGGTTCCTGCATTTTGTATATTAAATTTGCCTTTGTTTCTAAAGGTGGATCATCTTAAATATCTGATTAAAATAAGAATTGTTATTGATTCCATTTCCAAGTTACTTGAAAAATGTTATTCTGTGTACATTTAATTGAGAAATTAGTCTACCAAGTGACTGCTAGCATATGTGAGACATGATAACTATTTTAAAGCCAATTTTGTTGCCTTATCTTAAAAAAATAAACTAGGTCAACTTTTTTAGAATGACATAGGTAAATACTGAATAGTAATGTCAAGATTCCAAAACTGACATTCATTTATGTAAGCAAGAATTCTAGAAGCAAATGAATGAGGATAAGAATAAGTCATTTTCCAGTCACCTTCCTTTGTGAATAAAAGAAAGAAGAGCACTACAGCTAGGAAGGAAAAAGGAAGCGATATCATAAACAGCAGCCTCTAATTTTGTATTTTGTCTTTGTTTTATTTTGCTACATAGGGAATGTGTACTCAGAAACAAGTAGAAAAATAATGTTTGAGGAATTTTTTTTAATAAAATAGACTGTGGTACAATCAAACTATTCATGTAACTAAAGCAGTATTTACCTGGAATTTAAGTCACAGTTTGTTGTATACAATCAGAGCCTTTACTTATTTAAGACAATAATAAGTTCATATCTTGGTGTGTGTGGTACTATTTGTAGAATGCTGAACCCAATTTGCAAGTTGTACTGTATGCGGTTTTGGAAAGAAGTGCAAATAATTTGTTGTACTTTTTATTCAATACTGTATAGATTATACAATTATTTTTTATTAAATAAATATTTTACAGTATACTTTTCCTTGTTTAAAATATTTATTTTTATGTCTTTGTTGCTACATGCAGGCTTTCTCTGGTTGTGGAGAGCATGGGCCCTAGAGCCTGCAGGCTTCAGTAGTTGTGGCTGGCCATCTCTAGAGCATGGGCTTAGTGGTTGTGACACACAGCTTAGTTGTCCCTCAGCATGTGGGATCTCCTAGACCAGGGGCTGAATCCATGGCCCCTGCATTGGCAGTTGTAGTCTTAACTTCTGGACCACCAGGGAAGCGCTGGTCTTTACCCTTGACTCTGCCCTCTCATTTCTGTTGTTTTCCCAATTTTTTTTCTGTACTGTTTATTTTTCTTGGTCTTCATGTTGGTACCTCTTATATTTTTAAAAGCATTCTCCCATTTAGAAACTAAAAAGACCAATGTTCCCTTCAGTGTTAACTGAATTTTTCAGATAAATGAAATGAAATTGAATCAAAGGTAGAAGGTGCTATCTTATTTTGAAAAAAATCATAGCCTTTTGGTTATAGCCCCAAATGTTCTGGTACCCACGGAAGCATCTTCTTGCCATCAGTTGAGAATTGCTTTGTTCATTTTACCCGACAAACCAAACCAGTCTTTTCTAATAGTATTTGAATGTGTACTTTCTCATTAGTTCCCATTGCAGAACCTTCACTAAGGCATTTTATTGATTATCACCAAAGACTTGGAAATTTTTCATGCAAAACACTTTCTAAAGATAAAGTTTCCTGTCCTTATAGCATATCTTATGTATCTGAGCAGGAACCACACCTTATTTTTGCCTTTTGTTGCAAAACACATCTTGTGTTTGTGCCCCATGGACACTGAATTATACAAATGATATGTGATAGACTGAACGTAACCACCTGCCAGTACAAAAGCTAAATAAATGCTATTTTTAAAAAAGTACATCAAAGTAAAGCATTAAGATTAAAATGCCTGTCAATGATGTCTAGTCCACTGGATGCTTTATTCAAGGCATTGTGCTCAAATGATAGAAATTGGATATCTATTTGTCTTACTTCTTATGGAATCCTAGGGCTTCCCAGATGGCACAGTGGTAACGAGCCCACCTGCGAATATAGGAGATGGAAGAGACACAGGAAGATCTTCCCTGGGTTGGGAAGATCCTGTGGAGAAAGAAATGGCAACTGACTGCAGTATTCTCATCTGGAAAAGTCCATGGATAGAGCCTGGGAGGCTGCAGTCATGACAGTCAGACATGCAGGACTGAGCAACTGAGCAGGCATGCATGTGTAATTAGTACTTTACATTTATATAACATGTTTTAGTTTGGAAAGGCATTTGTGAACATTCTCTCTCTTGATTCTGGAAAAAGCATCCTGTGGTAGCACTAATTCTTCTACTTTTTTCATTAATGCTGATAGAAGGGGCTTCAGAATACTGAGTTTGCCATTCAAAGCTCTGATTCATTAGGGAAGTTACTCTTGAGCTTCAGTTTATTTACTTATTTATTTATTTATTTTTACTATTTCTTTTTACTTACTTGGCTGTGTCTAGTCTCTGTTCTGGCATGCAGGAACTTTAGTTGCAGCATATGGGATCGGTATGCCAATTCTTAGTTGTGGCATGTGAGATCTAGTTCCCTGATCAGGGTTGAACCTGGGCCCCCTTCACACTGGACCACCAGGGAAGTCCTGAGCTTCAGTTTCCTCATCAGTAAGTGAGGATGATACTTACCTCATGAGACTGTCATGAAGAAATGAAAGAACATATGTGAAAGCACCTGTCATATGAGAAATCAGTTCCCTTCCCCCTCATTCTCTATTAACAATTAGTTTTAGCTGTCAGTCTCAAATGAGCTGACCATTGGAAAAGACTCTGATGCTGGGAAAGATTGAGGGCAGGAGAGAGGAGTAACAGAAGATGAAGTGGTTGAAGGGCATCACTGACTCAATGGACATGAGTTTGAGCAAGCTCCAAGAGATGGTAGACAGGGAAGTCTGATGTGCTGCAGGCCATGGGGACACAAGGTGTCAGACACGACTTAGTGGCTGAACAACAATCAATCTCAAAATTGCACTCTCAAATGAAAGTTCTTTTGGAATGTTTCAAAATAAAAATGATAGGAGGCTTTTAAACACTCTGATTTTTGGTCAAGTTTTACTTCATTACTTTGACATTGCCCTTCTTTGGGACTGGAAAACTCACCTTTTCCAGACTTGGAGCCACTAGTGAGTTTTCCGTATCTGCTGGCATATTTAGTGTGCACTTTAACAGATCATCTTTTAGGATTTGAAATAGCTCAGCTGGAATTCCATCTCACTGGAATCAGTTTTCACTCCAATCCCAAAGAAAGGCAATGCCAAAGAATGTTTAAACTACCACACAATTGCACTCATTTTGCATGCTAGCAAGTAATGCTCAAAATTCTCCAAGCCAGGCTTCAATAGTACATCAACCGAGAACTTCCAGATGTTCAAGCTGGAATTAGAAAAACCCGAGGAGCCAGAGATTAAACTACCAACATCTGCTGGAGCATAGAAAAAGCAAGAGAATTCCAGATAAACATACACTCCTGCTTCACTGACTACACTAAACCCTTTGTGTGGGTCACAACAAACTGTGGAAAATTCTTAAAGAGATGGGAATACCAGACCACCTTACCTGCTTCCTGCGAAACCTGTATGCAGGTCAAGAAGCAACAGTTAGAACCAGACATGGAACAATGGACTGGTTCCAAATTGGGAAAGGAGTACGTCAAGGCTTTATACTGTCATCCTGCATATTTAAATTGTATGCAGAGTATATCATGAGAAACGCTGGGCTGGGTGAAGCACAAGCTGGAATCAAGGTTGCCAGGAGAAATATCAGTAACCTCAGATATGCAGATGACACCACTGTTATGGCAGAAAGTGAAGGGGAACTAAAGAGCCTCTTGGTGAAAGTAAAAGAGGAGAGTGGAAAAGTTGGCTTAAAACTCAACATTCAGAAAAGTAAGATCATGGCATCTGGTCCCATCACTTCATGGGAAATAGATGGGGAACAGTGACAGACTTTTATTTTCATGGGCTCCAAAAGGACCACAGATGGTGACTGCAGCTACAAAATTAAAAGACACTTTCTCCTTGGAAGAAAAGTTATGACAGCATATTAAAAAGCACAGACATTACTTTGCTGACAAAAGTCTGTCTAGTCAAAGCTATGGTTTTTCCAGTAATCGTGTATGAATATGAGAGTTGGACCATAAGGAAGGCTGAGTGCCAAAGAATTGATGGTTTTGAACTTTGTGTTGGAGAAGACTCTTGAGAGTCCCTTGGAATGCAAAATCAAACCAGTCAATCCTAAAGGAAATCAATTCTGAATATTCATTAGAAGGACCGATGCTGAAGCTAAATGTCCAATACTTTGGCCACTTGATGCAAAGAGCCAACTCATTAGAAAAGACCCTGATGCTGGGAAAGATTGAAGGCAGGAGAAGGGGACAACAGAGGACGAGATGGTTGGATGGTATCACTGACTCAATGGACACGAGTTTGAACACACTCTAGGAGATGGTAAAGGACAGGGAAGCCTGGCATGCTGCAGTCCATGGAGTCACAAAAGGTCAGACACAACCGAGGGACTGAACAACAACATTTAATTACTTAGATGAATTATAGCAACAATAATGATAGCTCATAATAGACAGTGTTACTATTTATGACCGTTGAATAATGTTCTAAGGGCTTTAGATGCTCTATTTGATTTCTGTTATTATCAAATGTTATTGAATTGCAGGTTATTAAAATAACAATTTTTGGTAATACACAATTTTGTAAGAAAAATTCTGAAATATATATTTTGTGAGATACTATTAAAGCTGTTAGGTTTTAAATGGTACTGCTTTTTAAATTCATGTGTTTACATAGCAAGTTATAAATATGTAATATATTTTGTTTGAAATAAGAAAGTATAATTTGAGGTAAAATTGTTATTTAGAAAGCTAAACACTCCCCCTTATTTTTAATTTATATTTTAGAAAGTTCTCGGGATATAACGAAAACGTCATGACTCCAGATCTCAAAGAACTTAAAATGTATGATAAGAAAAGATAAGTATTGATAGAAAGCATAACAGAGAGACCCAACTGCAACACAAGTTAGTGTGTCAGGTATCATGATGATTTAAAGAGGCTTGGATCTCAAAAACTACAAGTCCACTGGGGAAATAATGTATGACTTCCTGAAGGAGGTGACATTTGAAAAGTTAGTCATGCAGCTTGCTTTAGAATCTTAAAGGAAATTCAGAAAGAGGAACAGACTATAGTGGAAAAGAGGCATAAGTAAAGGTATGAAAGTCAGAAAGTGTGGGTGCACAATCAGCAAGGAATACAGAGAGCAGGACAGGGCAGTTTGGGGGTCATTTTCTAATGGTCATTAATTGCAGAAGGAATCAGGCAGTAATGATTAAGCTTGTCTTTAGAAATTTAATCTGGCAGCAGTGGAAGATACTACCTAAAATTGCTAGTTGGACTGCTATTTTGGGTCCACTAGGTGTCGGTGAGGAAGGCCTTTATGATCCACAGCAGAGGGAAAAAACAAGACTGACTTGCGGTTATGAACACTCTGGAATGGTAGCTTAGTGTAAATAACCTACCCAAGGTCACATGTCTTTGAAGTGGAGAAGCCAGGATAGTATTTTTTCTTCACTTTCAGTTCAGTTCAGTTCAGTCGCTTAGTCGTGTCCAACTCTTTGCGACCCCATGAATCGCAGCATGCCAGGCCTCCGTGTCCATCACTATCACCAGGAGTTCACTCAGACTCACGTCCATTGAGTCTGTGATGCCATCCAGCCATCTCATCCTCTGTCGTCCCCTTCTCCTCCTGCCCCCAATCCCTCCCAGCATCAGAGTCTTTTCCAATGAGTCAACTCTTCGCATGAGGTGGCCAAAGTACTGGAGCTTCAGCTTTAGCATCATGCCTTCCAAAGAAATCCCAGGGTTGATCTCCTTCAGAATGGACTGGTTGGATCTCCTTGCAGTCCAAGGGACTCTCAAGAGTCTTCTCCAACACCACAGTTCAAAAGCATCAATTCTTGGGCGCTCAGCCTTCTTCACAGTCCAACTCTCACATCCATACATGACCACAGGAAAAACCATAGCCTTGACTAGACGGATCTTAGTCGGCAAAGTAATGTGCTTTTGAATATGCTCTCTAGGTTGGTCATAACTTTCTTCCAAGGAGTAAGCGTCTTTTAATTTCATGGCTGCAGTCACCATCTGCAGTGATTTTGGAGCCCCCCAAAATAAAGTCTGACACTGTTTCTACTGTTTCCCCATCTATTTCCCATGAAGTGATGGGACCAGATACCATGATCTTCGTTTTCTGAATGTTGAGCTTTAAACCAACTTTTTCACTCTCTTCTTTCACTTTCATCAAGAGGCTTTTTAGTTCCTCTTCACTTTCTGCCATAAGGGTGGTATCATCTGCATATCTGAGGTTACTGATATTTCTCCTGGCAATATTGATTCCAGCTTGTGTTTCCTGCAGCCCAGCGTTTCTCGTGATATACTCTGCATATAAGTTAAATAAGCAGGGTGACAATATACAGCCTTGATGTACTCCTTTTCCTATTTGGAACCAGTATGTTGTTCCATGTCCAGTTCATATGTTTACGTACTTAATTTCTCCTCCTTGCAATTTAGCACCAACAGCAGCAGTGCTGAACTCTGAAGGTTTAGTTAAAAATATTGGAAAGTATATAATTATGTTTTCTGTAAGTGAATATACAAGAATGTTGCTGTCTCTTTCTGAGATAAACTGTTTGGGAGATATCTCACACTTTATCATGGAAAATCATGGAAAGTCATTCACCAAGTTGAAAGCAATCACTTCCATGAAATTCAAAACTAGCAAGAAAGAATGACTGTACATAAGTCTCTCTGTAACCAGATAAGATAGAGGGTCCCCAGAGAGAGAGATCCAGTCATGGTTTTCTTGATATAAAAGAAACCATTTTTAGCTTAAGCCGTTTTGTGATCTAAGCCAGGCCACATTGCTAGTCCTTGAATGAGCTCAGTCGCTTCAATCGTGTTGGACTTTTTGCAACCCCATGGACTATAGCCCACCAGTCCATAGTGTTTTCCTGGCAAGAATACTGGAGTGGGTTGCCATGACCTCCTCCAGGGGATTCTCCCCATCCAGGGATCAAACCTACGTCTTTTGCATTGCAGGCAGATTCTTTATGGCTAAACCACAGGAAAGCCCTGTCCTTGAATAGGTCTCAGTAATTAATGATCTTAAAGGGGATAAAAGAATGCAGAGACAAAGGACTATGACAGGTAAGAGAAGTAACAATAGCAAAGATTATGGATCAGCTGTAAAGGCTCCTAGATGTCTTTCAATGGCAAAGATTAGCCGGAAGCACTCAACCACCAGATCAACTGGAGTCTAAGACATGATGATGTTGACATTTTCTGACCCTCATGACTTCAATCAACCAAGGCCTGAACTCTGGCGAAGGCCCTTCAAGAATATACATACGTACCTTTAGCTTAAAACAGCTCCAGTTCTGTTGTTTGGGGATGCAATTGCTTTGGGAAAGATCCCAGTGTTCTCCTTACTCACTGCAATAATAAATCCTTTCTTCTCCCAATTTTTGGCTTGGTTGTGTCTTTTGACATCCAACCAAGGGGAAAACCCAGTTTTTATGTAACACCTCTAATAGGTCAAATGAGAGGAACCTCAACACTATTTGAATTATATGTATATTTTGGGGAGTGTGAAAATTTATATTAACTCTTTAAATATGGATATATGCAAAGTAAGTCTAGAATTACTATCTAGAGCAAAGTTATAGGATAAATAAGTTCTGGGGATGTAACATATAGCCTGGTGACTACAGTTAACAGTGGCATGCATGGGCACTCAGTCATGTCCAACTCTGCGACCCCGTGGAGCTCACCAGCTCCTCTGTCCATGGAATTTTCCAGCCACAAATACTGGAACAGGTTGCCATTTCCTCCTCCAGGGAGTCTTTCCAACCCAGGGATCGAACCTTCCCTGGAGGCAGGCAGATTCTTTATCCCTGAGTTACCTGGGAAAGTTGCTGAGAGAGAAAATCTCCAAAGTTTTTACCACCAAAATCTATTGTAACTTTGTAGAGGGATGGATATTAATAAACTGACACGATGATGTAGAAATTGATTATAGAGTCTTCAAAATGAAGAGGCAAGATACAACTCCAGATAAGATACAGCCAAACCTTACCCATCGAAGCAATGGGCAGCAGTTAAGACCCATTGGCGTCCAATGATTGACCCTCCGCACAGGTGTCTCTGAGCTCTCAGCTTCACTTGCAGGCTGACCTGCCAGGGCCACTCTCCCCAAGAAGCATCTGTTCCTCCAACAATGCGTGCCCTTTTTGTTGTACAGACTAAAAAGAGAGCATTGAAGTTAATGATTGGGATCAGAGGATGAATCACAGTCCCCTTCAATTAAGGAAAACAAGACACATAGTTCCATTATAAAAGATTTAAAAAGCTATCTAAACAACTCAGACATCCCTCTACAGTTTTATGTAAAAAGTGAGATTTACTCACCACGGCTGTCCCCACGTTTACACAACCTCAAGAATAACCAGAGCTTGCTCGCGTCTCGTAAGTAATGTTAGTTGGGGAGCCATCCAAAGACAAGCGTAAGGAACACTTACACCTAGACAAGATGATCAGCATGAGATTAAACCTCAGAAGATGAAAGCCCAGGAAATTAGCTGCCAACTGTTTTTGAAAAATAAGCATTCACTAACTTCTCTCCTCTACAGTCTTCTGGGAATGAAGAATAAGTAAAAAACTGACAGCGAATCATCTTTGTACAGGTCTCTTGGCAATCATCCACTCCTTTAACGAAGGTCGCATGCAGCTCTTCTCCTTCAAAAGCAACTTGCGGGTAAATTTTGGAGTGGCAGGGCTCTGTGCCTATGACAAATGTAAAAAAGATAGAAAATGTAAATGATAAGCCACACATACACAAGTTCTAGAACATTGAGGCTTGTTAGAAGATCATAGAATGTATCACATTTTGTGTAATATTTTTTTATCAAATCACATTACCAGGCAGAGTTTGTTTGCAGGTTAGAAGGCTGTATCCAGAGATGGCATTTTCCTGAGGAGTAGGGGAACTTGGGCTCCCACTTTGGGAAGTCTTAAGGAAACAAACATTTCTATTGTCAAAAAAAAAAAAAAAAAGCAAGAGAAAGAAAGAAAACCCCATTAAAGGCAAATACGAGAACACCTCATATCGAAAAAACACCCGCTGCAAATTTTATTCTTCTGAGAAATTTCCTCCAAAGAACATCAGACTATAGGACTCTAGTGAATTACAGAGATTAAATGTAAATCAAGCCACATCTCCTTCTGAAGAAAACTTATAGGCACAGATAGCCCGAAAAGAGGAGAAAGGTAAAGTTCTACCTTCTAATTTTAAAAAAAGAAGAAAGAACAGATTCCAGGGATTTATGGTGCTGATGCTATTATAACTTGATACTCTTCTCTTAGCTCCATCTTGTGTGTAAAGAAAAGGACAGGTTATCTATGGGTCAAGAGATGGAACCTTGATCAGGATAAACAGGGCTCTAGTTTCTGAAACACTGAGGCAGAACAAAGGAGCTTAAAGGATATGCTCCCAGTGAGTGGTTTACTTCAAGCTAATACAAAACATTAAGATTAGTAGGAAAGGTATCCATGGCTATTGTTTCATTGATTGGATGGTCTGTTTAAGTAAGAGAAGATGGGTAGGAAAGTCTGCTAATCTCTTAACTAATCTGCACCTGGCAGAAGAGCCCTTATTTAAACTATGAGTTCAAGTGGTTTTTTTTTTAATTAAAAAAAATTATTTTATATTGGAGTATAGCTAATTAACAATGTTGTGATAGATTCAGGTGGACAGCAAAGGGACTCAGCCATATATATATACATATATGCTTCTTCCCGGAACTCCCCTCCCACCCAGTCTGCCAAATAGCGTTGAGCAGAGTTCCCGGTGCTATACAGTAGGTCCTTGTTGGTTATCCACTTTAAATATAGCAGTGTGTACATGTCCACCCCAAAGTCCCAAACTATCTCTCTCCCCCGCCACTTTCCCCTCTGGTAACCATAAGTTCATTCTATGAGTTCAAGTGTTTTGAGGGAAATGAACAAAACTTGGGAAAATCTCAAAGTATAAAATGAAAATGATGCCAAGACAGTAGCAAACGTGACCCACGCCTACTGACCTCTGTGAGTCTGTCTTCCACGCATTTGTATAGAATGTGAAGAAAAGACAGCTGGGGTGATAGGTGCAGATGGTTCGACACACAAAAGCATCTGGTGCGATAATTCTGGCAACATCCACGTCTGAAAACGCATGGTGTTGGAAAATGTCCACGCGGCAGCCTGTGAACCCACAGGGGAAGATGTATGTGTCACGATGCTACATATGCTTGTACTTCGCCATCATAACTAAGGAAACTATGACTGTTGTTTGTTCATAGAACTACACATCCTTAGTGAAAAAATTGTCTGTTGAAACATCCCAAAGCTTGTTGTTTGCCATTTGGGAGAAGAAAAAATTGGTCTCAATCTGATAAAAGATACCTATGTCAGAGAAATAAAATATCTTAGCCTGTGCTCTGTCCTATTGGTCTGTAATACTTAAGCTACTCAGCTTTTGTTTATATTGTCTTTATGTTACCCTGACCCTGAAATTCAGGCCTTAGGCACTTGAGCTTTTTGTGTTATGTTTTCCTGAATATTTTGAAAAACATTTTGATAAAGACCTTCACAAAAACCTGAATTTCTAACAAAAATGCCGTATACCCATTAGAACAAGAGGAAATCCACTTTCATTTTCCATAACATAATTATATCTCAATTATACTTTTACTTATGTTCTTCTTATTTACTCAGTTTGATAACACATAAAATATTTCATTTCCTAGGCCAGGAAAATCCACTGGAGACGGGATAGGCTACCCACTCCAGTATTCTTGGGCTTCCCTTGTGGCTCAGCTGGTAAAGAATCTGCCTGCAATGTGGGAGACCTGAGTTTGAACCCTGGGTTTGGAAGATCCCCTGGAGAAGGGAAAGGCTACTCACTCCAGTATTCTGGCCTAGAGAATTCCATGGACTGTATAGTCCATGGGGCTGCAAAGAGTCAGACATGACTGAGCAACTATCACTTTCACTTTAAAAATCTATTAGAACCTCTCAGGTGGTTAAGCAGTAAAGAATCTGCCTACAATGCAGGAGACACAGCAGGAGCAGCAGGTTTGATCCCTGAGTCTGGAAGATCCCCTGGAGGAGGAAATGGCAACCTACTCCAGTAGTCTTGCCTGGGAAATCACATGGACAGAGGAGCCTGGCAGGCTATAGTCCATGGGGTCACAGAGTTGGACATTTGGAAGGAAACTTATAGTAAACCTAGACAACATATTAAAAAGCAAAGACATCAGTTTGCCAGCAAAGGTCTGTATAGTCAAAGCTATGGTTTTTCCATTAGTCATGTATGGATGTGAGAGGTGGGCCAAAAAGAAGGCTGAGTGCTGAAAAATTGATGCTTTTGAACTGTGGTGCTAGAGCAGACTCTTGGGAGTCCCTTTGATTGCAAGATTAAAGGAAATCAACCCTGAATATTCATTGGAAGGACTGATGCTAAAACTGAACTCCAATACTTTGGCCACTTGATACAAAGAGCTGACTCATTGGAAAAGGCTCTAATGCTAGGAAAGTTTGAAAGCAAAAGGAGAAGAGGGTGGTAGAGGATGAGATGTTTGTATAGCATCATCGACTCAATGGACGTGAATTTGAGCAAACTCCAGGAGATAGTGAAAGACAAGGATGCCTGGTGTGCTGCAGTCCATGGGATTGCAAAGAATTGGACATGATTTATCCACTGAACAACAAAAACAAATTTGATTAAAATTATGTAAGCTTAAAGAATAATGGTAGCAATTATGAGAAGACAAGAATCCAAATTTAAATGAACATAGTTGGATCAAGAGAGTGTGCCTGTCACACATAATATCTTCAGATGGGAAGTTTAGGAAATTAGACCTCAACTAATTAAATCATTTTTTTTTTTATCAGACTATAAGCTGGAAGAGAATTTATGGGATTCCATGTCTACCTACAACTGCATCCTCTCAAGTAGTTCAACCTTTATTTCAGATATTTATAATGACAAGGAGCTGACTACCTCATGATGAGGTTCACTTCTGGATCACTCTAGGAGTCAGAATTTTTTTCTTATTTTCATCATAGTAGTATCTATTTTATGAAATCACACAGATTAGTCTAATCCTTTTCCCAATGACCGTTCTTCAAAAACAAATGTAAAACAGTCATCCTGACTTTTTAGGGTTAAATGTCTAATCTGTTTCTTTAATGGTATTTTATTTTCCTATGTTTCTATGTATCTCAGGATCTTGGTTACTGTCTTTTGACGTGTCTGTTGCTCCAAACAAAATATAGAACACATTGCTGAATATAAAGTGCAGTCACAGTCTGACCCGTCCAGATGACAAAAGAACAGGGGCTAACTATGTTCCAAAGACCATGTTGTTTTTTAAAGCTAGTTTCGTTTTCATTTGTTTTGTCAAAAGCACTATAAGAAGTCAGTAGGAATGACAGAGTAAAGACCTTCCAAAACCCTTTCCTCCATTAAAAAAAAAAAGAAATGAGCATGGCCAGAATGTCAAAATTAACGTCATTTCAGAACTCTAGAAGTGAACCTAAGGCTTATAACAGCCCAGGGAGTTTTTATCCAAGAACAACAGCCAAATCTCAGCAAGAGCCTTGAGTTCTGTCAGGTTTTTAACTTGCCCTCTCATCCCCTCTCCACAGCTCCAGGAAAGCCTTGAAAATACCCACAATCATGGGGAAAACCAGCAGCCTAACGGGCCTCAGAAGGGGACAGAGTGGAGTTGGAGCCATTCCCAAGCCCTGTCCCCAGATAACTGTCATTATTTGACTGGAGGTTCTCAGGAAAACCCCACTCCCAAGGACTGAGTTTCTTTGACCTGATTCAGAATTTCCTCAGTGTGAACAGCGTTTTTCTTGAAAGTGTTTGTCAAAAAAAAAAAAAAGAAGAAGAAGATTGTGACTATTATACACCATTGTAGCTGCCTAAGTCAGTAGTAATAACAGGGGCATACCACAAGCCAATGAGAATCTTAGAAGGAAAACCAAGGAGAGTTTGAAAATCTCTGAGATATTCCTAGGGATCTGGAAAGCCATACACTTACTTGGCTGTGTGCATGGGAGAGCCTCTGCACAGTTCCTGTGCTGGGAAAGCCCCGAGCCCTCACTGAGGACTGACTTTGACCTCTGTGAACTCCATGTCAGCAGAAAGTGGAGGCCAGGGCAAAGCTGTAAAGGGCAGGGCAGGGCAGTGAAACGCGTGCCCTAAGTCTCACAGAAAGCCCCTTGTCCAAGGCTGGCAAGCTCACTACTTGTAGGCACCCAAGGAAACTTCTGTCCTGTCATTAGAAAACTGTGGGGGAAGCTGAGCACAGACATCCGTGGTCATGTCACAACAGAGACTAACCACTGTGCACAGTTAGCTCAGGAAAGTCCCCAAACAAACAGCAACAGCAACACAAAATAGTAACAACAACAACAAACTCTGAGGAAGAAGGGAATCTGATGTCCAGAGTTTGTCACATGCTTGTACTTAAAAAGTCTAATTTTTATTTTTTACAAAAAATCATGAGACATGTCAAGAAACAAGGAAATATGGCCCATACACAGAAGTAAAGGTCAATATAAACTGTCACTAAGGAAGCAAGAACATTGGGTTTACTATACCAAGACTTTACATAAGCTATTTTAAATATGTTCAAAGAACTAAAGGAAACCATGTTCAAAGAACTAAAGGAAACCATGTCCAAAGAACTGGAGAGGGAACTTCCCTGTTGGTCCAATGGTTAAGATTTCGCCTTCCAATGCAGAGGATGTGGGTTTGATTTCTGGTAGGCGAGCTAAGTGGAAAAGGCAATGGCACCCCACTCCAGGACTCTTGCCTGGTAAATCCCATGGGC
This sequence comes from Aepyceros melampus, assembly GCA_006408695.1. Taxonomy (NCBI): domain Eukaryota; kingdom Metazoa; phylum Chordata; class Mammalia; order Artiodactyla; family Bovidae; genus Aepyceros; species Aepyceros melampus. The sequence continues at coordinate 178,659 of SJXQ01010719.1, read as the reverse complement.
AGAGGAGCCTGGTAGGCTACAGTCCATGGGGTCACTAAGAGTCGGACATGACTGAGCGACTTCTCTTTCACTTTTCGCTTTCATGCACTGGAGAAGGAAATGGCAACCCACTCTAGTGTTCTTGCCTGGAGAATCCCAGGGACAGGGGAGCCTGGTGGGCTGCCGTATCTGGGGCCGCACAGAGTTGGACACGACTGAAGCAACTTAGCAGCAGCAGCAGCAGCAGCAGGCAAGCTAAGATCCCACATGCCTCATGGCCAAAAAAACACCAAGCCCCAAAACATAAAACAGAAGCAGTATTGTGACAAATTCAATAAAGACTCTAAAAATGGTCCACATATCTAAAAAAATAAACAGAAAAAAGATCTTAAAGGACTGAAGAGAAGTATGAAAACAATGTCTCACCAGACAATATCAATAACCAGAAATTAAATTACAGAAAAGAACAAAATCTGCATATTAAAAAATAAAATAATACTTGAAGCAATAAATCTGGAGCACACCATGGAGGAGGTGTGTTCGGGGAGGCTGGGAACCAATGGGAAGAGAGAGGCATTGCTGCCAACTTCCCAGTCTTCTAAGGCAGGATCCTAGCCCAGCTCCCCATTCAGGGCTTGGCACAGAGTCAGCACTTGATACTGTATAGAAGTGGCTATTGATAATTTGGTTTCAATAACGTGTTATCATTATATGCTGATACGCTAAATAAGACAGACTATCTTAGCAAATTTTCTGGCTCTTCCAATTAAAATTACCCCAGTGTCTGAAACATAGGGTTTCAGTGATTTATTTTGCTAGATAATAGACACCACCAAGAAATGACCATATGGTTTTCTCTAAAATATCACTGTACTAGTTTCCTATGGCTGCTTAAAAAATCATCCCAAACTTAGTGGCTTAAAACAACACAAATTTATTATCTCACGGTTCTGAAGATCAGAAGCCGAGAAGTCTGAAATGGATCTTTGTCCTTGTTGTTTAGTTCTTTCATGATGGGAATAACGTGTAGTGCTTAGTCATTAGCCGTGTCTAACTATTTGTAACCCCATGGACTGTAGCTCACCTGGCTCCTCTGTCCATGGGATTTTTCCAGGCAAAGATACTGGAGTGGGTTGCCATTTCCTTCTCTAGAAATGGGTCTTAAGTGAGTGAGTGAAGTTGCTCAGATGTGTCTGACTCTTTGCGACCCCGGGGAATACAGCCCACCATGCTCCTCTCTCCATGGGATTCTCCAGGCAAGAATACTGGAGTGAGTCGCATTCCCTTCTCCAGGGGCTCCTCACGACCCAGGGACCGAGCTTGTGTCTCCAGCATCTCCTGCATTGCAGGCAGATTATTTACCACTGAGTCACTGGGGAGGAAGCCCACACAGGGAAGTAGGAGCCATACAATTACCAATTCTCGAGTGTCCACAGGCCTTCAGTGAGAAGCCAGACTCCACATCAGTCAGCACCTTTATACGCGTAGGTGTCCCCTGTGGGCTATGTTTCAATAGGCAGGTGTTCCTGAATGTGAAAAACACAGGTTACTCTGCTTCCTAAACTTCAAGGTGCCTGCAGAAGTCCCTTCCCTGTTGAAAATGATCCATGGTCAGTGGAAAATCAACAAAGCAATCAAAACAGTGACCCCAGTGATGAGTGAGTTAGGGATTGTGTTATTCATCAGAGAGACATCGCCCCCTCTTTAGAGGGAAGGTTAGGGTTAGGGTGCGTAGGAACTGCAGTCCATGGGGTCACTAAGAGTCAGACATGACTGAGCGTCTTCACTTTGACTTTTCCCTTTCTTGCATTGGAGAAGGCAATGGCAACCCACTCCAGTGTTCTTGCCTGGAGAATCCCAGAGACGGGGGAGCCTGGTGGGCTGCCGTCCACGGGGTCACACAGAGATGGACACGACTGAAGCGACTTAGCCACAGCAGCAGCAGCAGTAGGAACTATTCTTCTCCAGGACATTATTCTACTGAACTCTCACTCCACAAGCACAGGGTATTTGCGGACCAAATGGAAATTTTTCTCTTCAGGAAAAATGATACCAAAATTGAATAAAATAATAAGACTGTTGTTCAGTTTCTAGGTCATGTCCAACCCTGCGACCCCATGAACTGCAGCATGCCAGGCTTCTCTGTCCATCACTGTCTCTCTGAGTGTGCTCAGACTCATGTCCACTGAGTCAGTGATACCATCCAACCATTTTATCCTCTGTTGCCTCCTTCTNGTTGTTCAGTTTCTAGGTCATGTCCAACCCTGCGACCCCATGAACTGCAGCATGCCAGGCTTCTCTGTCCATCACTATCTCTCTGAGTGTGCTCAGACTCATGTCCACTGAGTCAGTGATACCATCCAACCATTTTATCCTCTGTTGCCTCCTTCTCCTCTTGCCCTCACTTTCTCCCAGCATCAGGGGCTTTTCCAATGAGTCAGCTCTTTAAATCAGATGGCCAACATATTGGAGCTTTGGCTTCAGTGTCGGTCCTTCCAATGAATATTCAGGGTTGATTTCCTCTAGGATTGAATGGTTTGATCTCCTTGCAGTCCAAGTGACTCTCAAGAGTCTTCTCCAGCACCTCAGTTCAAAAGCGTCAGTTCTTTGGTGCTCAGCCTTCTTTATGGTCCACCTCTCACATCCATACATGACTACTGCAAAAACCATAGGTTTGACTATATGAACCTTTGTCGTCAAAGTGATGTCTGCTTTTTAAAACACTGTCGAGGTTTGACATAGCTATTCTCCCAAGGATCAAGTGTCTTTTAATTTCATGGCTGCAGTCACTGTCCACATTGATTATGGAGCCCAAGAAAATGAAATCTTACACCGTTTGCACATTTCCCCATCTATTTGCCATGAAGTGATTGGACCAGATACCATGATCTGTTTTTTGAATGTTGAGTTTTAACCCAGCTTTTTCACTCTTCTCTTTCACCTTCATCAAGAGGCTGTTTAATTCCTCTTCACTTTCTGCCATTAAAGTGGTATCATCTGCATATCTGAAGTTGTTGATATTCCTGCTGGCAATCTTGATTCCAGCTTGTGATTCATCCAGCCTGGCATTTTGCCTGATGCACTCTGCATATAAGTTAAATAAGCAGAATGACAGTATACAGCCTTGATGTACTCCTTTCCCAATTTTGAATCAGTCTGTTGTTCCATGTCCAGTTCTAACTGTTGCTTCTTGACCTGCATGCAGGTTTCTCAGGAGGTAGGTAAGGTGGTCTGGTATTTCCATCTCTTTAAGAAAATTCTAATTCTGTTTAAGACTAAGAAAACTGATTAGACTTAAAAACTGTCTCTGATTTTCACTTGGGGGAAAAAACAGTTATGAAGAAAAAAAGGTTATGTTTCTGAAAACACCATCAGAAAGAACAGACACTGAGTTTTACTCACCGGTACTCTGCACTGAAGAAGGTTTTCGTGGCATATGTGAAAAACTGGCAGTGAATGTTGTTGGTGCACCTCTCTTGGCATTCTTCAGCACTTTTCACCTTAGACACATTGAAATTGACTCCTCTCATATCAATTCCTCTATAAATGCTTCGGTGACAAGCTGTCCAAATAAAACACATAGAGCAAATTCAATTAGTTTCCCTTCTGGAAGTAAATCATCAATTTGGGCTGGGTAGCTTTTTTAAAATTTTATAGTGGACTATAGTTGATTTAAAATGTTGTGTTGGTTTCAGCAAGTTGATTCAGTAGTTATACATATACGTATATCCATTCTATTTCAGATTCTTTTCCCATATAGGTTATTATAGAATACTGAGCAGAGTTCCCTGTGGTATACAGTAGGCCCTTATTGGTTATCTATTTAAATATAGCAGTGTGTACAATTCCCAATCTATCCCTCCCCCCACCCTTCTCCATTAGTAACCATTAAGTTAGTTCTCTGTCGGTCTGTTTCTGTTTGGGAATCAAAAGGAGACTAGTATTCGGTTGTGTATTACTTTCTGTACATCTTACACCAAAGTGCCAACCTCATAAATAATAGAGGCTCCTCAAGTGTGAGATGACTGCTGAAGATAAGAGGGTGCGTCCAGAATACAACCCCATCTCTGTTATCTTTCTAAGTTCTCTGTTCCAAAAGTGCATGGTGCTACGGAGTTTGAGCAGAAGCTGTTCTAAGGTAGACCCACTGTCCATTCAAACTGAGCTCAGAAATCCACACCTTACCACTGATTTGATGACCACATTGCTTTAAGGAATGTCCTGAAATTGCATCTGTCCGTGACACTCTTGGCAGGGTTCCTGTAACACTGTCCTTCAAGAAGCAACCAAACCTGTTTTTAAAAAGTAGCTTAATAAGAAGTAGAATAATAAACACACATTGAGAAAATGTCTAGCATTTCTATGCACTCATAAATACAGCCAGAAATAAGGAAAATGCTACAGCACGCCTGACACCTGGGAAAAAAACATTCTTAGAGGCAATTCCTTAATACCTAACAATCTTTGTAATACCTAAAGTTAGCATTGTTTTTCTTTATATTCACATTTCAAAGTACAGAAAGTCAATCATATAAAAAGGAACGATTCTTCCTGTGTTCCCAAACTTTGTGGGAATTATGTTCCCACCCAGTGCTTGTTGTTATAAATATTTTCATTTACTTAAGAAATTAAATCAGTCATGAGAGTTGCATCTACATTTGTCCTGGGAAAAAAACATTCTTAGAGGCAATTCCTTAATACCTAACAATCTTTGTAATACCTAAAGTTAGCATTGTTTTTCTTTATATTCACATTTCAAAGTACAGAAAGTCAATCATATAAAAAGGAACGATTCTTCCTGTGTTCCCAAACTTTGTGGGAATTATGTTCCCACCCAGTGCTTGTTGTTATAAATATTTTCATTTACTTAAGAAATTAAATCAGTCATGAGAGTTGCATCTACATTTGGTATTCATCCTGACTACTAACTCCTTACAGTCCACACCAACTAAAAAACTTCATTCTGTCTTTGATGTCAACTTTAATGCAATTTCCTTATTTGAAAGGATTCTAGAACCCAATTCAACTTTTTAAATGAAAAGCTGCTGCCTCTCACATACAGTCTAGGTTTGCTATACAAGTTTTCCCTTGTAGGGGCTTCCCTGGTGGCTCAGATGGCAAAGAATCTGCTTGCCATGCAGGAGACCTGGGTTTGGTCTCTAGGTTGGGAAAAACTACCTGGAGAAGGGAATGGCTACCCACTCCAGTATTCTTGTCTGGGAGAACTCCATGGACAGAGAAGCCTGGTAGGCTACNTAATAAACACACATTGAGAAAATGTCTAGCATTTCTATGCACTCATAAATACAGCCAGAAATAAGGAAAATGCTACAGCATGCCTGACACCTGCTGGGAAAAAAACATTCTTAGGGGCAATTCCTTAATACCTAACAATCTTTGTAATACCTAAAGTTAGCATTGTTTTCCTTTATATTCACATTTCAAAGTACAGAAAGTCAATCATATAAAAAGGAATGATTCTTCCTGTGTTCCCAAACTTTGTGGGAATTATGTTCCCACCCAGTGCTTGTTGTTATAAATATTTTCATTTACTTAAGAAATTAAATCAGTCATGAGAGTTGTATCTACATTTGGTATTCATCCTGACTACTAACTCCTTACAGTCCACACCGATGGCAATTCCTTAATACCTAACAATCTTTGTAATACCTAAAGTTAGCATTGTTTTCCTTTATATTCACATTTCAAAGTACAGAAAGTCAATCATATAAAAAGGAATGATTCTTCCTGTGTTCCCAAACTTTGTGGGAATTATGTTCCCACCCAGTGCTTGTTGTTATAAATATTTTCATTTACTTAAGAAATTAAATCAGTCATGAGAGTTGTATCTACATTTGGTATTCATCCTGACTACTAACTCCTTACAGTCCACACCGACTAAAAAACTTCATTCTGTCTTTGATGTCAACTTTAATGCAATTTCCTTATTTGAAAGGATTCTAGACCCCAATTCAACTTTTTAAATGAAAAGCTGCTGCCTCTAACATACAGTCTAGGTTTGCTATACAAGTTTTCCCTTGTAGAGGGCTTCCCTGGTGGCTCAGATGGTAAAGAATCTGCTTGCCATGCAGGAGACCTGGGTTTGGTCTCTAGGTTGGGAAAAATTACCTGGAGAAGGGAATGGCTACCCACTCCAGTATTCTTGTCTGGGAGAACTCCATGGACAGAGAAGCCTGGTAGGCTATAGTCCATGGGGTCACGAAGAGCCGGACACAACCACACGACTAACATTTTCACTTTCGTTTCACTTGTTGAATCAGGAAATGACAATCNAAATAAAAATAAAAGCCTATTTACCTCAGTCCCTATTATCTGATATATCATGTCTAGTTTTCAACAAGTCATGATAAAAGGCAAGAAAAAGCAGTTTGAAAAAACAAAGAGAGCAACAGGACTAGGCAGAGCTTGAGAGAGTTAACTGCTCACTGGAGTTAGCAGACTCGGCCTTTAACTATGGTCACTATGTTAAGAACTCTAATGGAAAGTGAAAAATCTAACAGCCATTCATGTTTAAACACAAAACTAAAACAAAATTTTTCAGTAAACTAAGAATACAGGGGAATTCCCTCAACTTGATAAAGAACATTTACAGAAAAGCTACACTTAACATCATACTTAATGGTGAGAAATTGGGACACTTTTCCCCCTAAAATCAAGAACAAGGCAAGGATGTCCACTCTTACATAAATGATGAGAAGGAGTAAGGAATGCAAAATCTGAGGAAGAGCATTCCAGGCAGAGGAAACAGCAAAAATGGAAAAGAGGTTCACATGTTTGAGGAACAGAGAGGCAAACAGGGAGCTTGGTGTATCATGAATGAGCAGCAAAGTGGTAGAGGGTGAGGTTATAGGTGTAAGGAGGGGCCCAATTATTCAGAACCTGGGAAGTAAGGTAAGGAATTTAAATATTATTCTAATAGCACTGGAAAGTCAGAGAGGGGTATGGTCTGACTTACATTTGCTTGCTGACATGAACCTCTGGGTTTGGCTATGTATGTTCTTGGGAGTCATTCACTATTTGCATCTATTCAGGAAACAAGATGAGTTCATTCTCAGTTAATGCCAAAGGTACTTTTGCACAGCCAAGTTTTACAATAAGCTTTAACAATATTGCCAGTCCCAGAGAAGAAACAGAGATAGCCTCCACTGCTATTAGATTGTCACTTTAAAGCAGGAGACATTCACCAGTATCAGTTCAGTTGGTCAGTCATGTCTGACTCTGCACGCCAGGCCTCCCTGTCTGTCACCAACTCCCGGAGTTCACCCAAACTCATGTCCACTGAGTCGGTGATGCCATCCAGCCATCTCATCCTCGGTCGTCCCATTCTCCTCCTGCCCCCAATCCCTCCCAGCATCAGAGTCTTTCCAATGAGTCAACTCTTCACATCAGGTGACCAAAGTATGGGAGTTTCACCTTTAGCATCAATCCTTCCAATGAACACCTAGGACTGATCTCCTTTAGAGTGGACCGGTTGGATCTCCTTGCAGTCCAAGGGACTCTCAAGAGTCTTCTCCAACACCACAGTTCAAAAGCATCAATTCTTCGGCGCTCAGCTTTCTTCACAGTCCAACTGTCACATCCATACATGACCACTGGAAAGACCACAGCCTTGACTAGACAGACCTTTGTTGGCAAAGTAATCTCTCTGCTTTTGAATATGCTATCTAGGTTGGTCATAACTTTTCTTCCAAGGAGTAAGTGTCTTTTAATTTTATGGCTGCAATCACCATCTGCAGGATTTTGGAGCCCCAAAAAATAGTCTGACACTCTTTCTACTGTTTCTCCATCTATTCCCATGAAGTCATGGGACCAGATGCCATGATCTTTGTTTTCTGAACGTTGAATGTTAAGCCAGCTTTTTCACTCTCCTCTCTTATTTTCATCAAGAGGCTTTTTAGTTTCTCTTCACTTTCTGCCATAAGGGTTATAGCAGGTATAGGTGAAGAGAAACCCACACCAGGTACAGGTGAAGAGAAAAAGCTGGAAGAATTAAGAGTCATTGTTTTATAGTTTTAAAACATTATTATTCTCAAGAAAATCTGAACAGCAATAAAGAACCTGTCTATACCTTGACTTGTCCCTTTCCTCACTGACTACTACTACTAAAAATCCCACCAAAGAAATTATTTTAAAAATAAATGCCAAGACAATAGGTTTTTCTTGAGGAACACATATGATTTCTTTTTTATAAAAGATTTATTCGAATATAGTTTTTTGGTCCTCCTAGGTGGCTTGGTGGTAAAGAATCTGCCTGCCATTGCAGGAGATGCAAGTTTGATCCCTGGCTTAGGAAGATGCCCTGGAGAAGGAAATGGCAACCCACTCCAGTATTCTTGCCCGGAGAATTCCATGACAGAGGAGCCTTGTGGGCCACAGTCCATGGGGTCACAAAAGAACTGGACACCACTGAGCAACTAAAACAACAACAAATCATGCACTGAGTAAGCTAGAGCCTCAAAGCAGGAGGTTCCTTGAAACTTCTGCCTGTTAGGGGCTGTGCACACACTCAGAAGGGTTGAACTCATGAAACAAGTGCTGAACAAATCTGCTGAACAAACAAAAATAATTATAGTGTAAATAACTTTTTGTGTTTAAGGAATGTACTTATTGCTGGCATACACCTTGAAAAGGGATTGAGGGACATAAGCAAACTCAGGCCCTCCAGCCTTTAGTTTGACACACCCTAATAGCCCTTTACAGAAAGAATGTCTTGATTTATTTTGGCAGTTGCTCTATTTTTATTATAAATATAATATACTATATAATTGATAGATATTATTATACATCAAATATGTGTATAATTATATTAAAAGTATCAAATGTCACTTCAGTAAGGCTTAACTTGAATACATCTTTTGAAAGAGCCAACCTATTACTACAACCTAGCCCCACACTTCTAATTCTCTTTTTTGCTTTATGCTTTATATATCATTTCTCACTTTCTAACACAAATATGATTTACTTATTTAGTATGTTTGTTATTTATTGTCTTTTCTCCCTGTTAGAATGTGAGCTCTATGAAGGCAGTGAGTTTTTGACTTCCTAAAATAAGGATTCCCTATATTACAAAATAGTTTTTAAAATTTACAAAAGACCTAGATGTTAAGGTGTTGATTTTAAAAATATGTGTGTTGAACATGAGTATTATAAAGCTTCTGTGTTCTATAAATAAATGAGCCTTAAAAATGGAATGCGTATGTATAAAACTCAGAAAAATACTCAAATATTTCACCTCTTATTTTTCCCTTCTTTTCAAATGATAACATTCTAATTTCTGGGCCTGGAAACTCAGAGATCTGAACTTATTAGAATAAAGTAAGGAAAAGGACTCTGAGACAAGTTTGCACTTTTCTTTTTGGCAACTGGGTTCAAGGAGTCTGAGGTAGGTGGAACTCTGACTATAATATATAATTATGATATAATATATAATACATGTATATTATAATTCATTGATATATTCCAAGTATTAGAATAGTGTCTGCCATATAAGTAATAATTATTTGTTGAAATGATTTAGAATATCATGACTCTATGCAGAATCTGAATATTATCTATAAAATATATTCCTTTAATCAGTTTTATAGAACACATGTATAGTCATATCTTCTTAATTCTTGGCACTTATTTAATCTCTTCTTAGTTACTTAAATAAATACTTTTCTAAGTCAAAGCATTCCTTCAAAGTTTTTATTTATTGAAAGAGAGTTACTCAATTTTGGTCTCTTCCTCATATTGTGTAGTTTTTTCTATACCATGTGTAATGAATAAAGACAGAAAACTGAGTTTTATCTATTTCTTGGATCTTTTTTCAGAGCGAGCATTCAAATATATAGTTATAATTAGTATTAAATTAACCAGTCAAGAGGAAAAACACATGGCCCTATGCATATATACAGTGATCTCTATTTGTAAAATTCCATTGTCTTTGATGAGTCATTAATTTCAAACACACACTTCTGCTCCTTATAACTAAAATACAGTTACTGACATTTAACATTTTCAGACTTTGAATAGCATTCAGTTCAGTTCAGTTCAGTCACTCAGTCGTGTCCGACTCTTTGCAACCCCATGAATTGCAGCACGCCAGGCCTCCCTGTCCATCACCAACTCCCAGAGTTCACTCAGACCCATGTCCATCAAGTCAGTGATGCCATGAATAGCATTAGAGTCCATCTAAATGAAAGGCCCTGGATAGCAGAAAATGCCTTCTTTTTGCACCAGGCTTTACCTAAACTCCTCTGTTCTTATATTTCCTAAATTCTCCTTCCTGTACAGTCGTTGATAGTGCAAGGGGGCTCATACCCGAGAGAAGAGAAAAGAGGACTTTATTTTTTCAGATTCACTAAGGTATAATTTATAAATAACAATTATATATAGTTGAGTTATACAATTTTAATGTGTATAATGTGATTATATATATAGTATATGTAATTTATAAATATAGATGATTACAATAGTCAACTTAATTAAATGCCTATTACCTCCCATAGTTACTTTTATTTTTTTGGTGCTAACACTGAAGATCTATTCTCTCAGCACGAGTACGAACGACCAACTTGGTAACATTTTCAAGGTGCATTATGTTGTAATGTTTATCACTACTTCATTCCTTTTTACTGCTGAAATATTCCATGGTATGGATATACTACACTTAATTTGTCCACTCATCATTTGTTGGCTATTTGGGTTGTTTCTGCTTTTTTCTATTATGAACAATGGTACTATTTTACTAATACTTGCAAAAATATTTAAAATATTTAGAAGGGTCAGTGGGAAAAACATTTGACTAAGAATTCAGAAACTAAAAGGTCCACTTTAGCTTAGGAAATAATTCCATGTTCACTAAAGGAGATCTGACTAAAATTCCTTTGACTTTCAACAGTTGATAACTTTATATATTTTTTTGTCTTTCTGAAGTGTTTGGCTTAAGACCAAAGTCCTGCAGCAGAAGAAATATTAGGTTATTACAACCATACATTCTACACTGAAGCTAGGAGGTGTGCTTACTATTGCAATTCATCTTAATTTTTTTCAACTTAGTCTACTGTACAGTTTGGAGAAAACTTAAAAATTCAATTTTATATTGCTCCTCTTTGGAGAAAAGATGCTCTCCATTATACCAAATGACAGAAATCCTAATAATAAAAAACAATAATCTGAATATATTGTACTGAGGAAATATTTTCACTTTTCTCTGTGTTACTTCTGGCATGGAATGGACAAATCCTTAAATCTTGCCATTTGTCACCTCCATCTAAAAATCATCTTGCTCCTTTCTTATACATAAAGATGACCTTTAAGGAGGACGTTTAAGGATCTGGAAAATTCTAGATGACCATTTTGACATGCTTGAAAGTGGAAACAAACATCCCATTTCTTTTGACCATTCTCTTGGGCAACGGAAGTTTTAATTTTTCATTGAAATATAATTGATTTACAGTGTTGTGCCAATCTCTGCTGTACAGCAAAGTGACTCATTATACACATATGGATGTACACTTTTTCTGAATATTTTCACTTGTGGTTTATCACAGGAAATTGAATATAGTTTCCTGTGCTATACATTAGGATCTTATTATCCATCCTCTACGTAATAGTTTACATCTGTTAATCCCAAACTCCCAATCCTTTCCTCCCCCACTCCACTCCCCCTTGGCAACCACGGGCCTGTTCTCTAATTCTGTGGGTCTGTTTCTGTTTTATAAGTATGTCCATTTGCGCCATATTTTAGATCCCACATATATGTGATATCGTGGTATTTGCCTTTCTCTTTCTGACTTATTTCACTTAGTATGATAATCTCTAGTTGTAAATGTTTTGTTTTATTGCATGGGGAACCTGAGGGTCAAAAAACTGGTAACTAATTAACGTGCTTATCAACGAGTGAAACTACTTTTGGACATTAACAGTGAAGAAAATAACATACAGCAGTATATTTCTAGAATTTAACAGAATACATACCCCGCAAGAGACAGCTAAAACCTGGGAAAACTCATAAAGAAGAATAACCTTCCCCCCAATTCTTACTAACACCTGTGAAACTTGCGGGTGAGGCGTGGATTTCTTGGTCGTTTCCCCGGAAACCGCAGCCACACACGTCGCTCGCCCGCACCTTGAGGAGCACCTGTAGACAGGACTTCTGTGGAGACGTTCTGCGCATGCGCAGGCCCACTGCGCCCGCGCACTGAGAGGCCCGGATGAAGGACGAGGAGACGCGCCGTTGCCATGGCAGCCGGGTCCTGACCTCTGCGGCTCAGGTGCTGGGGTTTCCCTTGCCTCATTTTCAGAGCTTAGAAAGAGGAGGAGAGGAGCACGCCCCTGGCCATCTTTGTGACTCCAGCCGCTGCGTCTTACACAGGCAGGAGGGGATATAGAGGGAGCGAAGGGAAGGAGGATGCAGAGATCTTTACGGAGGGAGGGAGGGTAAAGGGGTAATCGCCTGGGACAGCTGGGAGGAAAGGTGGGTAGAGAAGCGAGTGAGATTTTGTGTTGGCGCCTCATCGTCTGAGTCTGGGGTCCACAGAGCTTGGCTCTGGCCCGGAAGCCAGGCAATTTCGCCTTGTTTAGCTTTGAGGGAAGCCCCTCGGAGGGTAGCTTCATTTCTAATTTTTGTCATATTCTTTCGCCTCATCCCTGGGAGGAAAAAAAGCCACTCTTGAAACATTAGCTTCCATGTAGAGGCTAAGACATTGAGTGAGTTGGTGGTACCTTGGGACCCTGTATAGAAATGAAAATTACCACAGATGTTTGTAAAGTAGTACTTATCATCATACTATGGGGCAGATTATTATGACTTAAAAAATATACTCATGGGATCACAGTCGTGGCAGGATGTAGAAGTAAGAAGGGCCATATGGTCTCGAGATGTTGTTATGGGTTCGCTTTTGCTTAAGTACTTATTTTATATGATAAAGGAGTTTTAGTTGACGTTCCTCCCATTTTCTTAGATTTTGAGCTTAAAATAGTATAAGACAGGAGTCAGTGAATTAAACTATGATTTAGTTTTTTGAACCCTGAAAGAAAGTTTCAAAATTGTGTGAATTTGTGGACCTAGTTGGGCTTCCCTGGTGGCTCAGACGGTAAAGAATCCGCCTGCAGTTAAGAAGGTCCGGGTTTTATCCCTGGTTTGGGAAGATCTCCAGGAGAAGGAATGGCTACTCATTCCTTTATTCTTGGTTGGAGAATTCCACCGGATAGAGGAGCGTGGAGGGCTACAGTCCATGGGGGTGGCCAAGAGTTGGACATCACTGAGCGACTAACACATGGGCTTAGACTCAGTGGCAACCCGCTGCAGTATTCTTGCCTGGAGAATCCCATGGACGGAGGAGTCTGGTGGGCTACAGTCCATGGGGTCGCAAGCAGTTGGATACGACTGAGCAACTTCACTTTCACTTTTTTCCCAAAGATCTGCAGTCACATATCCACATGGGATTAAGCAGAAACATAGGAGGAGGGAATTAATTTCTGTCTCTTGCTGCAGTTCCCTAATAAGAGGGTTGTTCTGGCCTAAAACAGGTATATAGAATTTTGCTGATGATACACATTGAATGTGTGAAACTCATAAGGAATATGTGTTAGTTTGTGTATGAAACTGAATATGATGCAGTTTATGTGAAGTGTATTTTTGTTCCAGAATGTTGATTGTATACCATATGACCAGTACCGTGGGGATGAAGATTAAAAGAAGTGAAGGGGACTGATTATCCTGTGACGCATTTGAAAAAGGCTTAAGGGACTTGGTAATGCGAGTTTATGATATATGTTCTTTGTTTACTTGGGAACCAGCCATGACTTTTTTGAAGTTATATGAACTTTTTTGAAGTTTGATGAACTTCATTTACTTCCCTTAGTCACTTCAACTATGGCTTTTTCTTTTAAATTACGGCATAATAGTTTCATGTCATCATAACCTAATGTTTAATTTATAAATATTTGATTTTTATTTTGATGATTCTATATTTTAGTTTTGAATTTGAGTTTTCACATGGTTGTGAGATACTTTGTAAATAATAACACCTATTTACTAAAGTTTTCAAGCAACCATTTATTTACAGTTGAGACCATGTTTTAATAAAACTAAGGGAAAGCACTGTTGAGTTCTGTAGAATTCTTATTCTAACAATTTGTTATGTAACTTAAACATCTTAATAAATTTCCAGATTTCTGGTCAGAAAATGAAGCATGATAAATGCCTTATCCTAAGGCATTTGTGACTGTGAAAAAAGTTTTATTTATGTAAGTGTTTTGGGTTACAGTGAGTTTTAGTCTATTCTCCATCATTCATAACACCCTTACTTTGAATGGTTAGGTATGTAAACAAAACAGCTTGCATGATTTAGCCTGTCTTGCGGCATGTTGTTTAGTCTTTAAGTTGTGTTTGCAACCCAGTGGACTACAGCCTTCATGCCTCCTCTGTCCATAGGATTTCCCAGGTGAGAAAACTGAAATGAATTGTCATTTCTTCCTCCAGCAGATCTTCCTAGTCCAAGGATCAAACCCAAGTCTCCTGCAGTGGCAGGTGGATTCTTTATCACTGAGCCACCAGGGAAGCTCAGGCAGTGATAAACTCACTCTGGAATACTGATTTGTTTTCTTTAGATCACTTCAAAATATTATTGCTCTCAACCTCTGATTTATGAATTATTGAAGCATTACTTTGAATCTTTTAAGAAAGTCTATTTCCTATTTTTTAGCTGAAAAGAAATAAATAGAAGGAATTACAGTCCAACTAATACAGTAGAAATAGTTATAATTATGTGGTTCAATAATTAATATTCAGTGAACCTAAAACTAACTTTGTCTTGAGCATTAAGGAGAAGTAATATTAAGAACTCTTCAGGGTAAAGGTGACATTTAAATGAAATAGAATTTTAAGTCTTGAATTTAGTTATCAGACAATGATCATTTATTTTATTTTTGACTTTTAAAAATATTTTTCATTGATTGGTTTACAATATTGGTTTGATTTCTGTCATACATCAGTATGAATTAACTATAGGTGTACATATGTTCCCTCCCTCTCGAATCTCCCTCCCACCTCCTGCCCATTCCTACCCCTATAGGTTATTACAGAGCCCCAGTTTGAGATCATTTATTTTCGACTAAGCATTACCATGGTACTCTACATTTGTTTGAACATTCTCTTGCATTTCATAAGTTGGCAGTTGTTTGCTAATTTGCATCTTATAATAAAGGTTAAAATAAACCTTAAGGGTCATCTGCTGTGCTGCTAAGTCGCTTCAGTCATGTCCAACTCTGTGCGACCCCATAGACGGCAGCCCACCAGGCTCCGCTGTCCCTGGGATTCTACAGGCAAGAGCAGTGGAGTGGGTTGCCATTTTCTTCTCCGATGTATGAAAGTGAAAAGTGAAAGTGAAGTCGCTCAGTTGTGTCTGACTCTGCGACCCTGTTGACTGCAGCCTACCAGGCTCCTCTATCCATGGGGTTTTCCCGGTAAGAGTACTGGAGTGGGGTGTCATTGCCTTCTCCGTTAGGGTCATCTATCTCACCTCTTTTTCTAAAGCTTCAGTTCAGTTCAGTTCAGTCGCTCAGTTGTGTCCGACTCTTTGCGACCCCATGAATCGCAGCATGCCAGGCCTCCTTGTCCATCACCAACTCCCGGAGTTCACTCAGACTCATGTCCATCGAGTCTGTGATGCCATCCAGCCATCTCATCCTTGGTCGTCCCCTTCTCCTCCTGCCCCCAATCCTTCCCAGCATCAGGGTCTTTCCCAATGAGTCAACTCTTCGCATGAGGTGGCCAAAGTACTGGAGCTTCAGCTCTAGCATCATTCCTTCCAAAGAAATCCCAGGGTTGATCTCCTTCAGAATGGACTGGTTGGATCTCCTTGCAGTCCAAGGGACTCTCAAGAGTCTTCTCCAACACCACAGTTCAAAAGCATCAATTCTTCGGCACTCAGCCTTCTTCNCCTCCCAGCATCAGAGTCTTTTCCAATGAGTCAACTCTTCACATGAGGTGGCCAAAGTACTGGAGTTTCAGCTTTAGCATCATTCCTTCCAAAGGACACTCAGGACTGATCTCCTTCAGAATGGACTGGTTGGATCTCCTTGCAATCCAAGGGACTCTCAAGAGTCTTCTCCAACACCACAGTTCAAAAGCATCAATTCTTCGGCACTCAGCCTTCTTCACAGTCCAACTGTCACATCCATACATGACCACAGGAAAAACCATAGCCTTGACTAGACAGACCTTAGTTGGCAAAGTAATGTCTCTGCTTTTGAATATACTATCTAGGTTGGTCGTAACTTTTCTTCCAAGGAGTAAGCGTCTTTTAATTTCATGGCTGCAGTCACCATCTGCAGTGATTTTGGAGCCCCCCAAAATAAAGTCTGACACTTTTTTTACTGTTTCCTCATCTATTTCCCATGTGAAGTGATGGGACCAGGTGCCATGATCTTCATTTTCTGAATGTTGAGCTTTAAGCCAACTTTTTCATTCTCCTCTTTCACTTTCATCAAGAGGCTTTTTAGCTTCTCTTCACTTTCTGCCATAAGGGTGGTGTCATCTGCATATCTGAGGTTATTGAAATTTCTCCTGGCAATCTTGACTCCAGCTTGTGCTTCTTCCAGCCCAGTGTTTCTCATGATGTACTCTGCATATAAGTTAAATAAGCAGGATGACAATATACAGCCTTGACATACTCCTTTTCCTATTTGGAAGCAGTCTGTTGTTCCATGTCCAGTTCTAACTGTTGCTTCCTGACCTTCATACAGATTTCTCAAGAGGCAGGTTAGGTAGTCTGGTATTCCCATCTCTCAGAATTTTCCACAGTTTATTGTGATCCACACAGTCAAAAGCTTTGGCATAGTCAATAAACCAGAAATAGATGTTTTTCTGGAACTCTTGCTTTGCTTAAAAATGACTAAATTTTATACCATTTTCACAAACATTTATTAACTTTCACCTGACATTCTTATTTATTGTCACTGCCTTCCAGATAGTAGTAGGTATCACAGTTTGTTTTTTATATTAAAAAATATTTTATTTTGAATTGACAGCAGTTTGACTTCTGTGGAAATTAGCTTATACCATAACTAAGAGCAGTTGTTACATGATCAGAAATTTATAATTACACTGAATAAATTATCAGAAGGACTGAGAAACCGAGGATAACAATTAATATAATCATTTTAATTTGAATATAGGAAAATGTGTGTGAGTGAGACTGAAAAGCTGATTCATCAGCTCAGACCGGGCTAAGGAGTTTTAATGATTGGCAGGAGATGTGGAAAATCCTTCTCTGATACTCAGATAGTCTTCTTATATCTGCCTTTTAAAATCTTCTTGTATATTAGGCTGACAGGAATTGGGGGGAGATGCAATGGTTATTAGGAGTGGTATACCTAGAAAATGTCTGGCCTTTGTAAGTCTCTCTTTTAGGATATACTGATATGTTTATTCTGAACATCCCATAATTTGTGTTTCTATGTGTTAATTAGTTTACCTTTAGCGTTAATCTTCATACTCCATACTGCCCCTAAAGTGGACATGATGTAATACCTTATCTTTTAATCTTACAGCATTATTCTTTAACAAACAGAAAATGAATGAAAATAAAGATACTGATTCAAAAGACAGTGGAGAATATGAAGATGACTTTGAAAAGGACCTGGAGTGGTTGATTAATGAAAAAAGCGGTGCCAGCATAATGGAGGTACATATAAATTGCCAGCAGCATTCGTAGTAATCATATTAACAAAGTGTTTTGTAGTTCTTGAGGAGTTTTCACATGTATTATCTCATTTAAACCTCACAAAATTCCTTTGATATATATAGAATGAGTAGCATTATTCCTATTTTAGACATGAAAAAATTGAAGCATATAAAGTTTAAGTGTTGTGTCAAAAAGCATAGGGTTAATTAGTGAGAGAACAGTGATTAAATTAGCACTTAAGCTAAAATTATAATTAAAAATAAAATTGTAATTTATATAATTTAGTAATATAATGTATTGCATCAGTAGTAAAAAGCAAATACAACTAATTTCTACCTTATGTGAACTTGGGTAAAATCAGGGGATTTACTTTCATTATACATGAAAAATAAAGCAAATCCTGGAAAACATGGTCTTTTAGCTAATATTTGAAACGTTAACAGTGAATTTTAGGAGAATGAATATATAGGAAAGAAAATAAAGGGTCAAAGACTGAGACACAGGAATATATGTAGAAAAAAGTGGATCCATTAATCATGATTCTGTACTATTTATCAGACATGTAGTAGGGCTATCTAGGAAAATGAACTAGTTTCTGAATTCTAGAAGGTTCTGTCTCTTTACTTATATACACTATGTATGTATATCTATAATATATGAGTGTATATATATGCATATGTATTGACACTGAAAATTAAAGAAAGTGAAATGTTACTCGCTCAATTGTGTCTGCAGCCTGCCAGGCTCCTCTGTTCATGGAATTCTCCAGGCAAGGATACTGGAGTGGGTAGCCATTCCCTTCTCCAGGGGATCATCTTTACCATTTGAGCCACTGGAGAAGCTCCTATTAACACTAATTATAGATAATTTTATTAAAATATATAACTATTATACATAATGTAATTAGTGTCAATAAATAGGGAAGTAATGAAGAAAAGGACCAAGACTGGAATAAGATAGGTGACTTGAGAGGGATGTTGATCAAAAATATTTACAGCAGGAGCCAGTTTTAAGAGGGTTAAGGAAAAGACTACAAGGAAATGAAGGCTGCAGGTTTTTTTTATCACAACTCTCTCTTGGTTCTATCTTGCTTTCTTATGCAGTGGAGAAGACAGATGAGATAACATTTGGAAAAAGCAATAGAGTCAAAAGTGAAGACTTTTCTAAGATGGCTTTTACATGGCGGTTTTATGCATCTTTAACAGAAAAATAATCAGAATGAGTAGAGGAAGAGCTGAAAGAAAAGTGAAAGTCGCTCAGCATATCCTCTTCTTTGTGACTCCATGAACTGTAGCCTGCCAGGCTCCTCTGACCATGGATTCTCCAGGCCAGAATGCTAGAGTGGGTAGCCATTCCCTTCTCCAAGGGATCTTCCCAGCCCGAGATCAAACCCAGGTCTGTCACATTGCAGGCGATTCTTTACCATCTGAGCCACCAAGGAAGCCCAGAGGAAGAGATACCAGAGCAATAATGCTGAACCAAGGTCTCATGACTAGAAGGGTATGAGATCCACAGCACAGGGTTAAAGAATTAGAGAAATTATAATGATAATTCATTGCCTTATTGCTTATTCATTCACTGAAAAGCAGTGATCACTTGGCCCTGTGTCAGAGGCTGTTCTAGGTGCTGTGGACACAGCAGTGGTTAAAACACAGTGCTCCATTGAATCTTGTTCATTCCAGTGGATTGTTAAAATCACTTTTTCCTTTGAGGCTGGTAGGGAAAAATGGATGACAGAGAAACAGGGGTGAGGGTTAGGGGAAGATTTTATTGTAGTGGATTTTAGTAAAAGCTAAAGGAGAATTTGAAAACAGATACTGTAGAAATGAACCAGAGAATAAAATAAGGCTAAAAAGAACAATTACAATGCAGAGATCTTAGTTTAATTTTAGTTACTTGGTGGTCATTTTAGGGGGCCACGTTGATTTGCTTATTGGACATACAGCAGTGTTGTCCAGGTTAGGAAGAAGAGGCTGTTAGAATTGGTGACTAAGCTAGTAAAAGAGGAAGGGAATTTTAAGGGGTTGATGACAGCAGGACATAATAGCCATTACTTAGTAGATGTGGAGCAGAGTTTTGTGAAAATACTGGTTCATGGTTCATATGGGATTAAATTTTTTTAAAAAAACTAAGACCAAGTTATATAATGGTGTTTAACATAGATTACTAGAGCCTCTGAATATAATTGAGGAAGGAAAATCTGATCCAGAGGTAAAAATTGACTTGGAATTTGGGTATAGATCATGCAGAAAATAGCAGCAGTAATAATTTGGAAAGATGATGGAAACTCAGAATGATAAGGACTTGACCAAAGGCAGTGACCTTATAACGGTCCTGGGAAGAAAGATATCTTTTTGAAAAAGTAAAAATATTACAAGGAGAAAACATTTAAAAGTATCTTCTTCTGAAAATGTAAAAGGAACATTTTATAGAGGGAGGGATATTAATATTGTACTGTTTGTAGTTACTTTTTATACATTGGCATGGAATCTTTAAAAAAAGTAATCACTCCAGTACTTAGCAACATCAAATTCAGATTTAAATTTTTCCCCAATTTTTTTGCTTTTTCCCTTGGGGAAGTAAAATATGAATTAGAAAACTATGAGTGAAATATGAGCAGGAAGCATGTAACTTTTCTCATTCATAAAATAAATTACGAGTATGAACATCCATTTTGTATTGTCTACATATGAATGGACAAAGAGTCTCAATTTTTACTGAAAATGATTCTCATCTCTCTTTTTCTAGATGGCTTGTGGCAATGAAGAGAATATTAACCAAGACTTAAAAGAGAATGAAACAGAAATAGAACACACCAAGCAGCTTTCTGATCCTGATAAATCTTTGAAGGATGAAGTTTCACCAAGAAGAAATGACTTTATTTCTGTACCAAGTATTCAACCTTTGGACCCCATATCAGATTCAGATAGTGAAAACTCTTTGCAAGAATCCAAACTAGAAAGCCATCAAGACCTGGAGGAGGAAGAGGATGAGGAAGTAAGGAGATATATTATGGAGAAAATTATACAAGCCAACAGACTTCTACAAAATCAAGAACCAGTGAATGATAAAAGGGAACGCAAACTTAAATTCAAGGACAAATTAGTTGATTTAGAAGTTCCTCCTCTGGAAGACAGTGATACTTACAAAAATTATTTTGAAAATGAAAGTAGTGTGTCTGGGAAACTGTCACAGTTATGTATTTCCAATGAATTTGGACAAGAAAATGTGATCCTGTCACTTACTGATGGAAATTGTGAAGAAAACAAGGATAGGAAAATCCTAATGGAGAGAGATGGAAAGTTGAACTTGTGAATTTACAGGACATTAAGAGTCAGGGGGTTTTGCCCCCCATTAATAATGCTAATAGTACAGAAGGTGAACCTCAGCAGTCATTACCCAGATCTCCCAATTCATCTGTCAGTGGAGTCAAGAGAGAAGAGCCAGTAGCCAAAGTACATGCTCTTGCTCCCTCATCAACAGAAGAGCCACTGACTTACATCCCTCAGCCACCACCCAACCCCAAGACTTACCCAAGCTCTGCTGCCAACTCAGATCAGAGTAAGGGGAACGGAAAATCTAACCATAGGACCCAGTCCGCAGATGTGTCTCCAGCGACCTCAACATTCTGTCTCTCTCCTCGACAGAAAGAACTGAAAAAACGACTAGAACAAAAGAGAGAAAAGCTGAAGAAAGAGGTGAGAGCACAAGTGGGCATTATATTGAAAGTAGAATATGTTTCTGTGTTTTATAAATCTGGTAAGAATTGACATGGTTCTTCAAATGATTGGATACATACACTTGCTTGTTTTTTCCTGTTGTTAAATTAAGTGGTTAAGTGTTAACAATCTGTATTTATGGAACAAGCACCCTGATTACCCTGGTCCTTTCTTGTGAAGATCACAAAAGCATAGTAATAAATGACTTGTGTTAGAGCTAAAGGAGGTCTCAGCAATGGTTTCATCTGATCCTTTCCTTTTAAAGGTGAGGCTCAGAGAAGTTAAGTGACTCCTGAAAATAATCTTGAGATGCTGTGCTGTGCTTCATTGCTCAGTTGTGTCTGACTCTTTGCGACCCCTTGGGCTGTAGCCCACCAGGCTCCTCTATCTATGGGGATTTTCCAGGCAAGAATACTGGAGTGGGTTGCCATGCCCTCCTCCAGGGCATCTTCCCAACCCAGGAATTGAACCCAGGTCTCCCACATTGCAGGTGGATTCTTTACCATCGGAGCCACCAGGGAAGCCCATGAATACTGGAGTGGGCTATCCCTTCTCTAGGGGATCTTCCCAACTCCCAAACTAGGGTCTCCTGTATTGCAGGTGGATTTTTACCAGCTGAGCTATAATTTTGATATGAGATAGGTGAAAATCAGATGTCAGATGAAAAAAACGAAGGCAAAGATTTGTTGGGGTTTAGAAGGCAACAAAGGAATTAGATTATAATTCTCTGATGTGTGTGTACGTATGTGTGTATATTTCATATATCTTCCAGGACTACTGGATGGAAGAAATTTTCCCATATTGAGGTACAGGGAATTCTGGCTTATACATGATTTGTCTTGGACATTATGCATTACCTGGGAAGCCTTTTATGCTGACTAGAACAGCCTATCTATTTGAACAGCCTGTCAAACATATTTTGTACCTCTGCTTTCACCATTGGGGAAAAAAAAAAGAATATTTACCAGATTGTTTGGAATGCCTCCTTGAAGATAGGATAAATGCTCCCCGCCTTCCCATGACACTCATGCTAGTTCTCCTTTGAAGATGAGCTTCCCTTCCCAGACACCAAGGCCATACTGAATTACTGTGTACATGTTAATCTGTCTCTTCTGAAACCTTGAAGGAATGTACCCCTGTCATATTTGATGTTTCATGTTCTTTGTTCTGGCAAGATAAAAAACTCTGGTTCAGGCATCCAAAATGGAGCTGGGTGGCCATTGTGGATATGGTTTCAGATGTGTTCCTGTATCACTGAGAACCTGAATTTTCTGAACTGTGTCAAACTCAAGTGTATCACCAGACCTCTTCAAAATACCATCTGCCAGCTTCAATTTTATGGTCTCAAGGTCTCCGCTTGTAGTTTTTTAACCATTTCAGATACCAGCCAGTCCTCGCTTAAGAAGCACTCTTTTTTCTTGCTAGCTTCAATCCTAATTCCTGACAAACATTACGTGATTTGCATTTTTTGCCTATATATATGCCTCCCCTATTTTGTAATGCTGTGGAACACGATCCAGATGCTTCTTGAATTTGTGTCTCCTGGGCCTTAGTCTTCAGTGTGGCTGGAATAAAACTCTTTTCTGTTCCTCTTATAGATGGTTATCAACACTACATTTTCTTGAGTTCGGGATTTTTGTTTTAATTAAGAATAGAGCCTAATAACCTAACTGAAATGTCTCCAAGATGCCCTACAGAATCCAAAATTATTATTTTGAGGTGGTGGGGGCCGGGGGGGGGCTGCTCCTAAAGAGAATAAAAGTGTTTTATAATTGAAAATTCTAAGTACTTAAACTGGGGAATTTTCTCTGAACTACGTAATGCCCTGATCCTCTGTTTTACTGAATACCGGATAGCATTAAGCTGAACCATCTAAAATGTCTAACTGTAAATACCTAATGGCAAAAGAATCACAGTTAATAGAACATAAGAAGAAACCTTAAAAGATTATTTCATAGGTGAAAAACTCATCCAGAAAATTTAAATAACTTTACCAAAGTCCCATGACTTGTTTGTAGCAAAGTCGAAATCCCAGCTTTCCTGTCATGTTGAGAAGTTGAGAAGTGGTCTGTTTTCCACTTATGTAGGAAATGATCAATGGAAATTTCTGGCATTTAAATCAGGAACTCAAATTAGCAGAAAAAGATTAAGAAATGAAGTTACTAAGAACATGTAACCTATAGCACACTTTTAGGCAGGAAATCTGAAAGGGTGTGTATTTAGTAAAATTTAGCTTAGTTGGCTACTGAAATCTGAGCTCTGTCAGACTCAGCTTCCTTGGTTCAGGTATATAATAGGTATGTAAAAAGGATCTGTTAACTCAGAACTGCGTGATAATATAAAAGAATTTGTTGAGAATAACTGAACTACTTGTTTGCTGCATAAACACACACATATTTACATGTGTGCTTCTGTATATATTTCCGTAGAAGTTATATAGGAGGTTTTATATAATGTCAATGTCTTTTTCACTAATGAACTAATGGTAATCTTTAACGGGTATGACTAATGGATAGTTTGTTTCTCTTTTGATCCTCTTTTCTGGGTGTCACTCTGTTTTGGGATATACTTTCCTCATGTCAGGATCCTCATAATTAAGTTTCACTTTGGTTATGTACTAGCTCAGGGCATGGTCTTTAAGTGCTAAGACTTAAAATATTTTCAGCTGGTTTCAGGAGAAGGCTTTCCTTTTTGATGCCCTGCAGAATATTTCCCAGGGGCAAATAGGGCTGCTTTACTCCATCTCTCTACACTAAGTGCATCAACTCACTGTTCTCTTTGGCAACTGCAGTGTCTGTGCTTTGGCTAATATCATCTGTTTAATCCAGATGTCCTGTCTGGAAAAATAATTGTCCTACAATTATTCATGCAAGGCATCCCAAATCCTTTGGTAAAAGGGAGCTAAAATAAGTATAAAATATAATACTTAGTAAATTCACATATTATATAAGCTCTATTATAAGGGCTTAGAAAATGGTATACAAGTTTTTAAAAAGACATTTTATGCTATTAATTGTATAGAATTTTTCCTTCTACATTTTGTTTGATCAAAAAGGACTTGCTATACTGTCAAAACACATGGAAAGAACTCTGAATTCATTATTTGAAAACAGTTTAAGCATGGATTCTATCATTCAATTTATTTCCATGCTAAAATTTCAGTATTGAAAGAGACTTATGAGCTTGTTAATACAACTTCATTTTATAGATGAGAATACTGAGTTAAATGGTTTGCCCAAATTAACATAGTATGATGGCAATATGATTGTTACTCAGATCTCTTAACTTCTACCATGGTGATATTTCCACTAAGACATGCTGCATTGTTTCCAGTTACTGTTTTATAGCTCTTCATAACTGATTTAAGTAAATACCTCCCTTAAAGTTTAAGTAACTCTCTTTTATAACATCACTTTAATAATTCAGTTAAAAAATTCATTTTGTTCTTATAGTTAACAGTTAAATATTTTTCTGATAGCAAAAATGTTACTTTATTGATATACACTAGTTGAAAATATTTTTAAACAGTATGATAAAAAATCTCCAACACATATGAAGGTACAGTTAACCCTTATGTCTCCATTACCTAGATTCAAGAATCATTGAGATTTTGGCTGATTGGCTTCATCTCTTCCTTTTTTGGCTGAAGTTTTTTTTCAAAGCAAGTCCTAGAATCCAATCATTGCTCACTTGTACACTTCAGAGATGACTGTATACTTCAAAAAGAAAATGATTATAGCACTGATTTCGTAATCACAATGTCATGTGTCACAATTAACAAATTTAACAATCATTTAAAAATGTTTAAGGCATTTATAGTGCTTCTCTAGACACCATATTCATGCTTGTAGAGTGAGAGAGTGTGTGTGTGTGTATGTGTGTGTTTTGGGGGCAGTCTTTTGCATAGACGTGGTTTTTGAGGAGTTAAATACAAAGAATAAACTAGGAAGCGATGGAGAGATCCAAGAAATTCTTGAACAGCATGTTGCATAGTGTAGATTTATGTAATTATAGACTTTACCTCTACAATTTATCTAAAGTCTTCTTTTTTTCCCTAAGAAAATTGGAGGCCCTGTTTTCTTTAGGGAGACCCAGTTTACAGATGGAAATTTTTAGAGGCTGGGAATTCTAATGTCAGACATCAAAATGTATCTCTCTACTTTGATAACATATATAATTTTAATTTTTCATTAGTGTGTTTGGATATTCTTTCCCCCAGGAAGAGGAAAAGAAAATAGAAGAAGAAAAAGAAAAGAAAAAAGAGAACGACATGGTATTTAAAGCATGGTTGCAAAAGAAGAGAGAGCAGGTCCAAGAAATGAGGAGAATTCAGCGAGCAAAGCAGATTGAAGACATGAACAGTAGAGTAAGCAATCCTTCTTCATGAAAAATAAGTTCATACATATATGAAAGCTGAATTTATTTACAGAAGGGAGTCTAACCAGCAGACTAAAAGCCTAAAGAAAGAAGTAGAAAAAGTGGTCCAGGAACTACCCTTGCAAAAGATGCAACATGCAGATGACTTTATTACATAATTAAATTCTAAGAAGCCTTGTAAAAATCAAATGATTCTTATTTTATTCAAACAGTTAAAGCACAGAAAAAAGGAAAGCTACCAATTCATTTTTTTCAAGATATATAACTTTGATATTTAAATAGGACAGTGCACACAAAATCTCTATAGATTGGTCTCACTAAGAGTAGATGTATAGGAATCTTATGTGAAAACTAACAAAGCCATCATATTATTTAATTTTTTAAAAAATTTGAAATATACGAAAAACCCATGAGAAAGTAAAAAAAAATCATCTATATCCCTACTATTTAAAAAATGTATATAAACTAAAAATTGAAAATTCAATCCTAACCCCTTCCAGGCTCATCTCCTAGTGGTAACTGCTTTTAACAGTGTGCTGTAAATCCTTCTAGCTTTTATTTATTCATTTATTTATTTTTTCCTTGCCCTCATTTATATTTATACTGTACCCTGTGGTTTTTTTAAAGTTATGATAGCTGACTGAAGATGTGTAAGATATGGTTTATTTATTTTTTAATTTTTATTTTTACTTTATTTTACTTTACATATTTCTAGATCATTGCATTTAGATCTCTTTTCAAATAGCTCCATGATATTATACTTTCAGACGTAACAATTTATTAAACCATTCCTCATTTGTAGATATTTAGATTGATTCTAATATTGCTCTATTAATTAACAGGGCTGTTGTGAACATGTAAATTCTATAGGAGAACATCAATATTCTATAAGAGGGTTTCTTGGAAATTTATGACTTATTGGATATCCAAAATGAAAGTTGTGGTTAAATATGCAAAATTAGCCTCCTAAAAGGTTGCATCAATTTATAGTCCCTCCAGCAGTATGTAAAAGCGAATGTTTCATATATCGTGTCTAACATTGTATGTAGTTTATTTTCTTATTTTTTTCAAATTATTAATATATATGAGTGTATATGAGCATGTGTTTTCTGTGAATTTCCTATTTGTAGTCTTTTCTTTTTATCAGTTTTATTTTTCTCGTGCTTAGTTGCTCAGTCATGTCCGACTCTGCGACCTCATGGACTATAGCCCATCAGGCTCCTCTGTCCATGGGGATTCTACAGGAAAAAAAACTGGAGTGGGTTGCCATGCCCTCCTCCAGGGGATCTTCCCAACCCAGGGATGGAATCCAGGTCTTTCCACATTGCAGGCGGATTCTTACCAACTGAGCCACCAGGGAAGCCCCAGAATACTGGAGTGGATAGCCTATCCCTTCTCCAGGGGGTCTTCCTCACTTAGTATTTGAACCAGGGTCTCTTGCATTGCAGGCAGTACAGAATTTTAATCCTTGTCTATTATTTCTATAAATATGTTTTCCTTGACTAACAAAATGATATACTTTTACATTATTTGTTATGCTGTTTATAGAAATTTAGCTTTTATAATCTTGGGATGGACAATATCTTTTCAGGTAGTAAACCTGAAACCATGAACAAAAAGAGAAAATATTGAGAAATTTGACTGCAACTGTATAGTAAAATAATAGCATGCTATAACCAAGTACAGTTTATTTTAGGAAGGAAATTATGGACCAATAATAACAAATCTATTAATATATTTAGTACAAAATAGGTAAATAAAAAGAATTTGTCTATCTTGAAAGATATAGAAAAAGTATATACTTGTATTTACTAGCATTTATTTTTAATTTTTTTTAATAAAACGTGGATTACAGGATAAATACTATCTTAGGAAATACTATAGGTATACCCATTAAAGTCAGAGACAGGTAAGTCTCCCTTCTATAATAAATAATTTTAATTCTGGGAGTTCTATCCAGTATATTAATAGAAAAGGAAATGAGGTAATTTTTACGTGTAGCAATTCAGTTTTCCCAATTCCATTTATTGAAGAGACTGTTCCTTCCTCATTGTTATTGTTGGTTTCTTTGTTGAAAATAATTGACAGTATATGCATGGGTTGATTTCTGTGCTCGCTATTCTCTTCCATTGATCTATGTGTCTATTCTCATGCCAGTACTATTAATATACTATTTGATTGCTTCAGCTTTATAATATATATTAAAATCAGGAAGTGAGATGCTTCTAGCTTTGTTGTTCTTTCTCAGGATTACATTGGAGGTTTGGATCCTATGCAGATTTTAGGAGTTTTTTTTCAATTTTGTGAAAAATTCCATTGGAACATTTTTGTAATGAATTTTAGATTGCATGGACAATTTTTAATAGTATGGACATTTTAACAGTATTAGCTTTTCTAGTCCATGGTCATGGAGTATCTTTCCATTCATTTGTATCTTCTTCAGTTTCTTTCATCAATGTCTTTATGCTTTCAGCATATAGTCTTTCACCTCCTTGGTTAAATTTATTCCTAGGTATCTATTTCATTCTTTTTTTATGCTATTTTAAAAGGCCTTGTTAATTCTCTTTCAGATAGTTTGTTTTTAGTGTATTGAAACACAGTTGATTTTTATATATTGATTTTGTATCCTGCAGCTTTACTGAATGGTTTATTAGTTTTGGTTTTTTTTTTTTTTTTTTTTTTTTTGTGGGAAGGGGTAAAGTCTTTAGGGTTTCTGTGTATAATGATAATATGTAATGTGCAAATAGAGCAATTTCACTTCTTTTCTCTCTAATTCGAATGCCTTTTATTTCTTTTTCTTGTCTGATTGCTCCAGCTGGGACTTCGAGTATGTGTTGAATAAAAGTAGTGAGAATGAGGCTTCTTATCTTGCCCCTGATAGTATGATGTTAGCTGTGGACTTGTGATATATAGTCTTTATTATATTGAGGTATATTCTCTCTATACCCAATTTTTTGAGAGTTTTTATCATGAAAATATATATTTTGTTAAATGCTTTTTTTGCATCTATTTAGATCATCATATGATTTTTATCTTTCACTTTGTTAATGTGTATATCACTGATTTGTAGATTTGAACCATCCTAGCATCTCTAAAATCCCACTTGATCATTGATATATGATCTTTTTTAATATACTGCTGGATTAGCTTTTCTGATAGTTTGTTGAGTATTTTTACATTTAAAGAATTCATCAAGTATATCAGCCTCTAATTTTGTTTTCTTGTATTGTCTTTGTCTGGCTTTGGTATGACAGTAATCAGGCCTCTTAAAATGGATTGGAAGTGTCCTCTCCTCTTCTGTTTATTGGAAGAGTTTGAGAATAATTGGTATTAATTCTTCTTTAGATTTTCTAGAAGCCCTTTGGTCTTGGACTTTTGTTTTGGGGAGGTTTTTTATTATTTATTCAGTTTCATTACTAGTAATCAACCTGTTCACATTTTCTGTTCTTCCTGATTCAGCCTTGGTAGGTATTATGTTCCTAGGAGTTTATTCCTTTCTCCTCACTTCTCCCATTATTACCATCTTTCCTTACCATACTTTTCTTGTGAACCTGACATAACAGTCAATCAATCCTATATTTCATCTTATCTTGAACAACACTGCCCAATACAATTTTCTGGGATGATGGTAGCACTATATCTACACTGACCAGTAAAGTGGCCACTGGCCATAATATGACTGTTAAGTACTTAAAATGTAGTTAATGTGACTGAGATACTGAATTTCTAATTTTATTTAAGTAGTTACTTTTGACTAGTGGCTACTGTATCATACAGTGCAGGTATAGAATGTATGAGAAAGGGAGCCTTGTTTCCCCACACCCCTATCTTTGGTGCATAGTCGGACACGACTCAAGTGACCTAGCAGCAGCAGCAGCAGTAGCTCTGTGCAGGTAGATACTGTATGTAGTAGATGCTCTGTGAATATCTGTTGAATGAACAGATGAACAGTGATACCCATCAATCCTGTCTTTCTCTGCATTCCTAACTCTTTTAATCTGTAGTTGCAGATTGAACACTTTTTAGTAATCTCCAGATACTCCCAAACTTTCAGGTGCTCAGCAATGGTCTTATAGGTCCATAGGACCTCTTCACAAAGTTCTGCATTATACACCAAAGATTCTAGGTTATATAAATTATATAAATTAGACTGGAGCATACTTGGCATTGTGGGCTACAGATAAAGGAAAATGCAAGGTGTAGGAGCTATCACAGAACTCAGATGTGGCAAAAATATTAAATGAATGCATCTTTTCCTTTTGTATTCTAGCCAGGCATCCATATAATGAATCATGCTTTTTCCAAGGCTGAAGAGCCCCAAAATCTTTCCCTTTGTTCTCTTTACTCTCCCAAATAAGAACTCTTTCAGCTTTTGAAAACTCCTTGAGGATTGTATCCATCATAAATTTGAAGAACCATACAAAATTCCCACTAGCCCATTCTATGACAAAATCCTCATGGCAATTATCCTTATGAAAAAATTCTTATGGTTGAAAATCCTCATTGCCATGTTCCACAGTAATAATTGCATTTTTGGAGATGGGCTTGGCAGATGCTCTAAAAAATGAAAGAAGAATTTAAAAGAAAGATTGAATAACACAAATGTTGGGTCATTGATTTTCAGTTCCAGTGGAGCTTCCTTCAGTAATTGATACCAATACCTCACTCATACTGACTTTATATGCTTGTGTCGGTGTGCAAAATTATTTTATTTGTCAGAGGGCTCAGTTTTGAAAAATTTGCCAATCACTACATCTTGACATTCTCCATTTATTGATTACCTCAGTAAGACTTTTGAAAGAAGCCAGAGGGCAGTGAGTGTTGATTCAGAGGTCATATGTTTGGTTTGGATGCTAAGAGTGCAAGTAATGAGACTGGTATTATTATGAACAGTTGTGAATAGGACATGTATTCTTATAGGGTCCTATTGGCAGGGCCTTAAAAAGGAGTTTTCATTTCTTTAAATTAAGAAAAACTTACCTTTGCGAACAGCAGGAAAACAGAGATCCACAGCAAGCTTTTCGATTATGGCTTAAAAAAAAGCATGAAGAACAATTGAAAGAAAGAAAGACAGAAGAACTGCGAAAGCAAGAGGAGTGCTTAGTCTTCCTTAAAGGAACAGAAGGCCGTGACAGGGCCTTTAAACAGTAAGTCAAAAGAAGGGCATTTCCCCTCCTCCTCATGGGCAATTTAGAAAATTATATAGTCAATAAAACTTAAAAAAATTAATCCCTTACATTATATACCTATACAATTTTAAAGCCATAGTTTTAAAAATATGTGAGAAAATTCTTTAACTCCATGCTTTGCATAATATCTATACCATTCTTTCAAGATATGTTTTAATACTAAAACTTTCTTAATGGCATCACTGTGATAACTTTTGATAGCCTCCCATTGATTGATTTGTTCATTGCTTGGAGAAGTGGCCCAAGATTGGTTACAGCTTCTCCTACTTAGTCCTCAGAAAACTGAATAAAGAGTTGCACTTAACCAGTAAGTATTTTTTCTGTAAAGAGGAGGAAGATCGGTACAGACCAGATGAAAAGGGGATTTAGAAACCTATTTTGGTAATTGAAGGCAAACCCAGTCTCCTTTCAGTTGCCTGGGTAAGAGTGTAATACCTGGCTTATTCTGAGGAAACAGATCTGGCTTCATAATTTTGCCAGCAAGACTTGGGAAAGGGAGTGGAAATTTAGTCCATTGTTTGAAGTTCATTTCTTTCTTTTCTGCTGTCTTTCTCTTTCTTAGTTTCTTTGCCTCTTTCTTTCTTTCCTTTCCCAGTTGACCCCTAAGGGACTGCAGTTAATTTGCTCAAATTACTATCCAGTTCAAGACCACACAACATTGGATTAGAGGTTTCTTAAGTTCCTTTTATGCTAGTGCAGTCATTTAGTTGTTTGGATTTATTTCTGAAAACATATATACACACATGCACACACCATATATGCACTTTCATACCAGAGATGTAATATATATATAGTTATTTTTAATGTTATTTAACCTAAGCAAGCTTTATAGACTTAAATTTGTTAGAATGTGGGCTTTTCCTTCACCTTTTTGATGTTTTTTTTTCTTAGGCTTATTTTTCCATTTTAAGGAAGAGATATTATATTCACTGAAAAGCAGGAACTCTATGATTTATCTACCAAGAATAGCAAGGCAGCATTTCTGCATGCTGCTAAATAAACTATATGGAACCAGTCAAATACTTAGTTGTTTAGAAAATCATATTTTAAAAAAGATTTAAAAATCATTTTACATATGGCCTATGTATGCTGCATGTAAAATAGTTTGTAAATCACTTTAAAAAGTTTTTTAGTTGGCAGTTTCATTATAAGACAAACTTCATTTCAGATATTTGATTGTAAATGTTACCATGCTTTCCTAGTGTGAGCCTTTGGTATAAGAATGACATTTTTCAGTTAATACTAATTTGTGTTGTGACCAAGCATTTCAATATAAAAAAGTCCAATTTCCTATAATTGTCTATAGTAATAACCTTATAGTGTGAAGATATATCCAGGCTGATACCAGATCTGATTATGTCTCTCTCTACAGATGGCTAAGAAGAAAACAGATAGAAAAAATAGCAGAGCAACAAGCTGTCAAAGAAAGAGCTAGACAGCTCCGACTAGAAGCAAAGCGGTCTAAACAGTTACAGTGCCACCTATATAATATGTCAGAAGCCAAATCTTTCCGTTTTACTGATCATTACAACTGAAGGTATTTATTAAATACTTCATTTGGAAGCTGCTGTCCTCAAACTTTTGGATATCATTTCTTTTGGCCTGTGTGCTTTGGTTATACTCTAAATTATGGAAGTGCTACTTATCTTTTGGTGGTGTTGATGGTGAATTTGTCTTATTTCCTTTACTAGTAGAGCAAAATTCTTATCTTGCAGCATCGTAATGTGTTATACCATCTTAGTCCATGCAAAAAATTGAACAAATGAACTCTACATTCCTTTACTTCTAAGTTATTTTAACATTTCCAGCTGAAACAAACACAAAAAAGGGGCAGATACCTAGTCTTAGTTCCTATTATCATTTTAAAAAATTGCAGCAGAACATTTCATAAGGCAGGAGAAGTGACCTCTTAAACAAATCTGGATCAAGGCCTAATACACAGTCCTAATTATGTCAATTTTGAATAGCTGTAGCAAGCTAAGCAATAGGTTAGGCATACTTCCACATGTTCTTTAAAAAAAACAAAAAGCATAACTATTTTGGGTATGTTATACAAAATCATACAGCTCTTATTGAGAGTTCATAATGTGCCTGGTATTGTTGTAAATGCTTTACAGAAATAATTTGATCTTATAACAACCCTATTAGTCATTTTTGTTTTGCAGATGAAGAAACTATAGAGGTGAGCAGTTTGCTTACAGATTCTGAGATTTGTATGGTTGCAGAATTCTTTCTTTTAGTTTTACTATAAAGCTTACATACCTTGGTAGACATTTGTAATTCATGTGTGGAGAAACAGTATCTTTGATGTGTGTAAGAGCACTTGAGGAGTGGAGGACAAAGGCAAACATACAAGTGTGATGGAGAGTGGAGAATTGCTGTAGGAATTCTTTTAAAGCTTCAGAAGACAGGGTTCTTAACAACTAGATATTTGTACCTTAATCACTTGATCCTAAATTAGAAAACAGAATTATTCAATCCTTTCTCAGCTTATTACAGCACTTTGAGCATATACCAGGCAATTTAACTTTTCATTATTACTAGTCTTGTGTTGTTTAATGTTTATTTTTAATGATAAGAAGCAATTTGACATTTAAGTATTCCACAATAGTTTTACAAAACAGGCTGCTGAAATTTTCATAAGGATTGCAGTGAATCTGTCATTTGCTTTAGGTAGCATTGCCATCTTCATGAGACGGTGTGTGTGTGTCTGTGTTAGTTGCTTAGTCATGTCCGACTCTTTGCAACCCCATAGACTGTGGCCCACCAGGCCCCTTCGTCCATGGGATTCTCCAGGCAAGAACACTGGAGTGGGTTGCCACTCCCTTCTCCAAAAGGAACTATGGAAAGAAAGAAAGTGAAGTTGCTCAGTCGTGTCCGACTCTTTGCGACCCCATGGACTGTAGCCTACTAGGCTCCTCCATCCATGGAATTTTCCAGGCAAGAGTACTGGAGTGGGTTGCCATTTCCTTCTCCATCATGAGACTGTCTTCTAACCCATAAACACAGGATGTCTTTTCATTTAGTGTAGCAATGTTTTATAGTTTTCAGTGTATAAGTCTTTCACCTGCTTTGTTAAATTTATTCATAGATATTTATTCTTTTGGATTCTATTGCAAATGGAATTATTTTCTTAATTTTCTTTATGTGTTCTATACTTGAAACACAAACAGATTTGTGTTTATTAATGTTATACCCTGAAACATGGCTGAATTTGTTTATTAGTACTAAATTTTTTGGTGAAAATTTTTTGAATTTTCTCTGTATAGGATAGATGGTGGTGGTGGTGGTTAGTCGGTAAGTCAGTCTGATTCTTGTGACCACATGGATGGTAGCCCGCTAGGCTCCTCTATCCATGGAATTTCCCAGGCAAGAATACTGGAGTGTGTAGCCATTTACTTCTCCAGGGGATCTTCCTGACCCAGGGATCGAACCCACATCTCTTGGATTGCATGCGGATTCTTTATGGCTGAGCCACCAGGGATGCCCACGCAGGCTAGATATCATCTGCAAATAGAGATAATTTTAATTTTCCCTTTCCAAATGGGATGCCTTTAATTTATTTATCTTTCTTGACTGATTCCTCTGGCTAAAACTTCTAGTATAATGTAGAGTAGGAGTAGTGAAAGTGGACATCATTTTTTTTTTCCCCATATGTGTCTCTTAGTTGATCTTAATGTAGCAGTGCTTCCCTGGTGGCTCAGATGGTAAAAAATATGCCTGCAATGCAGGTGACTCGGGTTTAATCCCTGGGTTGGGAGGTTCCCCTGGAGAAGGGAGTGGCAACCCACTCCAGTATTCTTGCCTGGAGAATCCCATGGACAGAGGAGCCTGGCAGGGTATAGTCCATGGGGTTGCAAAGAGTCAGACTTGACTGAGTGACTAACACTTTCACTTTCATTAATGCAGCAAAGGAGACAAAAGTTCACAAACACGCTACATATTTCACAAGACTCATTGCGGGGAAAAAAGTGACTAAGAAGGATCAGTAGTACCCTCAGGTCTTAGTAGATGCTTTCTTGGAGGAGGTAAACCTCTTATTCCTGGTGAAGGGGGTCCTCATTCCTGGAGGGCGCATGCCTGTTGATATCTCTTGAGTAGGGAGAAGGAAGTGGTGGGCCCATGGTGGTCTCATACCAGGTGGAAGAGCCATAATTCCTGGAGGTGGGGTTGCTTAACCAACTGATGGCGGTGGGGGCAGTCCCCCATCCTCATGGATACTACTTGGGGCTCCAGCAGTGCTGGCAGTAGCAGCACCTGCAGCAGTTGGTGCCTCTTCCCTGTGGGGTCACTACCTGTTGGGATGACCCCTCAATCCCTCGTACAGGCCTGCTGTTCCAGCAGGAACCTAGGGAATTGGAACACCAGCTGCAACATCTCTGCTAACTGCCCTGCCAACCCCGGGGCCTCCTGCAGCTCCAGCAAGAGGTACCTGAGCAATGCCAGTATCTTTCCCTCCAGAGTCATGGAAACCAAGTTTCCCCACAGAACAACACTTGATCCCAAACTCACTTTTCTTCATGCTGTGGCTGTTTCACATCCTTTGGCTTAATCCTCCTGAACTCATCACAGTCATAGAGGGTCAAGTTCATATGTTTGTCAAAAGTCTTAAACATACCAATGAAGGTCCGGCCATCTTGCAGGATATATTCTATCCTTTCGTCAGTGTGCTGCAGCATTTTGCTCCTTCCCACAGTCATTATTGCTATTCCACCAAATCCAATGCCCATAGCAAAGATTTGGGATCCTTAAGACCTAAGAGAAGGCAGTTTTATTTGATTGTTTCTTTTGCAATCAGTCACCCAGGTGTTCCAATACTGCTTTAACCATTGCTTGGTGTCTCAGCTAAGAATGCTCGTTTCAGTTCTGCCTGGAAATCAACCACAGGTACTTGTTGCTGCTGCTGGTGAGATTACCTCAGGTACAGGTGACACTCCTGGTTGCTCAGTGAGGCTGTCCTTCTATGTTTGACTTGGACTTCCACCTCCAGTACTTGCTTTTCCATAGTCTGTCTCAGGTGTAAATGGCCCATGGCTTGCACCATCACACCACTGGCTGCTCCTCAGAACAGAACATCTCCGACTGCTACTCCACTCTGCCTAGGCATCCTTATCTTGTTTTTGATCTTAGGAGGAAAGCTTTTAGTCTTTTAGCCTTAAGTATGATGTTAGCTGGGCCTTCCCAGGTGGCACTAGTGATAAAGAACCCGCCTGCCAATATAGGAGTCATGAGATGCAGGTTTGATCCTTGGGTCAGGAAGATTCCCTGGAGGAAGGCATGGCAACCCACTCCAGTATTCTTGCCTGGAGAATCCCACAGAGGAGCCTGCTGGGCCACAGACCATCGGGTACATAGAGTCAGACATGAAGCAACATAGCATGCACACATGCATGATTTCCATAAATGGGTTTTCCATAAATGTCCTTTATGAAGTTGAGGTCAAGTCCCATTCTTATTCCTCTCCTGTACTTATTTCTATTCTTCTATTACTTTTTTTTTTTTTTTTGAGTGCTTTTATCATGAAAGTGTGTTGGATTTTATTAAATGCTTTTTGTGTCAAGTGAAATGATAATGGGCTTTTTCTCCTTTGTTCTATTCATGACTTTCTGAATGTTGAAGCACCCTTGCATTCCTGAGACAAATACCTCTTAGTGGTATATAAATCCCCTTTTCTATGATATTCCATTTGGTTTGCTAGTATTTTGTGAGGATTTTTCATCTGTATTTTTAAGAAGTTTTTCTTTGTAATATTCTTTTCTTGGGGGATCTTTGTCTGCCTTTGGTATCAAGGTAATGCTGGCCTCATAGAATGAAGTGTTGCCTCTGCTTTTATTTTCTTGGGAGGATTGCTATTAACTTTAAATTTTGGGGAGAAGTCACCAGTGAAACTATCTGGCCCTGGACTTTGCTTTGTTGGGAGTTTTTTGTTTCTTAGTACAGTTTTAGGTTCATAGAGAAACTGAGCAGAAAGTACAGAGTTCCCATGTACCTCCTGCTTCCTCCCTCCTTAAAATCTCCCCTAGCATCAACATCTCCCACAAGGTGGTTCGTTTGTTGCAATTAATGAACCTAAATTTACACATCACTATCATGCAATGGCACCCCACTCCAGTACTCTTGCCTGGAAAATCCCATGGACGGAGGAGCCTGGTAGGCTGCAGTCCATGGGGTTGCGAAGAGTCGGACACGACTGAGTGACTACTGAGCGACTTCACTTTCACTTTTCACTTTAATGCATTGGAGAAGGAAATGGCAACCCACTCCAGTGTTCTTGCCTGGAGAATCCCAGGGATGGGGGAGCCTGGTGGGCTGCCGTCTATGGGGTCGCACAGAGTCAGACATGACTAAAACGACTTAGCAGCAGACAGCAGTCAACCAACATCCATAGCTCTTGGTGTTGGGAGGTTTTTGATTACTGATGTAATCTCTCATTATAAGCCTTTCTCCTGGTGACTCAGATGGTAAAGAATCCACCTGCAATGCAGAAGACCTGGGTTCAGTGCCTGGGTTGGGAAAATCCCCTGGAAGAGGGCATGGCAACCCACTCATTTTCTTGCCTGCAGAATCCCCACTGACTGAGGAGCCTGGCGGGTTATGGTCCATAGAGTCCCAAAGAGTTGGATACAACTGAGTGACTAAGCACACTCATACATAAGCCTTTTCATATTTTCCATTTCTCCTTGAGTCAGTTTTGTGTTTATAGGAATTTGTCTATTTCATCCAGGTTATTTGTTAGTATATAATTATTCCTTTATTTAAATGAGATTGCTAATGTCCCCCCACTCATTTCTGAGTTTAGGTATTTGCAACTTTTTTTGTCACTCTGGTTATAGGTTTGCCAATTTTGTGGATCTTTTCACAGAACCAGCTTTTGATTTTCATTCTCTATTTTTCTATTTTCTCTCCACTCTAATTTCAGTTGTCTTCCTTCTGCTAGCTCTGGGTTGTTTGCTTTTCTTTTTCTAGTTCCTTCAGGTATAGTATATTTAGGTTTTTAATATGAAGTCTGTTTTTTTTTTTCTTTCTTGTTTAGCTCGATTAACTGTTATCGAGCTATTATTAGTACTGACACTCTTTAACCAACAGTTGCAAAGTGTGCTACTAGTTTGTGGTTATGAGTATATGTGTAGAATTTTTTTTTATTGTAAAATATATATAACTGAAGATTTATCATTTTGACCATTTAAAAAAAAATAAATTGTGTCATTAAGTATATTCATGTTTTTCAACCATTACCCCTTTGTCTTCATGATTTTTCATCCTCCCAAACTGAAACTCTGTACCTAGCAAACAAAAACTCTCCATTCTGCTTTCCCTTAACCCCAGGTAACCACTATTCTACTTGTTATTTCTATTAATCATTTCAGGTACCTCATATGAGTGGAATCATACATATTTGTCCTTCTGTGTCAGATCTCAGTATGGAATTTTAAAGGTTCATCTGTGCTATAGCATCAGAATTTACTCCTTCTAAGCTGAATAATATTCCATTGCATGTATATACAACATTTTGTTTATGTATTCATCTATCAAAGGACACGTGTTACTATTTTTTGGCTATTGTGAATAATGCTGCTATGAACATTGTTATACCAATATCCTTTTGAGTTCCTGCTTTCAATTCTTCTGGGTACCTACCTCAAGGTGGAATTCCTGGATCATATGCAGTTGTATGCATACCCACCAGCAATGCACAAGGGTTCCAGTTTCTCCACATCTTTGCCAACACTTGTTATTTTGCTTTATTGGCAGTAGCCATTCTGGGTGTGAAGTGATAGCAATTTGAATTTACTTAATAATTAGTGATACTGAGCATCTTTTGATGTCCTCATTGGCCATTTGTATATCTCTTTTGGAGAAATGTCTATTACTTTGCCCATTTTTTTTAAACTGGATTTTTTTTTTTTTCGGTTGTTGATTTGCAGCCCTTCATTTATTCTCATCAGTACACTCTTGATACATAACTTGTGAATATTTTCCTTCATTTTTCAGGATGCCTTTTCATTTTGTTGAGTATTTCTTTTGCTATGCAGAAAGTTTTAATTTTGATGAGGTTTAATTCATCCATTTTTTTCTTTTGTTGCCTGTACTTCTGGTGTCATAGCCAAGAAATCATTGCCAAATCC
This sequence comes from Aepyceros melampus, assembly GCA_006408695.1. Classification (NCBI taxonomy): domain Eukaryota; kingdom Metazoa; phylum Chordata; class Mammalia; order Artiodactyla; family Bovidae; genus Aepyceros; species Aepyceros melampus. The sequence continues at coordinate 139,573 of SJXQ01010719.1, read as the reverse complement.
ACTGTCATGAAGCTCTTCCCCTATGTTTTCTTCTAAGTTTTATGCTCTGTGAACTTAAAAGAAAGACTGAAGAGTAGGTTGTAAATAGTATAAATTAGATGAAGACTTGAATTGAAGCACATCATTCTGGAGGGAAAAAAATCAATATTCAAACTAAAGCAGGTAAAGAAGTTTATTGCCACCCATTTGAAAGTACAACTCAGATGAATCGGACCAAAAAAAAAAAATCATTAAATTGACATTAAAATATATTGTTACTTGATCAGATTTGTCTTTTGAGGATTTCTTTCTGATGGGTAAAGAAACCAATTAGGGTAAATTTGTTATAAACATTTTTGTGGACATTTTTATAGGCCTCTAAAAAGATGCTTTATGATGGCCCATCATAAATAAATAATAACACGTTACATAATAAAAATCAATTGATGACCTGCATTTTTTAACTTGAGTGATGTTCTCCAAAGATCTTACTTTCTCTGCTATATTTCATAAGTATTAAATTGGATATTCCTATTGTGCTGCAATTGCCAAACTGAGCTCAATAGTTTCTTCTGTAGATCAGTTATATCCATTTAAAATACAGAATCCCCTGCATAAAACCAAAATAAGAACAATGATTTTGCTCAAGCATTTGTTAATGTGGCTGTAAAATATTTAAATTTTTTTTAACATTTAGCATTTATTTTTAAAATAGTTCCTCCACTTGTTATTTCCATAAGACTCTTTTGTACTCTGCTCCAAAATAACCAAAAAGAGAAAGGACTCCTACCCTATTCCCTCCCCAACCCTTGCAGCTAATTTGAGTTAGAGTGAGGGTCAGAAAACTTTTTCTGTAAAGAGTCAGATAATAAATATTTTAGGCTTTGCTAGTTATATAAATCCTGTTGTATCTACTCAATTCTGCTGTTGTAGCATAACCATAGACAACAGTAAATGAATGGGTATGGCTGCATATGACCCAAGGCTATAGTCTGCCAATCCTTGTTTTAGAGTTCAGAAATTAAATGTTTATGTAAAATACATAGCAAGATAAATAATAAATTAGGGCCTGAAAGAAAGAAAGGTATAGAATCTAGTCCTTTAGGAAAAACCATCTTAACATGCCTGGAAAGTATTGTCTACTTATATGTATCAACACAGTTTCATTTATTTTCTTTACCCTGAGGTATTTATTAAGAAAGGGTAATCTGGAGTCCAGTACATGAAACATCTTTGGGGATATATATTATTTAAATAGAAAGTGATAATACTTCAGCATCCAAAGACCCCCAGCTCCCAAATAATAATGACTCTTGGGTAAAAAGCAAGTGCTCTAGTGCCTCCACCATATTGATTGTTAAAGGGCAATAAGTTCTCCCTGGCAGTGATTGCAGCAATTGAAAGTTATATTTTCATATCTTGTATAGGGATGAAATCGTCCAATATTTTTCTTTGTAGCAAGTAAGGTGGTTGGTGAAGACTCAGAAAATGGATTATCACGTGAGCTTTCTGTAAATGTAACTGGATCCAAAATGCGTAGAACCTAAGGAAAATAAGAGGTAATGTCATATACACAGCAGGGACTACAAAAGTCCTTGGCTTACTAACATGTAACTACTCATACATTCTATTTCATTAATATGTAACTACCATAAAAAGTAAGACCTGAATGATGAATTTGACTCAAGAACTTACGCTTTTTCTCAAAAAGCTCTAAATTTAACAATGATGTCTAGTTGTTATATTACCTAGGTTACTTATTTTAAAAAATAAAGAAATGTTCTCATGCATATTGATGAAAATATATGAAAACATAGAAGAAAATAAATTGATACAGTTATATCAATTTTACCATAAGTGATACTCATTTTTATCCTTAATCAAAATATACTTATTACCTTTCTCCTTCAGGCTTTCATTGAACTGCTTAAAACTGGAATTCTACCTTTATTCTTCTATTGAAATGTATTTCAAAGTTTTTATCATTTACTTGTCAAATCAATGGCTTTTCATTTCTTTTTTTTCTAATTTTCATGCAATATTTTATGGCTAAAAATCATGTTTTTGTTTCTTGGATTCATGGACATGATATACTCTCAATTCTTCTGCTCTGAATTTTCTATTCCATTTCATTTTCTGAGGCCCACAACTGGAGGAAATCTTGGTTTGAAAATAATTCTCTGGTTAAAGGCAAGGATAACATGGCTGGCTCATAGCTCCTGTTTCTCATTTTCATATTCTCCTAACCATCTTCATGGGGCTTCCCTGGTGGCCTAGCAGTAAAGAATCTGCCTACAATGCAGGAGATGTGGGTTTGATCCCTGGGTCAGGAAGATCCCCTAAAGAAGGAAATGCAACCTATTCCAGTATTCTTGCCTGGGAAATGTCATGGACAGAGGAGCCTTGGCGGCTACAGTCCATAGGGTCGCAAAAGAGTTGGACATAACGTAGCAACTAAACAATGACAACCATCATCATATGATGAGTATGAGTTACTGTGCAAGCAAGGAGATTGGCAGTGGAATTAGAAGGGAACTGGGAAAAGCAGTGTGGAAAGGAGCTTTCTCTTCTATGTAAGGCTTATCAAAACAGCTTTCAGAAATGGCTCAAGATGTCTGTTTCCCTAGCTCTCATATTGTCCAACAGGATTTTTTCCTTCTAAGTTACCAATGTACCCAAGGAGCCACAACTAATTAAAAAATGTCCTGGCATCATTTAAGAGCTACCATTCCATTTCCATACCTCTGTTTTTCTACAGGATTATTGCTTCTTCAATTTAGTTTTTGATATTCTTCTGTTTTTATGGACCTTGGTTAGAGGCTAAAGGGCAGAGAGAAAGGGCTTATCTTAAAGCTGCTTATAAATTGAGAAGGGGAAATAAGAAAGATACCCCTATTCTCTATATTTGTAATTACATTATGTATCTTTAGAGAGAAAATGCCAAATGAATACAGTTAAAGAAGACTGAGATACCAATAGAATAAAAGTTTTCCAGATTTTAGCCTGAAAGTGGTAAAGATTTTAAGCTGGGTGCTTTTCAGAGCGATCACTCTGTACACAGCTGATAGATGAGAGAAGGGGTAGAAACGAAAGCAGACGATGAGAATAAGAGAGAAAGGGAGTTTAATGCAGTAATTCAGCTAAGAAAGGTTGATCGTGAAGCAATGTGGCTGAAAGGTCTAAGAGACATTGAGGAAGGAGGACTGTCAGTTTTGTTCCGTGAGACAATGTGGTGGATAAAGGACTGGAAGAGGAGGAGGTAAACCAAAACCAAGCCTAGAGGCTACCCACCACTGTACGGTGAAACAGAATGGTCAGAGAAAAGGGAAAAGTCTGAAGGGTGAAAGGTTACATCAGCCATGGGAAGTGAGTGTTTAAGATATCAGAAGTAGTTAATTATACCAGACGCTACTGGCAGCAACCGAGTGGGCAGCAACACAATTTCCCAACAAAAAGAATAGAAAAGGAGAAACAATTTTGGATAATGTTTATTTTCAGGGACTGATTCATTCAGTAAATAGCTGAACACCTACTATATATAAAGGATTATGCCAGACTTGAGGAAACATAGTGCCCATCTTTGAAGAGCTTACAGTTTGGGAGGCGGAGAATCAAACTGCAATGTACCATGATAAAGAGCTATACTAGATTTATGTAAAAGATGAACTGGAAGCCTAGAGGAAGGAAAACCTAGGTTTGCCTGAAGCAATCAGGGACGGCTGATTCTTAAAGGCAGTGTAGTGGTTGGGCAAGAAGAGAGATTGTTGGGAGGCCGTCTAGGCAGAGGGAAAGTATGTACAGAGGCGTGAGATACAGTGGCCTGTCTATGGAATGAAAGTGGTTAACACAGCTGGGATGTGAAGTGCAGGGGGTAGACACAGCTGGGAAATGCTCCAAGGGAAGAGGAGCTGGAATAATGATCAATGAAAGGCCTTCTATACAATATGAAATAATTCAGATTCAGTAACGAAGGAGACTGGGAGTCCTCTGAACATGAGTACCAAGATGATGGGAATGACATTTGTGAAAGAACACTCTGGCAGCAGAGGATCACTGGAGGTAAGTAAAAAAGCAAGGGAGGGATACTGGTTCGGAGGCCACTGTACAGTATAGCCTGGCAATCAGGTGTCTAAACTTGGCAGAGGGAATAAATTAGAAGAAACTGACAGGACTCATAAAGGCAACAGGTTTAGGGGATGAAGGATATAATAAAAATGATAGCTACTATTTATTGAGAAATTACTGTACCTATATTGGAAATGGCTACAGGCTTTATATGTATTATTTTATGGAATCCTCAAAACATCCAATGTAGTAGGTACAGTTCACTAAGCTAGGAAATACAGGAGAAGAAACAGGTTATTTTTCTTTTACTCACCCCCCCCCCCAATGGGACTAAAATACAAAAGCAAGAGGTGGTTCTATTTTTAGCTGTCTACCGGCCGAGCTGATGGAGATGTCCAGCTGGGTATGTGTCTTATTCTAGAAAAAAAAAGTCTCAGCTGAAGAAGTCACAAGCATAAAGCTATGGGGATTAGCTAACGACAGTCCCAAGATGAGACAGAAAGTCAACTACATGAGGAGAGGAAAGACTCAAGAGTGGGCACAAGAAGAGCATTCCCCTTCCCCTCACCAAATACTGAGAACGAACAGTCACAGCAGTAGCAAAGAATTGGGAGAGTATGACAGCTTCAGAAACTGAGGGAGTTCAAGTAAAATGTGACAAAGTACTTAAATATTCATGGCCTTTATGAGAGTCCTTTTTGAGGACAGTGGAGCTGGAAGTCTACTGAGATAAGCAATGGCAGGAGTTGAGGAAGGGAGGTACGTAAGTAGAAATAAATATGAACTGCTTGTTCCAGATTCTTGGTTGTGAAGGGAAGGTGATAAGACCATATGTAGAGAACTAAAGATAGAGGAAACAGTTTTCTTTTTAGATGGAAGACACTTGGACATGTTCTTAAGTCAAAAGGAAACAGAAGAAGTACCTGTTAGTGGGAGGCCTGATGAGCCTGGGGGAATATGCTATGCTTTGGAGAGCCAAAGAGACACTTTTCCAGTAACAGAAATATATGTAAGGTTGGAGGCCACACAGCTAGGCTTTGAGAGACCAAGCTGGGACCTGGAGGGAGTTTTCTGCCTCTACCCTCTTTTTGTTCTGTGAGTGAGGAACCAAAGTCATCTACTGAATCTGAGGTATGAGTTGGATGGGTATAGAAACCAAGAGGGCAAGCACCTGAACTAAGATAGGAATGGCCAGCTTTAAAAACAATTACATTTTTTTCTCCTCAAGAGTATAGTAATAGAGTTTGAGAAAATTAAGCTCAGAGGAGGAAATAATTTTTTCCAAGATTACTAGCTCATTAGCATGAGAATCAAGTTTTGATTCCATATTTCCTAATTCCCAGTGCCAAGCACTTTCATTATAACATGTAAGAGGACAGTCTTAAAGGTTATACAGATCATGAAAGAGAAATATTTTACCGTTTCAGCCATTTTTTCTGCTGGAGTACTGCAGAATTCAACTGTTGATGGAACCTTTTTTTGACCGTTAGTGCCAACATTTCCCAGAAGATGAGAATTTACTGCTTTTGCCAACTTGTGATTTGTTAATGCTAGTTCTGCCGTGCTGTGAGGTTGCCCGCTAGGGTAGTAAGTTTGCTCCCTTCCCCACTGCAAAGAGACCAAGAGCTCCTCCAGCAACCTGCAGCAACACACAGAACTGAACATTAGTAAGAGGATAAAATATAAAAATCAGGAATGCTGAGAAACATGTTTCTGAAATCATATAGTTTCTTTCTCCTCTTTCTCTCAAGAGTTCAATAAACCAGGAAGTCTAATAAAATAAGTCAGATTACAAAAAGCACTTAAACTGATTTTATGGTTATCTGGAAATCAACAAACAGTACCTTTTTGGTTCTCTTATTTTAGTACAGGTAAAACAGACTCAGGTAGTACTCTTGCCTGGAAAATCCCATGGACGGAGGAGCCTGGTAGGTTGCAGTCCATGGGGTTGCTAAGAGTCAGACATGACTGAGCGACTTCACTTTCACTTTTCACTTTCAAGCATTGGAGAAGGAAATGGCAACCCACTCCAGTGTTCTTGCCTGGAGAATCCCAGGGACGGGGAATCTGGTGGGCTGCCATCTATAGGGTCACACAGAGTCAGACACAACTGAAGTGACTTAGCAACAGTAGCAGCAGCAGTATTATAGAACTACTTATTTAATTTGTTCATTTATTGAGATGCTTATATAGTAGGTGTATATATATGTATGTGTATGCATATGTGTGTATGTATATATATGTTATGCATGTGCATATATGTATGTGTATATATAGTAATTTTTTTGTATTTCATTGGTTGAGTTTTAAATGATAAACCAACCTATAATTCTTGGGGCAAAACCTCCATGGCCGTGATGTATAAACCTTTTTATATTTGTTGGATTTGAATCACTAAAATTCTATTAAGGATTTTTGCATCTATATTCATTATAGATAGATATTGGCCTGCAGTTTTCTTGTAATGCCTCTGTATAGTTTTGGTATCAAGATGATGCTGGCCTTATAAAATAAGCTAGAAACTGTTCTTTTATTTTCTAGTAAAGTTTGTATAAATTTGGTTTTATTTCTTCCTTAGATGTTTGTTAGTATTTACCAGTTGGTCCATGTAGGCCTGGAGTTTCCTTTATTAGGTTTTTAACTACAAATTAAATTGCTTTAATAGGTCAGGGCTATTCAGGTTATCTGTTCTTGAGTATTCTAGTAGTCTGAGTCTTTTAAGTAGATTGTCCATGTAAGCTTTGGAACTGATTAGAAAAGAGTTGTTCTTAACATCTCCTATTATGACTATAGACTCTGCAGTGTACCCCTTTCCTTCTCATGTTGTGTATCTTTTTTTTTTCTTTTCTTTTTCCCCTGATTGTACTGCCTGGAGGTTTTGTAAATTTATCCTTTCAAACAACCAGTGTTTGGTTTTCTTTTTCATTTATTTCTGTCTCATCCTTTCTTTCCTTCTGCTTAATTTGCTCTGTTTCTTAAAAAGGAACATGTGTACACCCGTGGCGGATTCATGTTGATGTATCGCAAAACCAATACAGTATTGTAAAGTAAAAAAAATAAATAAATAAAAGGAAGAAAAAAAAGGTTAGCTTATTGATGAGACCTTTTTTCCTTTCCTATAATAAGCATTTAAAGCTACAGCTTTATTAACTCCCTCTAAACACTGCTTTAGTTGCCTCCCACAAAATCTGATATTTTGATATATTTGTGTTTTCATTTTTCTAATGTCAATCTTCTCTTGAATTTTACTTATTTAATTTGTAAGAAATCAATTATATAAAAGTATAAAGTGTTTTTAAGGAAGACTCTCAATTTTGACAGTTCTGGTGCATATGGACATAAAATTAAGCTCTCATACTGGTACAATAGTTCTCAAAAAGATCTCCCTCCAAAGTAAAGCCACTTTTTGGCTTCTACCAAAAACTACAAAATTGCTATAACCAAAAACTACTTTTAAATGCAAAAATTTCTTCCACTATAGATATAACTAATCTCTCCCCCATTAAGAATATAAGAAGCATATCTTCTGTTTTTTTCATTCTTCCTCCTTTCCCTGGGCAGTTGTTTTAAAATGCTACTCAAAGTATATGTTCAGTGAATTAATAATGTAGAAATATGAAAGAACTAAAACAATAACAAAAATTGCAGGAGAAAATAAAAGGGCTCAGAATATAAACAAGGGCCATACTTCTGCGTAGCTATCATTTCCTGACGAAACTGTTCCCGTTCACTCAGGAGATCTTGTATAGCACTCTGTGCATCACGGTTCTGACGCTGCAGAACTGCTCTGGAGTTGGTTAACTCATCTGCCATAACCCTGGAAAAGATAAAAATCTTACATATAAATTTTCAGACAGTGTTAAAAAGTTAATATACTACCTCTGTGATTGTCATTTTTAAAAACTTACAAAAAGATTTACCACTGTCAAATTACTTCTCAGTTTTTAAACCTTCACTTCAGTTCAGTCAGTTCAGTCGCTCAGTCGTGTTCGACTCTTTGCGACCCCATGAATTGCAGCACGCCAGGCCTCCCTGTCCATCACCAACTCCCGGAGTCTACCCAAACCCATGTCCATTGAGTTGGTGATGCCATCCAACCATCTCATCCTCTGTCATCCCCTTCTCCTGCTCTCTTCTCTTTCCCAGCATCAGGGTCTTTTCAAATGAGTCAGCTCTTCACATCAGGTGGCCAAAGTATTGGAATTTCAGCTTCAACACCAGTCCTTCCCAATGAACACCCAGGACTGATCTCCTTTAGGATGGACTGGTTGGATCTCCTTGCAATCCAAGGGACTCTCAAGAGTCTTCTCCAACACCACAGTTCAAAAGCATAATATTTAAAATACATAAAAAGCATAACAATTAAAATATCTGTTTACAAAATGACAAAGAAAACAGTGTTTTAACTCTCCTGTACAGTGCTTTGGAATGTACTTCAGTCTTACTCTAGATTAATCAAGTTTTGGAAGAAAAATAACATTAATTGTTCTCAAATAAAGAAAATTTTAGAGAAAAACGAGTTATTTTTCTACCACTTGTTAACCTTTTGACATTAGAAAAACATTAAATATAGAAAGGTTTATATAAAAGGAAAACAAAGTCTTCTTGTCCAGCAGCCTGGCCCTTCCTTTTATAATCAGTAATCAATAAAGTAACCAATATATTTTTCTAGGAAAAAGTAACTTATATGTATATCAGCATAAAAGTATGTATAAAAATAAATATATTAATTTTATTTACAAAAGGAATTATCTGATACAAACTTTTCTGTAGTTCACTTTTTCACCTAATAATTTACCTTGATGATTTTTTTCATATTAGCATATATAGCGCCATTTCATTTCCTTTTTGGTTTAAAAAAAAAAAAAAGCTTCATGTTTTCTGATTGGATATAGCAAAATGTATTTTACAATTCTCTAGTGATAGAACTGAAGCAAAATTTTAAAGTATTTTTATTCAGTTGAAAAGTCTTACAATTAAAATTAAAGTCTCAGACCAGAGTAACTACTGAATTCCTTAAAATGAAAACAGTTCTGATGTTAAAAGATTAAATCAACTAAAATATCAGTAAAGTTTGGTTTCACTATTATTGCCCTCAAAGTATTACTATTAACATTAATCAGAATGTTTAATAAGTTACATATTGTAGTAATCTGTAAAATGCATGCATGATTTGCTTAAGCTGTTCAGTAAAAATGAATGTATTCATTCTAAGCCAATAAACAGTAAATTCATTTCTCCAAATATATCCTTTATTAGTACAATTAGAAAACAAATTAAGGATTTTAACAGAGTAATCAATTATTAGAAAGTATCACTGATATTAAGACATGAAGAAATAACTTTCTATAAATATATTCATTACAATCAGTGGTTCTTAAGGTACAGACTGGAAACCTTTAGTGTTTGTGAGAAACCTCCAGATGATTAAATTTAAATCAATTTATTATAACATATTATATGTGAAGCACTGAGCTAAACGCTGAAAATACACAGATGGATAACACCCAGATTCTGTTCTCTAGTAACTCAAAGTTGGAAGGAAGGGATGAACAGAAAATCGTAACATTTAAGAGACCTTCCCAACTACCAGTGTGTTCATGGGGCTGGGGGTTTTAAGGGCCTAAAGTTCTCACCTCTACTGGAGAGGTATCCTCTTCCAGTATGCCATGTAGATTATTATCGCTTTCTATTTGTGCATGGAGAGGAAAAGGTTGGGAAACTCTATTATGATGTACTTAAATGAGCAGTGAGAACAGAGTCTGAGAGACAAAATAAGACATTATGGAGTGGCAATGATATGTGAGTTTTTAGAGAGAACGTGGGGAAAAATCTTTTAAAAATTAAAATATTTATTAGCTGTCCAAGTTTAGTTTTGTTTTGATTTTAAACATTGTAGTCAGAGTGATTTCCACTACGGAAGAGTAACTCAGAATTCTGGAATGAGGGAGTAGCTTTATGCTAGCACTTTTCCCTATAGGGAGACTGTATGACCATCCAGAGGAGGGCAAGTCCATCTCTTACATCATGTATGAGTTAATCTGACGATCTCAGTCAGAAATTTTCACACTACAATCCAGTTTTTTTTTTTTTTTTTTTTTTTGCATTAGAAGGGTCAACAAATCTGACAGAGCAAAAAGTAGGAAATGAAGTACTATTTACTGTATGACCATCCAGAGGAGGGAGAGTCCACCTCTTAAATAATATATCAGGTATTCTGACAATCTCAGTCAGAAATTTTCACACTACAATCCATTTTTTTTCTTTTTTTGGCATTAGGAGGGTCAACAAATCTGGCAGAGCAAAAACTAGGAAATAAAATAGAAAATACCTGCTTGCGAGGAATTTACTTCGCCACACATCACACTGTATCGACATCCGTTCTAACTGTTCAGAAAGCTGAGTGATGTTTCGACCCAGGGCTTCATTTTCTAAAATAAGCTGATTTTTCTCACGGGCTACACGTCAAAGTGATACTGAAGGTCATCCCCAACAGAAGCCACCAGCAGCTTTTTTAACTCACGATTGACCTGGAAGAAATCATGACCAATACAAGCTCAAAATAATGCCAGTGAGTTCAATGTAGCAAAATGAACAGGAAAGAAACTGCTTCGTATATAATTTGGACCTCCATTACTACAAGTGCATATCAAAAAGGGATATCAAATAGTTTCATAATATATACATACCATGTCTGTATCTCTATTAATCTATAGTCCATGCGGTTATAATCTGAGCCTCTTAAGAGTACAAATCATTATCATAAAAATTACAAACTGCCTCTTGTCAACACTTAAAAAGGCATAAAATTAAAAACCTGAACCAATAAATTTTGCTAAAAAGTATGACAGTGTTTTCTAAATCTTTTTCAACATTTAAAAATTGGTTTCTTTGTTCCCTAGGACTTTTAAGAATTTAAGCAAAGAAAGCAATTCAAGATGTCTATAATCATGTTCTTCACATTGTTATCAAAAGTGAAACAAAATTAAAACAAATGTCCAATAAAAGGTATTGGTATGTGGTACAGTCATTGAAAAACACCGTTGCTATTAATAATGATATTTTAATAGAATATCTTGAGACATAGGAAAATATTAACAACTAAAAAAAGTAAATTACAAGGCAAAAATGAACTCAATATGTATAATTATGCATTTATAGCTGGATGGTATTTACAGGTGATACTCTTGTTTTTTCTGTATTTTCTAAGATATTTACAAATAAATATATACTAGTTTTTTAATTTCAAATTATTTAAAATATATTATTAAATACATTAGAAACATATTTGGGTAAGAGTACCCATGGTGTCACTTATAAAGACTAACCTCTAGTAGAAAGATGTATAACCTAACAGAAACAAAGTGAGCAGTGGTAAGGCAATATTTACTAAGATGTAAAGATTAAAGACTATGAAATTTTTTTTAATAGCCTTTAAACTTTACATTTTAGCAAATACTGCCTTACTGCTCCTCACTTTGTTTCTCGTTAGTCACCTGATGTGAAGAGTGAACTCATTGGAAAACACCCTGATGCTGGGAAAGATTGAGGGCAGGAGGAGAAGGGGGCGACAGAGGAAGAGATGGTTGGATGGCATCACCAACTCAATGGACAGAAGTCTGAGTAAACTCCGGGAGACAGTGAAGGACAGGGAAGCCTGGCATGTTGCAGTTCATGGGGTTGCAAAGAACTGGACACAGCTTAGAGACTGAACAGCAACAACAAAAGTTTAAAGAAAGTAAATCAAGCAATATAGGTCATTTCCATTTTACAATGAAGATACTAATACTTAGTCCACAATTTTCTTTATTCTAAGTATTATCTATACATAGAAAAAATACTTGGAATTTATGGATTCTTAAAGCAAGGATTACTAACTAGTTGATTTGGTTAATCTCTGGCCTGTGCATTCTTAACTGTAACCTCCTTAATAACTTATAGGTGGTCTTATACAATGTCCAAAGTACCTCATATTGTCCAAAGTACCTTACATGTCATTTTCAACGATATTTAGAATATAAATTCCCAATATAAACTAATTCTGTTAGAGGCACTAAGAGAATGGGAAATTTAAGAGGAAGCCTTTTGGAGTAATAACAAGTTATAACGAATATTCCAAGAGGAAATATATTTTATTCTATATTTATAACATTCTCTATGTTCATTCTAACACGTAGGCTTAGACGGCCCAGGTGTGCAGAGCCATTGTCATTAAAGCTATGAAGGCTGGTCTTACCTCTGACTGTACTCTGAGCTGGTTTGAAAGGCCTTCTTTGTCCTGTAGCAATCTCCTTTCAGAGTTCTTGAGCTTTTCCAATGTATTCTTTACCTCGGACAGTTCCTTTCTGGGTTCTATGACTCCCTCTGGCTGGCCAAGGAGTTCTCCTTTATGATGTCCCAGAGACTTAACCTTTGCATTTTTGAAGGGGATGTTATGGTTTATAGCAGCTTTGGGAACTAATATTCTTACAGCTTCGACTTCCACGGCTTTTTCAGCGAGAATCTTCCCAGCTGAAGAACTCCTGGGCTCTCTGATGGGACTGCTTTCTTTCGTGGACTCTGAAGGATGTGATGTGTTATAGGTTGGATTCCAGGAGTAACTTCAATAGATTTAGGTGGCTCCTCAGTTTCCATTCCATCTCCCGCTCCTCGGATTGGGGACGGAGTAAGGATGACTGTAGGATGGAAAACAAAACATAAGCTATTTGCTGAAAAGAAATGCCAGGAAATGCCAAGATATACTTCACCCTACATTCAGAATTCCTGGCACTGAAAAAAAAAAAGAAAAAATTTTGAATAAAAATTAAATTTCAAAACAATCCTGTGTCAACAAAGGATGAACGAAGTCTTATAGGTTCAAACCTTCCTTAAGTAAATGGTTCCGCTCTTGGTAGAAACCGCAAGAGATTTGGAATCAAGGTATTTGGTTCCACTTCTACTTCCTAGTATGCTGTGCTGGGCTATGCTCAGTTGCTCAGTCGTGTCCAACTCTTTGCGACACTATGGACTGTAGCCCGCCACACTCCTCTGTCCATAGGATTCTCCAAGCAAGAATACTGGAGTGGGTTGCCATGCCCTCCTCCAGGGGATCTTCCTGATCCAGGGATCAAACCCATGTTTCCTGTGTCTCCTGCATTGCAGGCAGAATCCTTACTGCTGAGCCACTGGGGAGGCCCACTTCCTAGTATAAAAGTGAAAGTGAAGTCACTCAGTCATGTCTGACTCTTTGCAACCCCATGGACTGTAGCCTGCCAGCCTCCTCTGTCCATGGGATTTTCCAGGCAAGAATACTGGAGTGGGTTGCCACTTCCTTCTCCAGGAGATCTTCCCGACCCAGGGATTAAATCCCGCACTGTAGGTCTCCCTCATTGTAGGCAGATGTTTTACTGTCTGAGCCACCAGGGAAGTCCTACTTCCTAGTATAATCCTAGGTAAATAATGTAACTCTCTATGAATCTAAGTTCCTAATCTGAAAAGTGGAGATAGTAACAAATATGTACTAAATATGCTACAAGGTTGGGGTAAGAAAGATAGTAAGATCAAATGCCTGGCACATTGTGGACACTCAATAATTTTAGTTAAATATAAAAATAAAGGTAGGCTATGTACATACCTATTTGAAAGTGTCTATTTCAGAACAGACTCACCTGTTTGTGAACTCTTAGCAAAGAATGCTTCCCAAACTATCCAACTGGACTACTCTCTCTCCTAGGCCTCTAATCAGGCCTCTGTTTCTGCCATTTCTTATTCTCTCAGATGGCTTCTTCCACCATTTACTGTGATTCTAACTTATCCCTTTAATAAGCCAGCTTAAACTCTACTCTGCATTAAAATTTTCCAACTTTTAGCCTATACTCTGAATGCCTGTGCTACTTACTTACTATCTCAACACTCAGTGTGAATCTTAATCATGATCCATAATTATCATTTATGGGTTTTACTATATGCTAAATCTCACTTTCCCAATAAGTCTGATAAACACTCTGTGGCCAGGCACCATGCCCTAAACAAATGGAAGGAGCAGGACATTATAGAAATGCCACGGACTCTGGGATTAGCCAGATCTGGTTCTTAGTCCTGTTTCCACCACTGCTTCCTGTATAATCCTGTACAAAACCCTGAATATTATCTGAGCTTCAGTTTTAGCCTCCATGAAATGGATTTAACAGTACATCTAGGGTTACCTGTGTCTTCAATGAAAGAATGGTAAGTAACAAATAACCAACGTTTATAAAGACTTAGCGCATGCCAAACACTATTCTAAATACTTTACATATAAGTATTTTATTCTTAAAATAACCCTTCGAGGTAGCTGTAATTAGCTCTCCTTTACAGATGAAGAAAATGAGCCACAAAGAGGTCCAGGAACTTGCCCACAGTCACGCCACCCAGCTTGTAAGTAGAGGATATTATCATCGTTGTTATTCAGTTGCCCAGTCATATCTGATTCTTTGTGACTGCTTGGACTGCAGCATGCCAGGATTCCCTGTCTTTCACTAGGGTTAGGGTTAGGGTTAGGGCCTTGACTACTGAACACACTGCCCCTTCAAGTGAGAAACTGTCTTGCACAGAAATAAATGCAGATAAATGATAGCTCCCATCCCCCTTCCTCTGAAACACTTAATACAATGATGCACATGTCTACTAATTTGCTCAATTGAAATCAGTTATCTCTTCTCATATAAGCCAAACCTGACTAGTCATCCATAGTTCAGATAGCCTTTGGAAGGCAGCTACACTCACTACTATACTACCATTGCTCCAGTCAAAGAACAAATAGTTTGTTTCTTTTCTATTTTACCTTATCTCAAATTAAGCAGTGTAAGAAGTTTCACTGAGTCACCTTTCTCCAAGAAAGGGCTACTTTCACTAACTGATTCAAGAAAATAAGTAGTTTAGAGCTTAGAAAGAATTGAGAATCTGTGAGGATGGGAAATGTTGCAAGCCTCGAAGAGATGGCTAGAATGACACCTAACTGACACGGAATTCCTGAATTAGTAAATTCACTAACATTCCTGTGAGCAACAAGTGAGATTCCTTGCCATTTTACAAGTCCAGAATACATTTGAGAAAATGGAGGCCAAAACCTAGGAATGGTAATGACAATTAGCTTTTATTCACTTTAATATGTGCCAAGGACTCAGTTCTACTAAGTCCTTCAGATGCATCAGTAGCATTTGGTTTTACAAGTCTCATGACTTTGCAAAATAGTACCCATTTTGCAAACAGAAAGAGGCAATGAAAGGTTAAATAGCTTGTCCAAATCATCAGCATCAAACTAGGATTTCAGTCCAAATATGAATCCAGAGCTACAATGTTAATTGGTCTGGGAAAGTGTACTAGTCCCTTGGTCATGTCCAACTCTGTGACCCCATGGACTGTACCCCACTAGGCTCCTCTGTCCATGAAATTCTCTAGGCAAGAATACTGGAATGAGTAGCCATTCCCTTCTCCAGAGGATCTTCCCAACCCAGGGATTGAACCTGGGTCTCCTACATTGCAGGCAGATTTTTGGGTCTTCCCAGAAACCAAAACTATTGCACCTTATCAGCCTAAACTTATTGCCTCTCTTGACGCCCTGTTAGGTTGCAAAAGCCCACAGAATTTATATAACAGTTATAGCAAGCTTAAAAAAAAAATGCAGATTGGACCCTTGAATGATTTCCCATTACTCTCAGAATAAAGACCAAGATCCTCACCATGGCCTACCTGGCCCTCGGTGATCTAGTCCCCTGCTCAACTCCTGGGTCTCAACTTTATGCTGTTCACTCCCTCAGATCCTAAGTTCCAGCCTTATTTGTTTTCTTTTAGTGTCTCAATAGGAGTAGACGCCTACTTCTTCCTCTGCAAACATTTCTTATTGGAATATTCTTAACTTCCTCCTCCTGACTCACCTTTCGAATCTCAGTTCAAACTTTCCGAAGGGAACCCTCTCTCTAGTCTTCCAAGATTATATGCTTCTACAGCAAAGACCATGCCTTTCTTTTTACCACTTATCCAAACAGTTAACTGACATTTTGTTCAGTGTAATTAGAAATATACTGTTTTTGCCTTCCACTAGGGGTCGGGACTATGTGCCTTGTGTTTACTGCTGTATTCTTGGTAAAATGCCTTGTACCTAAGACTCTCTGAGGAACAATTAATGCATGGTAACAGGGGAAAAGGATGAGCACACGTAATAGTGGTGATAATGAGGGGAGAAAAAGCTTAATTAATATGATAAGACATAATTCTGCCTTTTATTCTTTTATGCTAAAGTTCTACAAAGTTATATCACCATACTCCAGAACTATTTTTTCATTTAACAGATTTTTGTAGTTTTTTGTAAGGATGTAGTAATGGACAGGGAATCCCAAGTTATGTTCATTAGACGAGAGGTAGAATGACATCTGAGCTATAATTAAGGTGTTCTACTTAATAAAATGTTTTATAGTAGAATAAACTCTTTGTCATTTCTGTGTTAAGTGTTAACTAAGACATTTGGGCTTTAGGACTGATTTCTACTTTCAAAAAGATGAAAAAATGAATACTTCAGAAAGCAAAAGGGTTTTGCAGTTAATTCATGCACATCAGCATGGAGGACAATTCCCAAAAATGACTGTTTCAAAAATAAAGGCCTATTCCTATGCTCTCAAAATCTGGTTTTAAGTTTGTCTAACTGTACCTAGTGCAAATTTAATCTTGTCACTCAGACATTCTGGCATTTAAGAAGTAATGTAGAACCACGAATTAATTACAGAGTAATAATTTAAAAGACCACAAAAAGACACACTAGATCTATGCCATTCAGGCCCACTGAACCTGAAGAAATAAAATTAAATATGATTTCTAAGCAAGTCATAACATTGTTGAGTTGGAATTTTAGGTAATGAAGATTCAAGATTAATGAAGATTAAAATGGTTAATGCTAAATTTAAAAGGCAAAGAAACATTAATGGGTACTTAGAAATCTCTTTACAAAATATGTTATAAAACTCCAATCAATAAATTTAATCAACTTTGTTCAAACTCAGTTTACACTTAACTTTATTTAAACTGTTCTACTTACTCAAGCATCTGTGAGAAATAAAGCTGTACCGTGTATCACATGGCAGCTCCCTCTTTGTAACATCTATACTTCTAGCTAATGTGCACAGGCAAGGAGACAGCTTGGGGAGCCAAGGTTTTATGTTTTCTCACCTGGTAACTTACTTTCCTAATTCTGTTTTTCTTGTGACACACACACAAGCCTTTATTACATATGCACTAGGCCCAACCCAGGTCATATTCAGGAGCAATTACCTTCAGTCTGGTGGGAGGACAATGACCTACTGTACAAGCTCTGTAATTATGAGCAATGTTTGAGTAAAATATCAACCCCTTTCCATTCTTTGAAGGGAACCAACAAAAACAATTCTTCAATTATTCATCAATATTAATTTCTACTTGTGATCACTTATCAAAGAATGAAAACATATCTAAGGTTTACGGCTCATTGCTTCTGCCTTTCTCCCAAATTGGTGACATGCAGGGAAAGAACAAATATTCTAAAATAGGGGTTGGAGGGTGTGGAGAAAAGGGAACCCTCTTACACTGTTGGTGGGAATGCAAATTAGTACAGCCACTATGGAGAACAGTGTGGAGATTCCTTAAAAAATTGCAAATAGAACTGCCTTATGATCCAGTGATCCCACTGCTGGGCATACACACCGAGGAAACCAGAATTGAAAGAGACACGTGTACCCCAATGTTCATTGCGGCACTGTTTATAATAGCCAGGACATGGAAGCAACCTAGATGTCCATCAGCAGATGAATGGATAAGAAAGCTGTGGTACATATACACAATGGAGTATTACTCAGCTATTAAAAAGAATACATTTGAATCAGTTCTAATGAGGTGGATGACGCTGGAGCCGATTATACAGAGTGAAGTAAGCCAGAAAGAAAAACACCAATACAGTATACTTTGCCTTATGATCCAGTGATCCCACTGCTGGGCATAGACACCGAGGAAACCAGAATTGAAAGAGACACGTGTACCCCAATATTCATCGCGGCACTGTTTATAACAGCCAGGACATGGAATCTTGTACATTTCCATTAGAGCTGTTGAGTGACCAAGTGCATTGTCAATGAGCAGTAATATTTTGAAAGGAATCTTTTCTTCTGAGCAGTAAGTCTTAACAGTGGACTTAAAATACTCAGCAACCATGTTGTAAACAGATATGCTGTCATCCAGGCTTTGTTGTTGCATTTATAGAGCACAGGCAGAGTTGATTGAGCATAATTCTTAAGGGCCATAGTATTTTTGGAGTGGCAAATGAGCATTCCCAGGTGGCTCAGTGGTAAAGAATCTGCCTGCAGTGCAGGAGCCATGGGTTTGATCTCTGCATCAGGAAGAACCCCTGGAGAAGGAAATGATAACCCACTCCAGTAGTCTTTCCTGGGAAATCCATAGACAGAGGAGCCTGGCAGGCTTCAGTCCATGGGGTTGCACAAAGTTGGGACAGAACTTAGTGACCGAGCACGCAAACAGGCAAGTGAGCATTGGCTTCAGTTTCAAATCACTGACTGCATTAGCCCCTAACAAGAGAGTCAGCCTGTCCTTGGAAGCTTTGTATCCTCCTCTGTAGCTATGAAAGTCTAGATTGCATTTTCTTCCATAATCTACGTACATCAGAAACCTGTTGTCATGGCCACCTTCATGAATTACCCTAGCTAGATCATCTGGTTGACTTGCTGCAGCTTCTGTGTCAGCACTTCCTGTTTTACTTTGTACTTTTATGTTATGGACAATGGCTTCTTTCCTTAAACCTCATGAACCAACTTCTGTTATCTTTAAACTTTTCTTTTGCAGCTTCCTCACCTCTCTCAGCTTTCACAGAATTGGAGAGAGTTAGGGCCTTGCTCCGGATTAAGCCTAGGCTTGAGGGAATGTTGTGGCTGGTTTGATCTTCTATCCAGACCACTAAAACTTTCTCCATATCAAAATAGGGCTGTTTCACTTCCTTATCGTTCCTGTGTTTATTGGAGTAGCACTTTTAATTTCCTTCAAGAATTTTTCCTTTTCATTCACAACTTGGCTGTCTGGCACAAGAGGCCTCACTTTCAGCCTATCTTGGCTTTCGATATGCCTTCCTCACTAAAATTAATCATTTCTAGCTTTTGATTTAAAGTCAGAGATATGTGATTTTTCCCTTCACTTGAATACTTAGAGGCTATTGCACTGTTATGAACTGGCCTAATTTTGGAAGGAATGATGCTAAAGCTGAAACTCCAGTACTTTGGCCACCTCATGCGAAGAGTTGACTCATTGGAAAAGACTCTGATGCTCAGAGGGATTGGGGGCAGGAGGAGAAGGGGACGACAGAGGAGGAGATGGCTGGATGGCATCACCAACTTGATGGATGTGAGTCTGAATGAACTCCGGGAGTTGGTGATAGACAGGGAAGCCTGGCGTGCTGCAGTTCATGGGGTTGCAAAGAGTCGGACACAACTGAGCAACTGAACTGAACTGAACTGGATTTCAATATTGTTGTGTCTCAGGGAATAGGGAGGCTTGAGAAGAGGGGGAGAGACATGGGAACAGCCAGTTGGTCGAACAGTCAGAACACACAATATTTATTAGGTTGTCTTATATGATCGTGATTTGTGGCACCCCAAAACAATTACAATAGGAACATCAGAGATCACTGATCACAGATCACCATAACAAATATAGTAATAGCAAAAAAAAACCACTTGAAATACTGTGAGAATTACCAAAATGTTGTACAGAAAAATGAAGTGAGCAAATGCTATTGGGAAATGGTGCTGATAGACTTTTTTGATGCAAAGTGAAAGTCAATCAGTTGTGTTTGACTCTTTACAACCCCATCGACTATACAGTCCACAGAATTCCCTAGGCCAGAATACTGGAGTGGGTAGCTGTTCCCTTCTCCAGGGGATCTTTCCAACCTAGAAATCGAACTGGGGTCTCCTGCGTTGCAGGCAGATTCTTTACCAACTATCGAATGCAGGGTAGCCACAAAACTTCATTTGTAAAAAATGCAATTATCTGTGAGGTATAATAAAGTACAGTAAATGAGGTAAGTCCGTATATTAGTTTCAGGTGTAAAACTAATTTTCATTGGTATATCCCTGATGATCAGTGATATTTGTATGTACTGCAAAATGATCACAGCAGTAAGTCTAGTAACATCCACCACTGCATATAGTTACAAATTTATTTTTCTTGAGAACTCTTAAGATCCACTCACTTAGCAACTGTCAAAGTACAATATAAGTAAATATAGTTACCATCTTGTACAGAGTATCCACATGACTTACTTAGTTTACAACTGGAAATTTGTACCTTTTGATTCCTTCACCTATTTCACTCACTCCCAACCCCTCCTCTGGCAGCCAACAGTTTGTTCTGTGTATCTATGAGTTTGGTTGTATTTTTAGGGTTTTTTTTTTTTTTGGTGGGAGGGATTCAGCATATAGGGGAGATCATAGTGTATTTGTCTTTTTCTTTCTGACTTATTTTACATAGCACAATGCCTTCAAGGTACATTCATATTGTTGCAAATGGCAAGATTTTATTATTTTTTAATATTCCATTGTGTGTATTCATATATACCATATTTTCTTTATCCATTTATCCATTAATGGACATTTAGCTATTGTTTTGGCTATTGAAAATAATGCTTAATGAACACCATTTTGAATTAGTGATTTTTTATTTTTCAAATAAATACCCAGAAGTTGGATGCTGGATCATGTGGTAGTTCTATTTTTAATTTTTGAGGCACTTCTGTACTATTTTCCACAGTAGCTGTACCACTTTGCTGCTCAGTCACTTCAGTCGTGTCTGACTCTGTGCGACCTCATAGACGGCAGCCCACCAGGCTCCCCCATCCCTGGGATTCTCCAGGCAAGAACACTGGAGTGGGTTGCCATTTCCTTCTCCAACGCATGAAAGTGAAAAGTGAAAGTGAAGTCGCTCAGTTGTGTTCAACCCTCAGCGACCCCATGGACTGCAGCCCACCGGCTCCTCCGTCCATGGGATTTTCCAGGCAAGAGTACTGGAGTGGGGTGCCACTGCCTTCTCCGTGTACCACTTTATATCCATACAAACACTGTACAACCATTCCTTTTTCTCTACACCCTCTCCAACATTTGTTATTATTTTCTTTTTGGTAATAGCCATTCTGACTAAGGTGTCAGAATGTGTAAGGTGATAAGGGGTAAGGTGATATGTCATGGTAGTTTTCATTGGGATATCCCTGATGATTAGTGATGTCGAGAACCTTTTCATGTACTTATTGACCAACTGTGTCTTCTTTGGAAAAGTGTCTATTCAGATTCTCTGCTTGTTTTTAAAATCAGAATTCAAACTCAGTTGAGTTGTGAGTTCTTTGTATACTTTGGATACTAACCTTTTATTACATGTAAGATGTATACTTATTATCTCGCACTAGTATGTTGCCTTTTCATTTTGTTGATGGTTTCCTTTTCTGTGCAGAAGCCTTTTAGTTTGTCTTGTTTACTTTTATAATTAGTCCTACTTGTTTATTTTTTATTTTACCATCTCTGCTCTTGATGTCAAATCCAAAAATTCATTGCCAAGACTGATGTTAAGTAGTTTACCACCTATGTTTTCTTTCAGAAGTTTTATAGTTTCAGGTCCTAAATTCAAGTCTTTAATCCATTTTGATGTAATTTTGGTGTAAGGTATAAAGTAGTAGTCCAACTTCATTGTTTTCCATTGATTGTCCAGTTTTCCCAAAACCACTTGTTGAAGAAGCTGTCTTTTCCTATTGTATATTTTTGCCTCCTTTGTCATAGATTAATTGCCCATATAAGTGTGGATTCATTTCTGGCTTCTCTACTCTGTTTCATTTATCTATGGTGTTTTTAATGCCAGTACAATACTATTTTGATTATTATAGCTTTGTGGTACAGTTTGAAATTGGGGCATATGATGCTTTTATCTTTGTTCTGGCGATTCAGGGTCTTTTGTGTTTCCATACAAATGTTTTGAAATTACTTGTTCTATTTCTGTGAAAAAGTCATTGGAATTTTGATGGGGATTGCACTGAACCTGTGTTCTTGCTTGGAGAATCCCAGGGATGAGGGAGCCTGGTGGGCTGCCATCTATGGGGCCACACAGAGTCGGACATGACTGAAGTGACTTAGCAATAGCAGCAGCAGCACTGAACCTGTAGATTGCTTCAGGTAGTATGGACATTATAATTTTTCCAATCAATGAGCATGGAATATCTTTCCATTTCTTTGTATCATCTCCATTTTCTTTCATTAATATCTTGGTTTTTAGTGTATAGGACTTTCATCTCCTTGATTAAATTTATTCTTAAATATTTTATTCTTTTTGTTGCAGTTGTATTTAGGATTGATTTTCTAGTGTTGATCTGCTAGTGAGTGGGGCCAGTTCCTGACACAGCTGGCTGTGGGATGTCCCAAGCGGTGCTGTTCTGCTTGTGAGAGTTGGTTCCCAGGATGGCTGGCTGAGGAGTGCAGAGTTATCTTGGAGTTGGTGTTGGTATGCTAATGGGCTGAGGACTAGATGCTCCTGGGTCTGGTACTGGCCTGCTGTCATGTTGGAGGGGTCCTGTGTTGGCCTGAGGCATCCCTATACTGGTGCAGACAGACTGGTGGGTGGGGTGGGGTCCCCCAGATAGCAAGACAGAAGGAAGATTCAAAACAGCACCTGCCAGCACTGGTATCTTTGTGGTAGTGTTCTTGGGGCTTATCTTTCTAATGCAGAACCACTGCGCTGGGGTGCCTAATGTGGGGCTTGGCTCCTCATTCCTTGATGAGAATCTCTGCTATTGTAATTTTTCACCTGTTTGTGGGTCTCCCACCCAGGGGTACGGATCTTGACTCTACTATATCTCCTCCTTCCTACCTGTGTTGTTTTGGTTTCTTCATTGTATTTTTAGTTGTAGCAGGTCTTTTCTGGGAGATTTTGATATGTTTCATTAATTGCTACATATATATTTGTGATTTTAGGTGTGCTCATAAGAGAAAGTGAGCTTAGAGTCTTCTTACTCTGCTTTCTTCATCAGTTTCTAACTTTTCCTCTTTAATTTCTGATTTTATATGAGTACCCTTCGCTTTGATGAGTCTACCTGAAGATTCGTAAATTTTGTTTATCTTTTCAAAGAGCAAATGTTATTTTTATTTTTGCTTTGAGTTTTGTTCCTACCTTCCTTCTACTAACTTTGGTTGTCTTTTTTCCCCCTGGTGCTTTGAGGTGCAAAATTAGGTTGCTTGAGATTTTTCTTGTTGCTTGATGTAGGCATTTATCACTATGACAATTCCTCTCAGAGCAGCTTTTGCTGCGTCTGCTATGTTTTGATATATTTTCACTTTCTGCTGTCTCTTTTTTAATTTATCTTTTGATTTCCTCTTTGACCCATTGGTTGTTCAGTAGCATGTCTCTTCTCCACATATTTATGAATTTCCCAGGTTTCTTCTTGTAATTGATTTTCTAGTCTCATACCATTGTTGTTGAAGATATTTGATATGATTTCAATTGCCTTAAATTTCTTAAGGTTTGTTTTGTGCCTGATATATGAACCCTCCTGGAAAACAGAATGTTCCATATATACTCGAGGAGAATGTGTATTCTTTTGCTTTTGAATGGAATGTTCTGTGTATAATATATATGTTAAGGCCATCTGGTGTAATATGTTGTTTCAGGTCAATGTTTCCTTATTGATTTTCTGTCTGGGTGACCTATCCATTGATATAAGTGGGGTACTAAAATCCCCTATTATTGTTTTGCCATCTTTTTCTCTCTTTAGGTCTGTAAATGTTTGCTTTACATATTTAGCTCCTCTTGTGTTGGGTGCATAAATATATACAAATGGATGTCTGTTTTCTTCCCAAGATTAGGGAAGTTTTCGGCCATTATTTATTCAAATAAATGTCTGCTTCTTTCTCTCATTCTCTCTCCTTTTTCTGGGGTCCCTATCATGTGAATGTTAGTCTGCTTGATGCTGTCCTTTAAGTCCCTTAAATGATCTTCACTTTTTTCATTCTGTTTTTTTTTTTTTTCCTGCTGTTTTGTGCTGCTCCTCTTGGGTGATTCCACTGTCCTGTCCTTGAATTCACTGATTTATTTGGACTGCTGTTGAACCCCTCTAGTGTGTTTTTCAGTATCATCTTCTTTGGGTCTTTGATATCTATCACTAGTACTTTCTTATATTTTCTATCTCATTTTTAAAGTTCTCACTGTGTTCATACATTCAATGCTTATGAACATTACTTTGAACTCTTTATCAGGTAAATTATTGTGCTTCATTAAGGTTTTTTTTTCCCTAAGATTTTATCTTGTGGAACATACTCCTCTATTCCTTCATCTTGTTTGATTCTGTGTTGGTTTCTATGCCTTAGAAGAAAGAGCCACTTCTCTCAGTCTTGAAGGGTTAGCCTTGTGTAGGAGATACATCTTATCATTCAGTCCTGCTCTGGTTCTTAGCTGTCTGTCAAACTTTTGTAATTAATTGTCTAAAAGGCCTATTTTATTTTTAGTGGCTCCCAGTAGTTAAGGGTGTTGTAAGAACTATAAGAGATCTGAAAGGAAAGATCTTAGCACTGAGATTCAGACTGACAGGAAGCCTGAACGTCAGGCAACACCTTTTAAAGAATACAAGTATATTTAGTCCTATGAGACCACAAGTGTAAGCTCTATTGGCCACCAGAGCCAAGCATTCTAGAAATGTCCCTTGGGTGACAGTTGCAAAAATTTGGGCTTCAGATGAGTGTATAAGTGCCTTTCTGGGAGATACTGGCAAGGTATACTGAGGCAGAGGGAGAGAGCAAAGAGTGTGTCCACTGGCCTGTGTTTCCTGAGAGCATCTCCATCAGGGTCTAGATGTGTGCCAAACCAGAAGTCTGCCCCTAGTATTGAAGCTCTAGGACAAGCAAATAGATTTCTTTTGCAGAAAGACTGGGTGTGTGTTTCTGTCTGCTCTCCGTGCCATGCCCTGTGGGTAGTAGCCAAGAACTGGGTTCCAATTGTTACAGGCCTGTGGGATCCAGGAACCCAAACCCGACTGGCCATCAGAGCCAGGTGATAGGAGTATCCTCTGGGTGGAAATGGCAAAAACAGGGTACCAGATGTGTATAAACGCTCCCTTCTAGGAGATACTGGTGCTCTGGAGCATAGCCGAGGGATCGCACGAAGACAGCATCCATCCTCCAAGATCTCTGGAAGGGATTTAGTCAGCTCTTAGATGTAGGTTTAATTAGAAGCTTGTCCCTCAGGCTACAGCTATAAGATAATAGGCTTCTTTCTTAGAAAGACTGAGTCCTGGGTCTGTTGCTTATTATTGTGCTCTGGAGAGTGGGAGATGGTAGCCATTTAAAAACTCTTTCTCCATTGGCTCCAGTCCTGTGGGACTCATGAGTTTAAGCCTCACTGGTCTCCTCCAACATAGAGGTTCCTGTGATGGCAGCCACAGAAATCAGGGCACCAGACGAGGATGTAACCTCCTTTCTGGATATGCTAGTGAGCTGAACCGAGGTGAGCTGGAGAGTGCAGAATGTGTCCAATGGCCTCTGTTTGCGAAGGGCACCTCTATAGTCCTCAAGATACATATGCCAAACCAGAAGGCTTCCCTTCAAGCCAAAACTTCTGAACATGCAGAAAGGTCTCTTTCACAGAGGTGTGTTTCAACTTCTGCCTGTACAGTACCCTGGAGATGGTAGTCTGCCAAGAGCTGTCTTTTCAATTGTTACTGTCCTGTGGGATCCAGGATCCAGAGCCAGGTGATTAAGTGGCATTCTCTGGGCAGTTCAGTTCAGTTCAGTCGCTCAGTCGTGTCCGACTCTTTGCGACCCAATGAACTGCAGCACGCCAGGCCTCCCTGTCCATCACCAACTCCCGGAGTTCATTCAGACTCACGTCCATCGAGTCAGTGATGCCGTCCAGCCATCTCATCCTCTGTCGTCCCCTTCTCCTCCTGCCCCCAATCCCTCCCAGCATCAGAGTCTTTTCCAATGAGTCAACTCTTCGCATGAGGTGGCCAAAGTACTGGAGTTTCAGCTTTAGCATCAATCCTTCCAAAGAACACCCAGGGCTGATCTCCTTCAGAATGGACTGATTGTATCTCCTTGCAGTTCAAAGGATCTCAAGAGTCTTCTCCAACACCACAGTTCAAAAGCATCAATTCTTCTGTGCTCAACTTTCTTCACAGTCCAACTCTCACATCCATACATGACCGCTGGAGAAACCATAGCCTTGACTAGATAGACCTTTGTTGGCAAAGTAATGTCTCTGCTTTTCAATATGCTATCTAGGTTGGTCATAACTTTCCTTCCAAGGAGTAAGCATCTTTTAATTTCATGGCTGCAGTCACCATCTGCAGTGATTTTGGAGCCCCCCAAAAATAAAGTCTGACACTGTTTTCACTGTTCCCCATTTATTTCCCATGTAGTGATGGGACCAGATGCCATGATCTTCGTTTTCTGAATGTTGAGCTTTAAGGCAACTTTTTCACTCCTCTTTTACTTTCATCAAGAGGCTTTTGAGTTCTTGCTTTCTGCCATAAGGGTGGTGTTATCTGCGTATCTGAAGTTATTGATATTTCTCCCAGCAATCTTGATTCCAGATTGTGCTTATTCCAGCCCAGCATTTCTCATGATGTACTCAGCATAGAAGTTAAATAAGCAGAGTGACAATATACAGCCTTGATGTACTCCTTTTCCTATTTGGAACCAGTGTGTTGTTCCATGTCCAGTTCTAACTGTTGCTTCCTGACCTGCATACAAGTTTCTCAAGAGGCAGGTCAGGTGGTATGGTATTCCCAACTCTTCCAGAATATTCCACAGTTTATTGTGATCCACACAGTCAAAGGCTTTGGCATAGTCAATAAAGCAGAAATAGATGTTTTTCTGGAACTCTCTTGCTATTTTGATTCAGCGGATGTTGGCAATTTGATTTCTGGTTCCTCTGCCTTTTCTAAAACCAGCTTGAACATCTGGAAATTCATGGTTCATGTGTTGCTGAAGCCTGGCGCCTGGAGAATCCCAGGGACGGGGGAGCCTGGTGGGCTGCCGTCTGTGGGGTCGCACAGAGTCAGACACGACTGAAGCGACTTAGCAGCAGCAGCAGCAGCAGGCTTGGAGAATTTCGAGCATTACTTTACTAGGTGTGAGATGAGTGCAATTGTGTGGTAGTTTGAGCATTCTTTGGCATTGCCTTTCTTTGGGATTGGAATGAAAACGACCTTTTCCAGTCCCATGGCCACTGCTGAGTGTTCCAAATTTGCTGGCATATTGAGTGCAGCACTTTCACAGCATCATCTTTCAGGATTTGAAAGAGCTCAACTGGAATTCCATCACATCACCTCCACTAGCTTTGTTCATGGTGATGCTTTCTAAGGCCCACTTGACTTCACATTCCAGGATATCTGGCTCTAGGTGAGTGATCACACCATTGTGATTATCTTGGTCATGAAGATCTTTTTTGTACAGTTCTTCTGTGTATTCTTGCCACCCCTTCTTAATATCTTCTGCTTCTGTTAGGTCCATTCCATTTCTGTCCTTTATTGAGCCCATCTTTGCATGAAATGTTCCCTTGGTATCTCTAATTTTCTTGGAGAGATCTCTAGTCTTTCCCATTCTGTTGTTTTCCTCTATTTCTTTGCATTGATCGCTGAGGAAGGGTTTCTTATCTCTTCTTGCTATTCTTTGGAACTCTGCATTCAGATGCTTATATCTTTCCTTTCCTCCTTTGTTTTTTGCTTCTCTTCTTTTCACAGCTATTTGTAAGGCCTCCTCAGACAGCCATTTTGCTTTTTTGCATTTCTTTTCCATGGGGATGGTCTTGATCCCTGTCTCCTGTACAAGGTCACGAATCTCAGTCCATAGTTCATCAGGCACTCTATCTATCAGATCTAGTCCCTTAAATCTATTTCTCACTTCCACTGTATAATCATAAGGGATTCTCTGGGCAGCAGACCCCAAATTTGGGCACCAGACCTAAAACTCAGGATATCCGATGCATATTCCCTCCAGAAGATATTTGCACTCAGGAGCATAGCAGAGAGAGAGCACCACGATGGTGCTTACCAGCCAGCAAGCCCCTAGATGTGCATTAAACAAGATGGCTCAGGCTAAAGGCTTAAGATTCATGAATGAGCCACTTTAACATAGAGTCTGACTGCTTCTGTACAGAAGGGCTGCTATTGCACTGAGCCGTGGGGTGGATGAGTCTGTATGTGAGTCCTTTAACAACTCTTTCTTAGATGGCTATAGCCTATTAGTCTCATGGACACAGGCTCCATTGGTTTTTTAGTCTTTTTTTTTTTTTTTTTAATGTTTATTTGGCTGTCCCGGGTCTTAGTTGTGGCACACAGGATCTTCGATCTTTGTTGAGGCATGCAGGATCTTCAGTTGCAGCATGTGGGAACTAGTCCCCTGACCAAGGATGGGACCTGGGCCCCTTGCATTGGGAGCGTGGAGTCTTAGCCACTGGACAACCAGGGAAGTACCCTCCCCCACTGGCTCTCAAAGGTAGATTCCACTTAGAAGTTGGGGTGCCCACTGTGGGGTTCAAATCCTTTACTCCTCAGGGAGATTCTTTAGGTTTTGAATTCCCACAGTTGTGTGTTGCTGTGCCAGGAATGGGATTTATGGAGAGACTATGTCCCAGCCTTTCCTGCCTGCTTTGATGGGGAATTTCTCTCATTCACCCAGTGTGTAGGAGTTGCTTGGCTAGGTTTCAGCATTTTTTTCAGAGGGAGTATTCCATACGTACTGCAGATTCAGGGTGTCCATGGGAGGAGATGAGTTTGAGCTCCCCTGTGTCACCATCTTGAACCAGAACCCAAGCATTCATTTTTATGCCCTGGTCATGAATTAGTCCAGCCAGGTAATTATTTTTGGTTCCCATTGCATCTCAGCTGCATTATGCCTAATACAACTTCTGGTGAATAAATAAATCAATAAATAATATTCCTCTGAATATATTCCCAGAAATTGAGTTGTATAGAGCTTATTTATTTAAAATCTAAGATATTAGTATATTTTATATGGAGAAGATATGAAAGAAAAATGAAATAATGGATTAGCATTTTTTTGGTAACATAAAAATATGCTTGTTGAGCTACACTACAAATCAACAGTACTTCCAACTGATATTCCTGAATATTTACCCTGTGATGGCCTGGGTACTCTATTGGGATAGGAGATAGGAATTGTTTTCACTCTAAGAAGTTTAAAATGTTGGGTAGGGGGTTAAGAAATGTCAAGGCAATTGATAATACAGAATAAATGGCATAAAGAGTATGTTCCCAGTAATGCAGAGGAGTGCAGCTTGATCAAATTTAGCAGATATTGCCAGTTTTACAAAGAGACTATACTAATGTATACTTCCACTCATATTATCTCTTTTTCATTTCAGCCATTCTGGTATAATGGAAAGGTATCACATTACCATTTTGCATTTCTTTGACAATGAAATTGAGCAACTTTTTCTATATTTATCAACCAGTTAGATATTCTCTTTTTTTAAATTTATTTTTAGTTGATGAGTAATTGCTTTACTATTGTGTTGGTCTCTGCCTTACATCAACATGAGTCAGCCATAGGTATATATGTGTCCTGAACCTCCCTCCCACCTCCCACACCATCCCACCCTTCTAGGTTGTCACAGAACACCTGATTTGAGCTCCCTGCATCATACAGTAAATTCCCACTGTCAGTCAGTTGGGCCTCCTCTTATAAGGAATGTTCATTCAAATCTTTTATCATTTTTTTATCTTGAGATTTATTGTTAGTTTATATTGATTTATAAGAGCTCTTTATTGATTCATTTTATGAGTACTTTATCAGACATATGTATTATAAGAATCTTTTCTCACTATAGCTTGCCCTTTTATTCTTTCAATACTGTGCTTTGAGCAGAACACCTTAAATTTAATTTAATCCAATTTATAATTTTTGAAATGGTTAATGATTTTTTGTGCCTTATTAATCTGTCTGGAATTCATAAATATATTCATATGTATTTTTCTAATATCTGTATCAATTTAAATTTGTACATACATCTCAAGATTTTATTTTTGTGTATGGTGAGAGTTAGGGTCAAGTTTCACTTTTTCCCCTAAGGGAGATAAAATTTTTTGATCAACACCATTTATTTAATCATCTTTGCTGTACTGTAGTCTCCTAGTCATCAGTGACAGAATATATGGAGTTTTCATTTTTTATTCTTTCCAATTTTCCTTGTCCTAGTGCCAAAACCACACTAATTGATATAGCTTTGTGACTGTTTTTGACAACTGCTAGTGTAGGTCTTCTTGGTCTTATTTATTTTAGCAATCAGCCTGTGTTCTGTCTCTCTCTGTCTGTAATATTCAGTATTCTAATTTATGAACATTGTACGTCCTTCTGTTTATTTAGGGCTTCAACTTTTGTCAACAATATCCTTAGTTTTTAGGTTTTTGTTGCAATTAGATAATACACAATTTGATATCTACTTGTACTTTTTGAGTACAAAAACTGGAAAATGTTAGAAATACCTGCAGAATTTTTAAATAATGTGGATTCTAGATACTACCTCAGAAGTACTGCAGCAGTATCTCTAGGAGCAGGGCTCTGAAAGTCTACAGGACCTTTCAGATTTCACAATACTTTGGGTGAAAATGTAAAAAGTAGTGCAATTTTTTTGCATAATAATTTGGCAAAATTTATTGCATTAAATAGTCATACCTGTTAACCTTGCACTTATATATCTAGGAAGTTATTTTCTATGAATTATTTGTGCACATTTATAAATACCCATCGGAGAAGGAAATGGCACCCCACTCCAGCACTGTTGCCTGGAAAATCCCATGGATGGAGGAGCATGGTAGGCTGCAGTCCATGGGGTTGCTAAGAGTCAGACACGACTGAGTGACTTCACTTTCACTTTTCACTGTCATGCATTGGAGAAGGAACCCACTCCTGTGTTCTTGCCTGGAGAATCCGGGTCGGGGGAGTCTGGTGGGCTACCATCTATGGGGTCGCAGAGTCGGACATGACTGAAGCGACTTAGCAGCAGCAGCAGCATAAATACCCATGCAGTTTCCCCCAGTGACTCACAGGTAAAGAATCCATCTGCAGTGCAGGAGCCGCAGGAGACATGGCTTCAATCCCTTGGTTGGGAAGATCCCCTGGAGGAGGGGATGGCAACCCATTCCAGTATTCTTGCCTAGAGAATCTCATGGACAGAGGAGCCTGAGGGGCTACAGTCATAGTATTTGGAAGAGTTGGATATGACTGACAGCATGCACAAGGTCCTCCCATATTTGCGTGCACATTTTTAGCTAAGATGGATTCTAGAGAAGAGGTCTGTGGGTAGTTGCATCACTTACTCTGAGGTGGCGCCCACCCACCCTCTCTTTTGACCTCCAAGGAGCACATGTATAGTCAGGGTGGTCTCCTTAACTTTGAGAATGAGGAATATATGGTCTTTTATCTTGTCAATTCCATCCTCCTCCATCATCCTGCTATTATGGAGGTTTTGTTTAGCCTGAGGCCCTTCTATCTCCTGCCTCAATTCTGTTCCTTACTGTTCAAGTTAAAATCACCCAACAGCACCTTTATCTCTGCAGGCCCCCAACCCCACCCTGGGAATCATGACCTTCTCAGGGCCAAGACTCTGTCAGGACTTTGCTCCAGGCTGGGCACACAGTGGGTCTTCAGTACATGTGGAAAGATTACATGCCAAAGGGAACTATTTTTTCAGCATCTCATTTTCTTTAAAGTCTGTTGACGTTAGGCTGTTTGGAGCAGTCTGTTGTTTTTCCTGGTTCCTGCATTTTCCTTTGTTTTTCATGGAACGCGTAGCACTGATTTCCTGTAAGGCTTTGCAAATAAATATCAAGGTCGGGCTGGGAGCATTGCTGGAGTGATCCTGTCACCTTTTGATTTCACCGGGCCAAGAAATGCTTTCAACCCCAGAGGGCAGAAGTTTTTCAAAACAAGACTGTTCCAATAAGGGCGTGGGCTTCCTCCATCAGCGCAGGCACCCGCCTGCTTACATTTTAACTACTTGGAGAAGAATGGAAATTCTGCAAAACCCTTGGTATTTTTGAACCACTGAGTTGGTTAGTTGATGGGGCCTGTGGTGACTTCTCAGTGAGAGGTTGGTATAGACAGGAACGTGGTGGGAAGCGGTGAAAGAGGCCCTTTCTGAAGAGACAGTGGAGGGGGCAGGGCCTCTTCTACTCAGATCTCCTCTCCCCTTCTTCAGGGCTCACAGAGCCTTTGATCCTGCGACTTGAGGTGGGTGGGGTGGGAGAGCTGTCCAGACCTCCTGCACAGCAAAGTGAGGGCAAGTGCAGGGGGATACTGTTCAGTGGTTTAGTTCTTTTGAACATCCAAGTTGACACAACAAACACTCCCCATCTCCTCCTTCACACTCTGTCTTGTTTTTCTTCTCTTGTCTTTTCCTCTTCTTCAGTACTTTACCATCTGTCTGA
The DNA here is from genome assembly GCA_006408695.1 of Aepyceros melampus. Lineage (NCBI taxonomy): Eukaryota > Metazoa > Chordata > Mammalia > Artiodactyla > Bovidae > Aepyceros > Aepyceros melampus. The sequence goes on along the minus strand of SJXQ01010719.1, from coordinate 107,064 downwards.
GGTGAGCTCTGTGCTTGTAAACAGAGAAATGGAAGGGACACTGTCAGAGGGGTTTTGCATTTAAGGACCTTGGTGCACCCTCTGGGTACCTGGTTCATCCCTGAGGATGCAATATTCCTTAAGGGGAGGTGCAAGGAGTGAGAGTTTGTGGGGACCCTTGTCCTCCTGGAGATGTTACCTGAAAACTGGGTTTGCCTCTACTTGGGTGTTGAGCCAATGACACAATCAAACCAAAGATGGGAAGGAGGGATTTATTATTACTTGCAGCCAATAAGAAGCAGCCTGGGGATATTTCCCAAAGCAGGGCCTCCCTGCACAGCAAAACTGGGGAGTATTTATGCTAAGGGTCCATGCATGTTCATGAATGGGCTTGGGCAGTATATGTATATTCATGAAGGGGGTTGAACAGAGCAGAATTCAGCATAAAATTGGAGCAGATGTCTACAGAGTTCAGACTTAAGTTGCCTCAGGCCAGAAGGGTCAACATCATCTTTCTGTCCTTTCCCCATGGATGAAGGCATTAGTTCCTTGAAGAATACAGATATATTATTCTGTATATCCCTTGAGGAGACATAGGACTCTGCTTTGTCACTGCACTTTGTTTGGCTGCCTTTTCTCTGTTCCTTCATTCCCTTAAGATCATTGATCATTGAGACCTGTTCAAGGTCAAGCATGTGGCCTGGCTTACATCACAAAATGCTGAGACCAACATGGCCCTCTTTTGTCAAGAAAGCCATTCATAGTTCTCTTTCTCTGGGAACCCTGTGATCCATCTGCTTACAATATTACAAAGGTCCCGTCCCCTGTCTCCCACCAGGTTATATTTTTAGAGGATGATAGTAAGGGCCTCCACAGAAGGGTTTAGCTTCTTTAAAAACTCCTTCAGTCAATACCTCACCCCCCATTTTGAAATGGAAAACTGCCATTTTCTCAATTACACGTAAAGGGCTTCAGTCTGATTGATGCATTTTTTGGAACCATCAGGGAAACCTGGTTGCAATTCTGGCTCCTTTAAACAAGTCAGTGCAACACACACACACACACACACACACACACTCACAAACAGCAAAATCTTCCAGGTTTGGATTAGAGAGAAAATTTAGAAAGAACCAACACCTTCCCCTTAGCTATAATCCTGACTGGATTTTACACAACTTTATACTTGGCTGGATCCAACAATATCCTTTCCAGTGTTGACTGGAGGTGGGGGAGGGCGTCAGCAAGAGAACCTTGGAAGCTGGCCCTACATACTAGACTTGCCCTGCCTCTGGGACACCTGCTGTGTGGGTTCTGAGTTTCTATCCCCAGGGCTGCCCTAGGACAGACCCTCCTTCCATCTTGCTTGGCTTATTGCAACCACCTCTTGATGTGTCCCAGCAACAGTTATTATACATCTCTCTCTCGCTAATCTGGGGAGGACTGGAGTCTAGGTTTAGCAGCCTGAATGCTGTGTGCTAAGTCACTTCAGTCATGTCTGACTCTTTGTGACCCCGTGGACTGTAGCCCACCAGGCTCCCCTGTCCGTGGGGATTCTCCAGGCAAGAATACCGGAATGAGTTGCCATTTCCTCCTCCAGGGGATCTTCCGGACCCAAGGATCGAACCCACAGCTCTTCCATCTCCGCATTGGTAGGTGGGTTCTTTACCACTAGTGCCACCTGGGAAGCCCTATCAGCTTCTTATTCTCTTATTTCATTCAGGCCAGTGAAAATGTCATCCCTTTAATGACGCCTGTTTCCCCAGCCAACACTCACCAGTCTCGCCTCGGGGCTTCCATCATAAACTAACATTCGTTGCTACAGTTGTCCCCCTAGATTTCTGGTATTCTCGCAGTCCGTGAGGCCCTCATCATAGTCTGCATTTTCTCACATTATCTGTTTTCCCACTAGATGGCCGGCTCCCCAAGGACACCCCTGACACCAGGCAGCACTCTTCATTTGCATAAGGAATTCCCTAGATTCTTGGATGGAATTGAGTTGGGGGTCATAAGGATTTCAGGGGCACATGCACAGCCAACCAGGAATCAGAATGGCTTGGAAAGGAAGAGCCAGGAGCTGGGAACACACACTCCACACACAGCCCAGCCTTGCGGGGAGCTGCCCTAGGTGGGGGTCTTTCCCTCACACCTGGTTGGCCCACAGCAATGGCTCTCTGCCTTGGCTGCCGCTCAAGCCCCAACCTAGACAAGTTCAATGAGACTCTCTAGGGAGGAAAGGGCGGGGCGGTTGGGGGGGATGAACTGGGATTGACACATACACACTATGACACTATGTATAAAATAGGGCTTCCCAGGTGGCTCAGTAGTGAAGACCTTGCCTGCCAATGCAGGAGACACCGATTCCATCCCTGGGTTAGGAAGATCTGCTGGAGGAAGAAATGGCAACCCACTCCAGTGTTCTTGCCTGGAAGATCACACGTACAGAGGAGCCTGGTGGGCTGCATTCCATAGGGTCACAAAGAGCTGGACAGGTAACTGAGCATGCATGCATGCACATAAAATAGAAAACAGCTGAGGACCTACTGTATAGCACAGGGAACTCTACCTACTGCTCTGCGATGACCTGAATGGAAAGGAAGTCCAAAAGGGAGGGGATATATGGATATGCACAGTTGATTCATTTTGATGTGCAGTAGAAACTGACACAACATTGTAAAGCAACCATATTCCAATAAAAATTAATTTAAAAAAAGAATCTGTAGGAAGGGGCTCAGGGAGTTTTCTGAGCACCCAGGTGATTTAAAGGGGCAGCCCTTTGAGGACCACTGCTGCTGCTGCTAAGTCGCTTCAGCGACCCCAGAGACGGCAGCCCACCAGGCTCCCCCGTCCCTGGGATTCTCCAGGCAAGAACACTGGAGTGGTTGCCATTTCCTTCTCCAATGCATGAAAGTGTTGAGAACCACTAGCAGAAGGAAATTAGAGCTTGTGGTTGGGTGGGGTGGGGGTGAGACTCCGATTTTAGGGAGTTCCCAGAGGTCCCTGCAGAGTCCTGCCGAAGGGGTAGCAGACAGAGGAACAAGGTAGGGGTGAGTTGGTGGACAGCACCAGGAAAACACCCAGACAGCTGATCTCTTTTCACACCCGGTGGGCATGCTGTCATCTGTGGATCCTGGGCTTTACATCAAGCCATGAGAGAAGGTGGATAGGCCACGGAGTGCTGGGAGCAGAAGTGGGAAGTGGGGGGAATCCATCATCAGGACGGTCAGTCTAGCCATGGTCCCAGATAGCAAACTCACCCAGACAAGTGCCCACAGACCCAGAACCAAACCTCGGTGTAGTGTGTAGCTGCTAATGCACTGGCTCTGGGCACACTCCGTCCCTCTACCAGAAAGTTCACTCCTAAGGGCTTTCCTCTGGAAGAGGATCCAGTTTTCTTCTGTTGCCAATAAAAATCCCCAGCGCTGTTCTTTCTCCTTCGCTTCCTTCTATTGCTTCTGACAGAGTTTGCCAGTTAGCTGAGGTCAGGATTTCCTTTTTACAAACAACCTGCTTTCAGTCAGTGGGGCCAAAAGGTTTCCTAAATTACAAACTCTTTCATTTCTTCTGCCACAAGTTCGCCTGTCAGTTTGGATAATTGCACAGAGCAGAGAGAAATGGAAACCTTTCTGAGAGACACTGAAAGAAGGAAGTGCTGTTGTTAGTTCTCTTTCTTCGGATTGTCAAAAATCCATCCTGAGCAGGATGGACAGGGTGACATGAGTCAGCTGAAGGTTTTGTGCCTGTGGGGACTGTTGTCGGGGCGGGTCCCAGGATCTGGGAGGGAATTTCTTAGAGGTCTTAAATGAACACTCAGTGTTCATGGGCCCATCTCCACATTCTGTTAAGCAAATGCGTGTGTGCTAAGTTGCTTCAGTTGTGTCCAACTCTTTGTGACCCCGTGGACACAGCCAGCCAGGCTCCTCTGTCTATAGGATTCTCCAGGCAAGAATACTGGAGTGGGTTGCAATTCCCTTCTCCAGGGGATCTTTGCGACCCAAGGATGGAACCCTGGTCCCCCTGCACTGCAGGCAGATTCTTTATCATCTGAGCCACCAGGGAAGCTCCTTCTGCAAATGGCCTCCTCTATATTCAGTTGAATTGGGGAACATCCAAGTCCTATTCCAGTTTTGAAAAGCAAATTTTAAAAGTTATTACAAAATGTGTGTACATGGGACATACGTAAATGCTAATTAGGAGTCAAATTTTAAATCAATCTCTGGAAGGATAGCATAGAATTGAGGTGCTATGAGCATTCAGACCTCACTGAACAATTGTATTAATTGGACAGGATGTGAGATATCCCTTGAAAATGGAAAGGGCTGCCTAAGCCCTGGTGTGGAGCGATGGAGCCAGAGGAAGTCAGCTTTTACTGACCTGAGAACCCGTGACCTTTTCATGATTCTGTGTTGTATCCAAGAGTCGCTCAGAGCTGTGACTGCCTGATTCGGCTGTGACCTCTCAGAGCATTTAACCTGAGTTTTGTAATCTGTAATATAAAAGGGGCTCTGCTGGACACTACTTAGGGCTCTCATCTAAGTCTAGTTTAATGTTGAATCAGGGCCCCCAGTAGAGGGTCCTCCAGGCTGTGTCCTAATGCAGGAGGCTGAGAACCTCTGGTCCTGTCTTCTCGCTTTTCTGTCTTCCATAGAGGAGGAACAGCCAAGCTTGTGGGTAATAAAAGCACTAAGTCTGAAGTTGTCTTTGGAGGTGAAGGACAGTTCCCATCCTCAGCTTTCCCTCTCCTAGCTACTTGGACCCACACACCCTGTGCTCCTGTAGTCCTGTGGCCTCTCTCCTGCACTCTCCTTCTCCCCACTCTGCTCAGGCCAGCTTCAGCCTGCAGGGCTCAGCTTCAGGGCAGGGTTTCCTGCCTGCCCTGCTTGCCCCACCTCTCACGTCCACAGGACGGCTCACACAAGTCTCCTTATCATTGTGATTATTCATTTATTAAGGGCTGTGCTGGGTCTTCACTTCCGCTCAGGGGCTCTTCGTTGTTCTGAGGGGACTTTCTCTAGTTGCGGTGCGTGGGCTTTTCTGCAGTGGTTTCTCCTGTTGTGGAGCAGGGCTCTGGGCACAAGGGCTCAGTAGTTGTGGCATGAGGGATTAGTGTCCCGCAGGATGTGGGATCTTAGTTTTCCCAGACCAGGGACTGAACTCGTGTCCCTGCATTGGGAGATGGATTCTCAACCACTGGACTGCCAGAGAAGTCCTTTTTTTTTCTAATTAATTTTCATTGGAGTATAATTGTTTTACAATGTTGTTAGTCTACTGTACAGCAAAATGAATCAGCCATACAGAGACATATATCTCCTTCCTTCTGGATTTCCTTTCCGTTTAGGAAACAGGATGAAAAACTCGTTAATTCTTGACCTCAAGCATTGGGATGGTGGCTATTAAAAAAGAATTGCTAGTCGATGGTTGTCTTTTTCATCCTGTTTCCTAGACTTAGGCCTACCTGGTGGCTCAGACTAAAGTCTCTGCCTGTAGTGTAGGAGACCCAGGTTTGATTCCTGGGTTGGGGAGATTCCCTGGCAAAGGAAATATCAACCCACTCCAGTATTCTTGCCCAGAGAATCCCATGAATAGAGGAGACTGGTGAGCTAGAGTTTGAGCTATGACTAAGTGACTAACACTGTAACTTTCACTTTCCTTGACTAGTCCAGAAAAATGTAATCCCCTTGTAAATGGTCTATGCCATCAAAGAGCTGATTCTTTAGTTGGAGAGAAAAAACAAATGTCTATGAATACTTAGCAAGCATATGAATGAACAACATTCAATAATTTGCCAAGTGGTGTCCCAAGCACTTTATTCATATGAACTTACTTGGTCTTCATTGTAATGGTCTGAAGTGAGTGATAGTCACTCAGTTGTGTCCAACTCTTTGTGACCCCATGGACTATAGCCTGCCAGGCTCCATTGTCCATGGAATTCTCCAGGCAAGAACACGGAGTGGGTTGCCATTTCCTTCTCCAATGGTCCGAAGTAGGTATTATTCTTATCCCCATTTTACAGATGAGGAAACTAAGGCACAGTGAAGTTAACTTGGCAAGATAAAATGGGGAAGCCAGGGTTTGAACCCAGGCAACCTGCCGGCAGAGTCCAGTATACCACTGGGCATACTATCTGACAGTGGGTGGCCTTACTCTGGGGGTGTCCACTCTCATGTCCCACTGCTCACCTCTTTCAACTCATCAGCCAGTGCTGTTGTTGCTATTGCTAAAAATAAATCCAAGTGTTCTTTTTCCCATCCTAATCTGAATCTGGCTGTTGCTCGCCTGGACCTTGCTGTTGGCCTAATGACTCATTTCCCCAGTTCTTCTCTTGCCCTTCTATAGTCCACTCTCCACCCAGCAACCAGAGTGGTCATTTCAAAGAATGTATCAGATTGGGTCACAGCCCTGTATAGACCTCTCTGTGGCTAGCCTTTGCAAAATCATCTCTTCTTGGACCCATGAGTGTGATCCTCACTCCAAGAACACAATAAATAGAAGTCTTCTCCTCCAAGGACCTTTGTGCCTCTCCTTTCTACCCCTCATCTTCACAGGCTGCCTGCTTCTTAGCAGCTGGTCTCAGTTCATCTGTCTCAGCTCTGTCTGTCCTTTCCAGGGAAGCTCTGTCACTTACATATATTCCCTGTTTTAATTTTCCACAAAGAACATTTCCAACTAAATGTATCTCATTCATTCACTCATGTGTCTGTTCACGCCTACACTGATGTAAGCTCCATCCACAGGAGCAAGGACCTCTTATCCACAACATCTCAAACACTCCCACACCTCCACAAAGGTGGGTACACGGTGAGCCTTTATTGAAGGGGGTATTATGAACAGTCAGTAAGACTATGGACATTGGAGGTGGGGAGAAGTTCAAGAGAAGGAGCTAACACTGTGTGCCATGATGGGAAAGAAGGTTCTGCAGAGAAGGCTCTGTAGCTGAACATGGCTTGGGTGGATGGAGGGTGGAGGAAGCACTGATGGCAGTGGGCAAACCCTGAGTAGGGGTGAGGCAAGGATTCTTAGGGGCTGTTTGGTCTATTAAAGAGCTCAGTTAACATTGACCAGAGGTTTGTTCATAAGAATAACGAGAGACAATGTTGGAAAGAAAGTAGAGACTGTATCTGAAAAGTCTAGAATGTGGCCTCTCCTCTATGGACCAAAGGGTATCATGTTAGAAGTAGCACTCTAGAAAATCCATCCTTTGGGGGTATGCTCTCCAGTTGACTCTCTTCCATACTTTCTTCACCTGAGACCTAAAAGTTCCTCCACTCCCCACCCCTGCCTTTCTCTACAGACATTCTCCAAATGTCTCAATCTCGGGCAACCGAGCATGCACAGACACTTCATTATTCAAGCCACTTGGCCAAATGTGTGCCTGTGAAAAATGAACGTCCTCGGCCTGATGAATGAGTCAGACCCCTGCATGTTTGATGTTTATGTGTTCTGTATGTGTGAATGTTGTGTTTCTAAGATGAAATCCCAGGAGGAAGCAAGTTGTGCTGTTATATAGCTCTTTGTCAGTGATGAAGCTGGCCAAATCTTAGAGATGTATGTTGTGGGCGTTCTTTACAGATGAAATGGAATGGAAACTAGTTTCCATTGCTGTCCCTTGGGTATTGAAGTGGCTAAATCTATGTTCTGACATCCAAGATACTTGATGCTGAATTTGGTTCCATAGCAGATAAATCTGAGTGAAGGTCTCGTTTATATAGTTTCAGAGGAAGTAAAAGACTTTTCCATTCATTTGTTCTTAATGGTGATCAAAGAGACAGCTGTTATTCTCCTAGCTTAGTTCCTTGCAAGGGCTGATAAAGCCATTACTACAGTTGTTCCATACAGCTTCCTTTTGTTGGACTATGAGTGTTCTAACACCACCAAGATCCTGCTACTTTACAGAACCAAAGATGAAGAAAATACTGACAGGGAGCTTACAGTACTTCACAAATCAGTTTTATTAATTTAAACACAAATTGAAGAAAAAGTCTGTACACAGTGTGGACACGACACACCTTTATACAGTAAGGCCAAGATAAACTTTTGTCTTTTCAGTTTGCAGAGTACAAAAACATAAAATGGAAAGGCTAAGAACTGTTGACTTCTGTTTGCTTCAGGCAAGAGAGGAAAAAACAACTGAATTCAACAATTAAACAATTTGGAGATATTCACAACTAATTCTAGCAGCAACATGAAACCTTAGGAAAGGATAGGGCAGCTCTGGAGCTAACTTTGGGTCAAAGCTGGTGGGGTTTTTTTCCCTCCAATATACTATTAAAGAAAATTCATCCAAAAAGTAATTTCATGACAATGGAAGGCCTTTAGATGAGAGAAACTAGTGTCTAGATAAATGGATTACGTTTGGCTAAACTTTTGGGGGGTATTACAAAGGTGACAAACTGCATTTCTCAGATTCACACTTGTCATATAATTAGAATGGGGGTGAAAAGAGTAGCATTATTTTCTTGGTGATGATGACTGGATCATGTCCCACTGCTGGCAATGAATTATTCTGGGATGGTGGCAGTGAGGGGGTGGGAGGTGGAGGGAAAGAGAAAGAACTTGAATGTAAGGAAGTAATACAAAGTTGTGCTGATTTGTAGATATGTGGTGATGGCCTTCCTTAAACAACAAATTATCATCTGGACACATGATAGTGTCCCTTTGCTAGTGTCTAATTCATGAACCATTTATAAAATCTATCCATCATCTACATTCTTTCTGTGGGAAGAAGCACTTGAATAACTGTCCTTTGCCAAGTAGTTATACTACATTAATGCTAAAAATGAAAAAGTGAGGTTGTAAGAGGACTTGTCTTTCCCCTCCAATTGTTTAAGACACTGATGTGTTATTTACCAAGGCCCTCCTAACAGCATTAAAAAAAAAAAAAAGTACAGATTGGGAAAAAAAATTAGAAAACAAAATCCTATTGACACTTGACATCCATGCTTTTGGTCTTGACAACATGATCTAAAAAAAATTAAAATCCATTATCTACATATTTATACCCAGTACTTGGAGAGGCCCTGCATGTCTGTGCAGGTCCTCCTCATACTTCACTATCAAGGCATTGCTACCTTTCAATATCATTTTTCTAAACAATATGTAAAAGAAATCATCCATTATTACAAATTTACACCAAAAATTCTTTCTGTACATGATTGTCTCAGTGATGTACATATTATACGTTTAAATTAGACATATTTTAAACTACTTTGCAATGTGCTAAAATTCAAAGTACTTGCTGTGTCATGAGGCCAGGGCCTTCGATCGCTTCTGTCATGCTACTGTCTCTTCAGTTATCTGATGTCAAAAGTCTGTTTGCGTGAACTGTATGGTTCTTGAATTATACCTCGATAAAGCTGTTTTTTTAAAAAAAAGTCTGTTCATAAATAAGTAGAGATGTACAGAAGACCCTGGGTATGAGACATCAGAAAAAGTAAACCTTTACAAGAAAATCCCCCCACTGGTACTCAGGAAACCCATTTCAGTCTTTGTTGTGCAATCAAGTTTGCTGTATTGAAGAAGCTGTTTTATGTCACATTGAAGATGCTAGAAACATAAAGCGTCTGCAGGTCCTTTCTTCACAGGTTCGAACCATGGTTAGTTAATGTGGCCAAGACATACGACACTGTGCTAGAACATTCTCATGGCTTATTTGCAATGGATTCACAGTACTAGGAGTCAACAGCTGTTCTGAAGAAAGGGGTGTGGTGTCCTTCATTTCCCACAGAGGTGGAAGCAAGGACCCACAGCAGCTGGGTGTCAAAATGCTGAAATGTTAATTTGGAGTCTGGTGCCCACTTGGGACTCAGCTTGGTGGATGTGTCCCCCGGTCACAGGGCGGCTGTGCAGCTTCAAAGTGCTAGTTGACTGTTACAGGTACTCCAGTTCCAAGGCATGATGTAGGGCCATGAGGTCCGAGTGACTGGAGACCCTCCAGAAGGGCATGGCGTGCTGCGGAGGGGTAGACAATGTGGTGAGGATGGAGAACGCTCCCAGCACCAGCCCTCAAGGGCTGTTTTGTCAGTCCACTCCACTGCCAACCCCCTTTATTCCGAACTGTGAAAACTGCCCGTTAAGATCTCAACATCACATCTGTTTAAAACAAAATCCAAACTTATTCTTCCCCTAAGAATGCCAGAGTGCATTTTAAAATGCAATTCGGGAATCTGTGTTTTTTTAAGAAGGTGATGGGTATTTCTTAAGCAGACCTACACTGCTGCTTGAATGCCTATTCCAAACTTCAAATAAAACCCAGTAGCTGTGAACAAAAATGTGTCAAATATTTGCCTTTCAAAATCTGGATCCACTGGAGCTTTCACGCTGCAAGTTTAAGTGGTTTTCCTTAGTTGGTAGTATTTTACATTTTGCAAAATTTGATTTTAGTTCTAAAATCAAAATCTGATTAAAACAACTATTTTTTTTCATTTATTTCCATCAGGCATTGTTCACACTGACCTTGAAACAACATTACTATATGAGAAAAATTTAAATGAACATCTAAGGTAGTTTTTTCAGTTTTTTTTTGTTGTTTAAAATGTCAATCGAAAAATCTTCCTTAAATGATGGAGATATCTTTGTAAAACATCTGAATTAACCAGAGACAAGAAAAACAGCCCCCACTCCCCCCCAAAGTTTCATCATCCATGAAAGATAAAAACATGATTATCAACTTTATGGCTCAAAAACATTATAATATGTATGTATCAGCAAAATCTTCTTAGATAAGAGAAAGATAATCATCACGTTTTAGAGAATAAAATTCTATTGAGCCCACAGAAAACTTTTTTTTTTTTTTACACAAAAAATAATGTGAAGGTCTGAGTACAATTTGTGATTATAGTTCTAGAGGGTTTTTAAACAATTCAGACTATTAGAATATGGCATGAAAACAAATAGAATTTGGAACTGAGGAGTTTTCGGGGGATTATCTAGATAAGTGACAGAAGAAGCTACTGTTTTGGTATAGATCACATACCTGTTATTCTGGGGATGCAAAACATTGTTACTTATTGACAATGTCTTTGTCTCAAGTGATCTGCTAAAAACATATACCATAGTCCATATCACATGTAGGCCTTTCTGGACTCTACACTATTTTAGGGTATCTCTATTTTTGTTATTCTTCAATAACAGTTCAGTACCAAGTACTAGAGATCTCTTTTCAAATATTTATGATGTTTCACTGGGCAACTTTAGATCATAAACATATACTGTACTATTTTGCATTCCTTCATTAGAGATTTTTGTGTTTGCAAGCATGGCATAGAAGACATCCCTGACCCACCCTTTCATAGTCTGTGGTTGAGTAGCAGACATGAATGGCAATCATGCAAGTTCACCTCAAAGGAGTAGGAGGAGGTGATTCCCTTTGCCTGGGGAACTGAGGGAGACACTTGGTAAGAGGAGAGGTAATAACTGAGCTAGTTATGAAAGGATGATCACTCAGAAGCACACTGTAAGGGCTGCGTGTGTGAAGGGGCAGAGGATAAAGGACAAGTTCATTGTTTCAATACTAGCTGTGTAAGAGAAAGACACGGCTCTGACCTTAGTGGCTGTAGGAGTCAAATGGTGCAAGACCTGGTTAGTCCTGTTAAGAGTTTATTGATAGTTACTATGAACATTTAATATTAATTATAAGACTGAGTCTATGGAAGAGAACAGGGGATTCAAACATGTGTTAACAAATAATTATACTGCAAAATAACATTTTCTCTAAGTAGGCACATACCAATGTGAAGCTTTTGTGGATCAACAAGACCTTCCCAGGCCCAGTAAGTACAAAGTAAATATTTTTTTTCCTGAATCAGTGTTTAGCTTGGAACAAATATTTCTTATATCAAATCAGAGAGTGATGGTGGCAAAAGAGGAAAAGAAAAGCAGGTTCTAGAATGAGGAGACCTGGGTTATACTCTCAACTCTGACTTTAGTAACATGACTTTGAATCATGACATCTCCTTGGAGCCCTAGTTTGTTTATTTGTAAAGTAACGGTTTAGGGGAAATGACTCAGGGTTGCTCCTAGGTTTAATAAAGTCAATAACTTTTTCTTTAAAGTATTACTTGTTCAGCACTATAGCTAGAGCGATTTATAAAATAATATACATACATAACATATCCCTCCACTACCAAGAACCAGCAGGCAAGACATATCTGCTGAAACTTTATTACAATGTAAGGCAGTGTGGGATTAAGAATCAAAATGACCTAGCCAACACATCAAGTAAGAAAAATAAAAGCATCAGAATTGGAAAGGAAGAAGTAAAACTATTTGCAGATGACATAATTTTATGTATAGTAAATCCTAAACACACCAACAAAAAACTGTTAGATCTAATCAATGAATTCAACAAAGTTGCAGGATACAATATTAGCCTACAAAAATCAGTCTTTCTATACACTATACCAAATTATCCAATAATAAAGTGATTCCACTTACAATAACATCAAAAACAGTAAAAGTGAAGGATTTCTACACTGAAAACTGTAAGACACAGATGAAAGAAATTGAAGAAGACACAGATAATAAATGGAAAGTCAAGCTCATGATTAGAAGAAGAAATATTGTTAAAATGTTCATACTGGGTGTGCATCCTTAGTTGCTCAGTCGTGTCTGACTCTTTGTGACTCCATGACTGTAGCCCACCAGGCTCCTCTGTCCATGGGATTTTCCAGGAAAGAATACTGGAGTGGGCTGCCATGCCCTCCTCTGGGGGATATTCCCAACCCAGGGACAGAACCCAGGTCTCCCGCATTGCAGGCAGACTCTGTACTCTTCTGAGCCACCATCTACAGATTCAGTGCAATTTCTGTCAAAGTTCCAATAGTGATTTTTACAGAAGTAGAAAAAACAATCCTAAATTGGATATGGAGCTAAAAGACCTCAAATTGCTAAACCAATCCTGAGAAAGCACAAAGTGGGAGGCATCACACTCCCTGATTTCGGGCTGTATTATAAAGCTGTGGTAATCAAAACAGTATATAATAGAATAAAAACAGATACATAGAAAATGGAACAGAATCAGCAGCCCAGAAACAAAGCCATGTATATATGCTTAGAAGGGAGAAAAGAATATTCAATGGAGAAAAGATGGTCTCTTCAATAAATTTGCTGGGAATACTGGCTATTCACATATAAAAGAATGAAACAATTAACCTATAAAAGGAAAAAACAGAAAAGGCACTAAAGACATAAATGTAAGACCAAAAACCGTAAAACTCCTCTAAGAAAACACTGGGGAAAAACTCCTTGGCATCAGCCTTGGTTATGTTTTTTTGGATATGACACCTAAAGCACAAGCAAACAAAATAAACATGTAGACTATATCAAACTAAAAAGTTTCTGCACAGCAAAAGAAATGACTGACAAAATGAAAAAATCTACGGAATGAGGAAAAAAAATTTTGTAAACTATACATCTGATAAGGGGTTAATATCATAAAACTCAATAGCAAAACAATCTAATTTAAAAATTGGGCAGAAGAGACATTTTTGTAAAGAAAATATACAGATGGCCAACAAGTACGTGAAGTAGTGCTCACCATCACTAATTAGGGGAATAAAAATCAGAATCACAATGAGATAATTACCTCACACCTGTTAGAACAGCCTTCATCAAAAAGATCAGGGGTACCAAATGCTGATGAGGAGGGAGGGAAATGGGAACCCTTACGCACTGTTGGTCAGAATGTAAACTGGTATAATCAGTATGGAAATGAGTCTGGCGGTTCCTTAAAAAACTAAAAACGGAACTACCACATGACTAAACAACCCCACTTCTGGGTATATACATGTCAGAAGGAAATGAAAATAATATGTTGAACAGATATCTGCATCTTCATAGCAGAACTATTACCACACTCTAGCTACGGAAGCAACCTAAGTGTCCATCAACAGATGGATAAAGACATTGTGAGATTACACCACATATATATCAGACATTCAGATGGATTAAATGGGACTTAATGGGCATGAATTTGAGCAAACTCTGGGAGACAGTGGAAGACAGAGGAGCCTGGTGTGCTACAATCCATGGGGTGGCGAGGAGTCAGACAGGACTCAGCAAATGAACAAAAACAACGTGGAGATACTCCATCCAGTAACTAGAGCCCTGAAACCAAAACAGTTAACATGATAGCCTAAACTGATGTGTGTGTGTGATTAGTTTATCGAGATTAGGCATATATTGAGAAAAATGGGCACCAAGACCTAAATTCTGGGAAGTAGCACATGTTTTTGGGTCATTAGAACCAAAATATTCCCTAATGAGAAGATGATGACACATCCTTTCTGTTCCTCTTGCCCACACATGTAGTTTCCCAAATTTCCCTCTGCCACCTTTCCTGGCTGGTATTTTGTGTTTATCCTTTCTGGTTATACATAAGATCAGTAATATAAAAAGCTGGGCGTGTGAACATTCACATGTAATTTGAATTTTTCTGAATTATTAAAAAATATTTCAAAACCATAAAAGCACATAGCCTTTGCCCTAGGCATTACACTTCTAGGAATTTACCCCACAAATATATTGATACTTGCCCACGCAAGAACCACATAAGAACTGTCTGTAATAGTAAATACTGGAAACCACCAAAATATTGAGCCCCAGGGGACTTGTTAAACTATAGCACATCAATGTAATGAAATTCTGATGTGGTCATTCATAAGCATTAGAGATACAGAGCTCCATGTGTTCCTGATACGAAATAACTACCAGGATATATATTAAGTGAAAAAAAAAGGTATTAAAAAATATATAATTTCTATAAAAAATTAAAAACTTATCTGTGCTTTCCTATGCATATATGTATAAAATTTGCATATGGAGATACAAATATATAGTAAATACTGGAAACCACCAAAATATTGAGCCCCAGGGGACTTGTTAAACTATAGCACATCAATGTAATGAAATTCTGATGTGGTCATTCATAAGCATTAGAGATACAGAGCTCCATGTGTTCCTGATACGAAATAACTACCAGGATATATATTAAGTGAAAAAAAAAAGGTATTAAAAAATATATAATTTCTATAAAAAATTAAAAACTTATCTGTGCTTTCCTATGCATATATGTATAAAATTTGCATATGGAGATACAAATACTTCACAAATTGTTAATAGTTTATTCTGAGAATTTATGAAACTTTCGGCACAGCTTTGCTCTATGACTATTTGTATATCTGCATCCCCTCTGGACAAAGTCTGCACTTTAAAGATGAAATACAATTTAAGATCTGGCATATAGTTTGTGCTCTTTAAGTTAAATAAGTGTAATGGCTTTAGAATACAATTCTGTACTCAGTGTTAGTAATCCCTTTGTCTCATTTAAAACTAAAAGCAAAAACTTGCATCAAAAATATTGTCTTTTTTTTTAACAAAAGTCCTTTATTTTTCTCCTAAATAAACTCAGAATCAAGCATTATGAAGCAGATTCTCAGTTTCATCTTGGTTTTGGGCAAGGTTTGGGATGCACAATGAAAATGGACATTTTTGATGAAGTCGTTGTTATTACGCAGAATAATGGATGCTTGCCATACCCCCTTCCCTCCATGTTATTCACAAGAGATTCATTTTAAGTGGTTCTCTGAAAAGTAAATAAAGTTAGAGTTATAAAACAAGGCTATTTTGCTCCAGAAACCAAAACTGTCAGTGTGCAGAAGACTATTACTTACATTTTGATTTTTAAATCATGCTTTAACTATTTTCACTGGAAGAATGTTAGGAAAACAAGAAATTTTATGGTTAAAAAAAAGCATGGCAAATTTTGATAAGAAAAGACATACATACATCAAAGGAAGATATTGACAGGTAGGGAGATAGTTTCTTTCTTTCTTATTCCTAGCCTTTCTAGGAACAAAGAGGTACTTGAAGAAAACTCTTAACAAGAGATCTTTTTTAGAATTTTCTTTGGAAGGACTGATGCTAAAGCTGAAACTCCAGTACTTTGGCCACCTCATGGGAAGAGTTGACTCACTGGAAAAGACCCTGAGGCTGGGAGGGATTGGGGGCAGGAGGATAAGGGGATGACAGAGGATGAGATGGCTGGATGGCATCACTGACTCGATGGCTGTGAGTCTGAGTGAAGTCCAGGAGTTGGTGATGGACAGGGAGGCCTGGTGTGCTGCGATTCACGGGGTCGCAAAGAGTTGGACATGACTGAGCGACTGAACTGAACTGAACTGAGGTTTTTGAAGTAAACAAGGGCCAGATCATAAAAGATACTCTATGTTAGGCTGGAGTTTGTTTTTCAGTCTGAAGGCAATGGTAAACACTAGAAAGATTTTAAATAAAAGAGAGATATGGTCATATTGACCTTTTAGGATGATTTCTCCGGTGGCAAGTACTTGATGGATAGAGAAACTGGGAGGAAATTATCTTGATGGTCCAGGTGAGAGGTGGGTGGGTTTGAACTAAGTAGTGTCAGGGCAGCTGGGGGCCAGGGGGCTGCTGGAGGCCAGGAGACAAGTCAGAAGAAATTCATGAGACAGAATTCCCAGATTTCCAGAGAACTGGTGTGTGTGTGTGTGTGTGTGTGTGTACAGGGATCAGGATGACTTGCAGACTTCTGTTTTGGAGGGCTGACAGACTATTAATAAGGATAAAGAGTGAGCGACTGAACTGAACTGTTACTTGATGGATAGAGAAACTGGGAGGAAATTATCTTGATGGTCCAGGTGAGAGGTGGGTGGGTTTGAACTAAGTAGTGTCAGGGCAGCTGGGGGCCAGGGGGCTGCTGGAGGCCAGGAGACAAGTCAGAAGAAATTCATGAGACAGAATTCCCAGATTTCCAGAGAACTGGTGTGTGTGTGTGTGTGTGTGTGTGTACAGGGATCAGGATGACTTGCAGACTTCTGTTTTGGAGGGCTGACAGACTATTAATAAGGATAAAGAGTGAGCGACTGAACTGAACTGAACTGTAACAGAAGGAGAAAGTCCATCAAGAAGAGGGTAACTTATATTACCTTATGTACCCTTAATCTAACTTAAAGAAAACACATATGTTAGATAGAGTTTCATCCAATATCCTGAAAACTTCCTTAGGTGCCATCGTCCTCTCCTAAGCATGGTTTTCTACATTGTTCAGTAGATCACTTAAATGGGTCTGAAGAGTTACTTGCTTGGACACCTTTCAAAGGGTGGAAGAGTGAGTGGATGAGGCGTCTGGACCTGTGTGTGTTAGTAGAGGGCTGGTTTCAACTATTTTATGACAGACTGATTCTAAATTCTTTCCAACCATGGATTTTTGACAAAATTCATCCACTCACTGGACTGACACTGAATAGATTATGTGTATATGGTTGGATTAGTGAAAGATTCTTAGTGGAACAGCTTTTAAAATCACTTAAAACAGGTACCGGTGATTGTCTTGCAAGTTGAGGCTATTTCTACCCATTGATTGGCTATTCCAAAGGCAGCTTCAAAACTGTTTTTTGTAATTTTAATTCTGAAATTTATTTATTTGTAAAATTTTGCAGTATAAAAAGCATGTAATGATTCTCATTTATGGAGAAATATTACTGTTTTTGCAGAATGAATGTGAGTTTCTTGAAGGCAAGGATTCCTTTTGTTTATTTCTCTTATGTGCTGTAAGTCTTCAGCACATAGAAGTTTCTGGCACATATGAAGTGCTTAGCAGATATCTGTGGAACATAGAATGATAGAATTTAAATGATGGGTATTTTTTTAAAGAAGACTTTTCAGAATTTCCTGTCAAACATATTTCATAGTAATAGGTATCATAGGCCGGACCTTGGATACTTTTTAGAGTATTTTAGGTGGAAACAAAGCTTGAAAATGACTGTTTTGTCTTTCTCCAACCACGAGGGCAGAAGAATCAGCATTTTTTTTTTTTTCCTGCTTGTCTTTAAAGTTAGTCTGGGAGTTTCCTGGCACTTTCCTTGTCCATTTGTAGTTTATGGGCACTTGGGAGTTTTAATTTTGTTGATTTCCCCAAAGCACTTCTTATCAACCATAATGTAAAGTTGATACATGGAGCTCTATGTAGCATAAGAAATGTTTGCTAAGCATTACTAAAAATATAGCGATAGTGATTCTAATTTTAAAAAATTCCTGGTATTTTTAAGCAAGATTTTCCATTTTCCCTTTGAATTAATAAATTACATAGCAACATTAACTCATCCCTCCTACCCACATAAAACTTCAAGCAAGAGCCAACATATTTCCAGAACATACAATTACAAGGCATTGCTTAAGAGCAGCAAAACTCCTTTCCAGTAGAATTCACTGTAATACCTGGCAGACAACTGGCTGTTAGTCATAGACTGTGATGTCTCTGGGGTTTGCCTGTCTTTTATGGTTTCTCATCTTCTGTCTTCTGATTCTTAGGAAGACTTCCTCCTTTACTCTTGTGGTCCTTCAGGGTTGTCATTAGGCCCCATCCCCACTACCACAGACAGGATGAGCCTGGGACCCTGAGTGGCTGATTCAAGTACATCATCCTCAGTACAGTGCCAGGTTTAGAGACAGATGCGTCACTCAACATCTGGGTGCTCTCACCTGAGAAGGAAGTCTAGGAGGACTGGCTGATGATGTTCTCGGAGCCGCTGTGTCCAGCTGTGCTTGATGTCCCGGACCAGACTTCCCAGGCTGTGTTTAAATAAGCTTGAGTTGGATTTTTTATAATTTGCAATCAAAGGAGTCCTAAGTCATATACTGTGAATTATTAATAGTATGTCATTTGAAAACTTTAAATAATCACGATACGAACTAGTATGTCACAAAACCACTCCATAACATTTGGGATTGTACCACATACTTATTTCCAGGATTGCAATTTAAATTACCTATCTTGAGTTCAAGACACATTTAGCCTAGAAGCTCATGTCAAACAATTCTTTATTTTTTTATGGTACAAATTAAAAGTGACAGGTCTGAACTGTTAAGAAATACACAAAGTGCAGCGTAACTGACCATACAGATATTGCTCTAGATTAAGTATAGTTTTGTCATTTTTTTTTTTTTTAAACATTAAGCAACCTGTGCAGATAAATCAGCTTTGGTTTCAATGTCAGAGCAAGTAAGGAGCTTTTAAATATCCAGTTTGGCTTCTTGGTCACAGGTCCATCATGTCAATGTCTCGTCATGATGCTTTTTTCAAAACAACCCAGTCTGTTTTCCTGCCCTCCTTTCTGCTGCCTGCTCCAGGTGCAGAGAAAGCAGCTTTCTTTGCCATGTCTCATCAGTGACTCTGGTAACCAGTCTGGATCACAGCACGTAGGACAAAAAGAAAAGAAATCACCTCCTTAACAACAAATAAACAAATTGTGCCTCACAGAATTTCAAGTTGAAGACAGGCAAATCACGTGACAAAAAGCCCATTACAAAATGTTATCCAAACAGATATTCCAGTCAAACCTTGAAATGAAAATCAATTTCCTTTTTCTCCATTTTTTTTTTAAACTTGATCATTAACTGGGTACAAGTAGAGTGCTGAGGTAAAACATTGATGAACAGTTTGTATTTCTTTTTTTTTCTTAAAATAGGAACAGTTTAGTATTGCAAGATTGTCAGCAACGTTTAGCCATATCTATACAATGTGCATATACCTACAAATATTGAGCTTTGGTCCAGCGTAGAGAAGATGAGCAAAGGCATTTTACAATTCTTTTTGGTTATAGCTTGAGTTCTTTGATACACCTCTACTTGTTTTTTTTTTTTTTTCCCTAGCTCCTTTTGCTTTTTTGTTCTCTCTTTCTGTGGAGTGTGTGTGTGCGTGCATGTGTGTATGTGTGTGTATATTGTGTATTGTGTGACTACAACATAAAGAAACCAAAAACCTTGCAATGCAATTAAAACTCTCAACTGTTCACAATGTTTTTTTTTTTGATTGAAAAAAAAAACCCTACAAACAAGTGTCAAGTATAACATCAGTCATTTTTTCTTTTTCATTAAACAATGAAGAAAATGAAGATGACAGTCATTTTTAAATACGTAAGAAAAATACTGAAGCTTGAAATACAATCACATACGCCTGAAGCGGCTTTTACTTTTGTTAGTGGCAAACTTAACCTTCAGTTCATGGAAACCTAAAAGACACTTAAATGCTACTGGCAATGAAGTTGCTCAAAAGTGGAATAAGAAATGCAGTAATAAAATTAAGCAGTAGGTGTGGTCCCAAAGACTTACGAATTACACAGTATAATTTATATTCCTAAGAATCTGTTCAGGCACCTTTTTATGCCTTGTAGCAAAAAAGTTATCTGTAAAAAATTAATATAAGAAGCATTACAACACCTTATAAATAATTTATAAAACAATACAAAATTATAAAACTATAAAAAAAATCACTGCACATGAATGGTTTTACGACTGTGGGATGAATATATTTCTTTTTTATTCCACTCTGGAAGATTATGTTATTTTATATTTTCACTGTCCTAGTTATACCCTCCCAATTATAGATCTCCAAACTGAGCAGGCCTTATGTAAGTGCTGCTGGCATATGTTTAAACATTTAGCATCCATCATATGTTATCTTGTTAACTTCTCTTCTTGGGGAGCTTTTCTTGATGGAATTTGGAGCAGGTCCTAGGAGAATACAAAATCTGTTTAATCGATACGTTTTTGGATTTCTGCGTTGTTAGTATTTGTGCAGTTTTTGAGGTGGCCAAATGGGTACCAGGACGTCACTGGCACTGAAGATCAAGTTAGCTGTGGTCCAGTTAGCATCAGATCAGAGAAAGGGAAACAGCTGTACAAGCTTGTGTTTCATTGAGAGTTTTCTTGCTGGTGGTCCCCTGATTCCTGCATGAATTATGTAGGCAGGGGGCATAGGGTGGGGACAGTTATATCATTGAATTGACTCCACCAATACAGAAGTCAAATGGTAGAAGAAACTCAAACTCCTTACAGGGGAGGGGAGTATATTAGGGGAAGATGGCGCTTCTAATCAGTTGGGCAACTTGAGGTTTTTTACTTTCAGAATTTACTTCTAGATAGTATTAATTATTAATTAATTATTCAGGACTATTTACATCCCAACAGCAGGGAAACTGACACTCCTCTTTGCCCACATCTATAATGGAGCACTTTTTGCCTCTCCCTGAGGAAAACATCAGCTGCAGGTCTCAAGTGTCATCTGCACTGCCATCCTCTCATCTTACCTTTCCCCTCTGACTTACTAGGTTATCTTCTCCCACAGATCTTTGGAGTAGGTTCTTTTGAACAGTGGAATAATCCCCTACTTCTAAGTGTGAAGGCTATTCTGATGTACTTGATAATCCACTTCTATGTTTTTCCTGTTCGTGGAGGCACTTCCTTGTTAAAACTTCCTATTCCCTCAAGAACCCAGCTGCAATTCCCATTGTTTAACTCATCTGCCAACTCTCTGCTGCCTTTGTATATCCCCAAATAATTGCTTTTCCCCAACTCCTGGGAAAAAAACCTACCATCGCTATTGGAATGAAAGTGGTAGCAGAAAAGATGGCATTTACAGGATGCTCGATGGCCTTTAACAGTCCGGTCATTCTCTCTCTCTTTTTGGCCTGTTTTCCGTGTGTGTATATAGGTGTGTGCATGCCAGTCCGGTCATTTTCTCTCTCTCTTTTTGGCCTGTTTTCTTTGTGTGTATATGGGTGTGTGCATGCTGTGTGTGCATTTTGACTGAACTCTTGAGACATTTCTTTGGCTATCAGATTTCTGAGAGAAATTGCTTTGCACAGAAGCATAACATAGACGTAAGTATTGAACCAAATGTGCAGCTTATGTTTATATTACAAAATTAGTTTTGGTCAGCTCTCCATGTACGTGGCCAACAGACTGAGAAAAATCCCAAGCTCTGGTGTGGACAGTGAGCACAATTACAGCTTATGCCAGTGTTGATAGTTCATTGAGCAAAGCCCTAGATATTTTGGAGTCTCTCCTGCATTTCACGGGGGTCTGGGTGGAAAGACAGCGTGCCCACTCTGTGGCCTTCTGGCAGACCCTGGTAGCCACTTGTGGGAGAGATGAGGAGATGGAGGAAGGTGAGAAATTTTCTTTTCTCAAACCCACAGGTCATAGAGAGAAGAAAGAAACGGATGCTTTGGCACACGATCCAGGATGCCCTCCCACAAAACAAAGACAAAAACAAAACAAAACCCTCCCCCCAAATAAAAACCAATAGTGAGCCTTACAGAATGGCTTCAACAATGGCGCCCACCCCACAGGTGGTGACAATAGATAGGAAAGATGGGAGAAATCAGGCTTTCTGTTATTCCGTTAAGTACAAATGTGAAATCTCAGAACACAACTTGACAGGCAGAGAAGAATAGACTCATGGTCGCGTTTGCAATGCAGTGTTTCTGACTTTGGTTAATAGGTTTCATAGTGAATCAGCACTTAGAACCTGAAAGAATGCCGTCCATAGTCCCTCCTCCAGGTGGCAGGCTTGTATTCGCTTTGAACAGAGAAAAGTTTTCGTGTGTTGTTGGTGTTTTTTTCTTTTTCTTTTTTTTGGTTTAGTTGTTTTTCTTTTTCCTTAAAATGTGTTCACATTTTCATAATGTACAGAAAAAGAGTTTGTGGTTATTTGGTTTGCTTTAAATCCATTAAAAAACTGGCTTTGGGGAGACAGGTGGGGGAGGGACCTATCCTCCCCCCCGACACCTGCTATGTGGTGTACTCCTTGTTTAAAAATTTTCAAAAAATTCTTTTTTTCTTTTTTTGGAAAATCCCATGAAGGTGTATAAACCATCCTGTCCACTTGGTAATTTTCTTAGTCTTTTACTTACAAGGGTGATGACTGGGGCTATCTTAAAATTTATTTTTAATGTAATTTTTTTCTTTTTGTGGGGGAGGGGTTGGTAACGGGATAAAGTCCCAAGGGTGGAGTTTAGTTTCCGTGGATTTTTTTTTTTTCTGATTTTGAGTGTATGTCTCTTTAGGAATTTTCTTCCAGCGAGTCTGTTAAGGGCTCCAAAGGGACCGCTGTGGCCGGCTCATGCTGTTTTAAGCGTTTAATTGTGTTCTTCAGGGCTTGCCTCTTATTGCAGAACCAAACTCTAACTACTTCCCGGTCATAGTTCAGCTTCTCGGCAATTTCGGTCATTTCCTGCCCAGAGGGGTGTGTGTTCTTCTCAAAGTGGGCATTGAGGATCTCAAGGGCCTGGGGCGTGAAGGAGGTGCGCCTCTTGCGCTTTTGGACGGTTCACTCCCGATAAACTCGGTCAGGTTCTGCATACCTGCTCGATGGCGGGCCTCAGCCTCAGCCATCCACCGCTCAAGCACCGGCTTGATCTTCTGGGCACTTTTAGGAGTGATGTCCAGCTTTTCAAACCTGGCAGGATACAAAAGGCCAGGGTTCAGTTTGGCTGTCAGACTGCTAGCTATAGTGTTCTCTTGGGCTTCCTGTGGTAGGAAAAAGTGGCTTCTCAGGATGGTGTGTCTGGGGGGAAAATTGAGAAAGAACAGTCTTACACTGAGTCCTCTGCCAGGGTGGGCCTTCTGCCTGCCTGCCTGCCTGACTGACTGGCAGAGCGAATTCACTCCAGATAAGCAGCCAGCTGCAAGGTAGCCCACCCCGCTCAAGCCAGCGCCCACTGCCTGCATGCTTCATGCCCCCCACATGCAGCCCACACACCCACATGAGGACCAGCACAGCACAGCAGCCACCATGACAGAAACAAAAAACCACTCGTAGATCTTTTTCCTGAAAATGCATGAGATCTGAGCTTTGCTTTTGAATCCACCCAGCACCAATTCCCCCAAACTTCAGAATCCTTAAGGCAAAAATTAATGCCAGAAAGTGACATCAAAGACAAGAGCTGTCATGTTCTTTTGCTTAAAGTGATTCTTTGTATGTTTTCCATTTGGTTTCCTTCAATCCCCCCCATTGACTTGGTGATAGAAAACGTTCTATCCATTCTAATCATCAGTGATGGCAACTGGGACATGGTTCTTTTATGATTCTCTTTTCATCTCTGTTTTGTGTCTCATTTTAATCTCTTTCTCTTCCCCCAAGCCCCCTCCCAACTCTATCTCTCTCTGGTAACAAACAATTTTCACCATATGTAAGTTAACAACATGCTCCCTTTTCAGGTAAAACATAACCCCTTGTTACTCTACTGTTGGACTCAAACAGCTGGACACATTGTAATTGCTATGAACACCCCCCACTCCCTGGAAGTGCTAGGGCCATCTCAGGCCTTTCAACACCGTCCTGGTAATGGTGTACTTTTGCACCAGGGTATCAAGCTGTGTTTAATGTGCTATATCTGCAAACTGTACTTGAATGATATCATTTTCTGTAAATGAGGTCTTCTATATATCAATTGCCATCAGCAATTCTTTGCAACACTGACTTAAAAAAATATGAAGCATCTTGGACAAAATTATATACAGTGTTTAAAGAGGTCATTCTGGTATCAAATTCATATACCCTCTCAATGAAATACAGTACCAATTCCTTTTATTTGTTTGTTTGTTTATTCTAATACTAAATGCACAACCCTCCAGGATGACAACTTTGGTTCCATAGCATTCTCCTCTATCTTTTCAAGTTCAATGCTATTGAAAAACAACCTTCTGACTGCAGAGTGCATCTTATTACAATTGACTGTTTTCATAGAGTGAAAATGAACCTGCTCTTGTCACAGCGTGTTTTGGGAGGATGCTTGCAAAAGGACACAAAAGGATAGGCTTCCTTTATGTGCCTTAATCTTATTTTTTGGCATCCCATTTTAGATATCTTATGTTGTGATAAGCAGCACCAATAGTATCAAATTTTAATGTGATTCCCATAGCATTCCCTTTCACATATAGATCAAGAAGTTGTTTATTTAAAACAACTCCCAAATTTTGGCTGGTCAAAGAGGAGAGAAGTACATTTTGCTTCCACTATAAAATGAACTAATTGTTTATTATCATTTAATGAGCTGCTCCCTGTGGCAGACTGCTAAAACGCTCACTGCTGTGTTCATTTGCCACATACCACACTTGACCATCATTTGCTGCAAAACTCCCAAAGGTAAAGTCTTGATAGTATGACAACAGGCTTTATAGCGCTGTGGTATGGGGGATAAAGGTTGTGATAAGGATGTCTGATTTACTGATGGTGTGTTTACCTCTGTGTCTCTGATGTGGGGGCATTTGTCAAAGCCTCAGGGAGTTCCTGCAGCTAATAAGGGGAGAGTGACTCTAGAGCGTGTGCAGATGCAGAGTCCTCCCCCACACTTTAAATTAACTGAGTTGTTCCATTGTCAGATCTTGGTCTCTTTAAAGACTTCTATTTTTTCCCCCTTGGTAGTTAGCTCTAAAAACTACCCTGTTGAAACACTAGGAGC
Organism: Aepyceros melampus; assembly: GCA_006408695.1. Lineage (NCBI taxonomy): Eukaryota > Metazoa > Chordata > Mammalia > Artiodactyla > Bovidae > Aepyceros > Aepyceros melampus. The sequence goes on along the minus strand of SJXQ01010719.1, from coordinate 81,811 downwards.
TAGAAAAGGTCCCCAAAGTCCCCATCTGCCATTTTCTATTAAACAGTGAATACCCGTCAAGTCACCTTTTCATTTCAGCCATAGCTTTTTTGGCTTCCAAAAGAGATTTTAGAAATCAACATATTTGATTGCGAATGTCCAAGAAATACTACGTATGTTAGTGAAAACCTTACACAGCACTTGAACCACGAGAAGAAAATCGCATTTTAGGACTAAAAATAAGCCAAAGAGGACTTTAGCAACAATAGTACATGGGCAACAACTTCAAAACCTGTGGCAGCCTTTATCACCAGCCTGTCGAGATGAAACAAAATTAATGTTTCCCAACAGGGAGCAACAGTATTCATATCATTTGATGCTGCTTGTTAGTGTTGATGCTTCGGTACATGTTGTTTGGAATAACATATACAAGCCTGGAAACAAATTTCCCAGCAGTAGTAGCCTTGTATAGGCTGAATAAAGGTTATTTTCTACAGGGAGGTATCTTATAAGAAAAAACAGTAGGGGAGACCATAGAAGTGAGAGGATCCTATGGTGCTTTTTGTATTTAACAACAATCAATGGGTTTTATGGAAAATCATTGAGCAAAATGTGAGCTGCAAGCTACTACCCCATACTGATGTTATTTATAACCTTAGTCTTAAACTGCAGGAAAAGTACACTTCCGTCCTTTGGGGAATACATTAAAAGTATAAAGAGCAGATAAAAAGACAGCATTTCATGGATCACCAAGAACAAAATCCACTTAAATGAGTTTAGAGTTGGTTTCTTGGCTTTTCCTGATGGAGGAGGACTCATAAGACATTGCCCAAGAGGAAAAAGCTCTTACTGAAGTGCCTTTGTTACCTCATGCATAAACATGGGATTAGTGCAACACACACATGCATGCGTGGGGTCCGCTTCTGGCGGCTTGACCCAGATCAATCGATCACAACCAAGGCTGGCTTCTGTCATTTATGTATTTAATTTGGGGAGGGAGTGGCTAGGTTAGGCCAAATTCGCACTATGCTTTTCTGAGCTATGTAAAGCAGCTGCTTCTTTTTAAAAATATGCTTTTAAAGTTGTATCTGGTGAGACGAGTTAGAAAAATCCTTCATGGTCACAAGATGGTTCTTTTTTTTTTTTTTTTAAGGTGTGTTTTCTTAGAAAATCTAGAGAGCCATTCCGAAGCAGAAATGGTGAGAATATTAACACCATCTGGGACTGGCAGCTTTACAACATCAGTCCACAGACAGGAAACGGAATCTCAGCTAGGTAGGGCTGTGGGTTCTGAAGAAAGCCTCTGGCCCCAGGGAGGGGTGGGGGTGGGGGTAATGGAAGATGTATTTCCAATGAAACCACCTTGGAAGTTCTTTGTGAGTTGATGGATGGGCATTATCAAGCCAGCCCCCCAAATCTGCTTTAGCAACTTCATTTCCATCAACATCACCAATCCCAACACATAGTTACCCAAAACTTTGTTCCCACACTCTACCCTTCCAGCTTTGCCCACCCGAAGAAGAAAAGCTGAGCCGAGAGGACCTACGAAGCCCGGGCCGGCTGGGAGAGGTGACAGCATGCGAGCGCGGGTTACCTGCAGATGGCCGACTGGCTGTACGCGGGGCCCTCTGTGGCACTGAGGGCCTGGCCCACCTGAGTCTGGGTCAGGCCAAGGGACAGGCGCCGAATTTTAAAAGCTTTGGCAAATTCTCGGATCTCCTCCAGATTAACCCCATCCACCTCACCCGCAGCCGTTTGAGGATCTGTGGAGATGTTTTTAAAAACAGGATCAATACATCAACGCACATCCGAGTACTATGTGTTCATGAGGGCTGATGAGAGAGTGGCTCATTTTATAGCAGAGTGGTGGGGAAGCCACATGGCAGAATGTTTTTTGTCTCCCTGGAGTGGAGCTCAAGCCCCTATCCTCAACTCATTTCCACCTGCACCAATCATCCTTTGAGATATAGTGCAATTCCATTTTGCCCATAAATATATTCAGATATCATGCAAAAATAGAAAGATGAAAAGATTTCTATTTGATATGTCTTAACTGGACTGTTCAGTGCTAAAAATTGCCCTTGGAGAAAAATAGTATTTTGTATTTTCCTTTACCTGATCACTGATTAGGCTAACAGATGCCTAATTTCTTGTGTTCACATTAGCCCCTAAGAAGAGCATACTTATGAAACTGTGGGAATAACACTGTCCCTCGCCCCTCCCCCGCCACCCCATAGCAATTTACTGACACAGATGTCTTTGTCCCCTGAAAGGGCACATAATAAAAAATGCCCACCGCAGGAAGGCTCCTTTGGTGCCAGATAACGCAGTCATTTAGGACTTATCAAGGGAAATGACACAACAGCTGGAGAATGAAACTCTCTCTCCGACCCCCCCACCCCCAGCTACTGATCCCTGGATAAATGAAAGCTTACACCAAGCTGGAGACAGCATGAGTTGGGAATGTGGACGATTTCAAAGTGCAGCTCCATCCTTCCTGGAGTGAAGCCATTCTCCCTGCAAGCTGACTCTATTGTTCTTCACCTCTCCCCTGGACTTAGGTGAAAAGTTTTTCTTTTCCTTTTTCTGCACAATCACCCACCAGTTTCAGTCCATTCCAGGACTTGTCTAAGGAACTGGGGTGGACTCTATCAGTCTTCTGGGTTTAGGGTTATAGAAACTACTATTATCATGAACAGAAACAAACATTTGTACCCCCAGGGTCAATTTTTCAAGAACCCTGAAATAAAGATGTTAACATCTGTGGGGGACTTGGAGCTTTCTGTATAGATTCTCACATTACAGGGCAAATGGAATCTGTCAGTAAATCAGCTGTGAATGTGTACACTGTACCCTATCTTCTCATTAAAAACAAAGTCCTATAGAATTTTCACATGTCACTAAGCATAATTTCATAGAGGAAAGATGTGTGAAAAGTGGTATAATCACTGCCTTTAAGTCTCTAAATATTTCTACTTCTTTCTTTATGTTTTGTTTGTTTGTTTTGATTTTGAGTTTGCAGCTTGCAAGATCTTAGTTCCCTGACCAGGGACTGAACCCTGGTCCACAGCAGTGAAAGTGTAGATAGAGTCCTAACCATTGAACTGCCAGGGAATTCCCTCTAAGTATTTTTTAAGTGACTCCTGGGAATCCTAATAAGTGGAGAGAAGGAGCAAGAGAAAGAGAAGAGGCAGGTCCAGCCTCTGTGGAGTTTGCTGTCTACAGGGTGTTGGGGCTCAACATTATGAAGGAGAAAGAGAGGAAATTACCAGCTTGCCTACAGTTAAGAACTAGCAGTGTGGCACCCACATCGAAATTTTAAGAGAAGGGAGAAGTGACAGGAGAGAGGGTTCATTGGGTCTTATCCAGTGGGCAGCTTTCAGAGAACATTCTGGTCCATAGGAGGAGGGTACAGACAGGCATGGGTGTGGGGAGGAGCCGAGCACTGTGGGGGCCTGCAGGGAGCTTGGTAGTAGGAGGGAGAGCTTGTGTTGTGAGTGGTGACTATTTCAGTTTAGAATAAAGAAAATCTATGTCCATGGACAGGGCAGAAGATGACTATAAAACTGATTGGCTGTTGAGATTAATTATAATCCCACTTTTTCTCTCCCAACTGACCCGGAAGCCTGGCATCACTTGGTCAATGAAGATTTGTTTAGGCTGTGCCTGGTGAGGGCTGCCCTCTGGATCTTAATTCCCATCCGCAGTGCACCTGGAGCAGCTGGGAGGATTTGCTAAGGATTCTGAGAAGTCCCGTCCATGCACATAGCAGTTTAGAACCTCTGCTGTTTCTTCCTTTAAAATTTCCTAGAGCAGGAGTCGCAAATGAACATCTTGCCAAGAAAACTTAGCTTTTTTGAGTGTGTACAATTTGGGGGAATTACTTGACAACGTTAAACACTGGGAGATTTCAAACGAAAAATTTAGATTTGTCATTTATTTCTTTGAAATGTTAGAAGATTTGGTCCACGAGGTCCACAGTTACACTTGGGCACAATCAGTCAGCTGGCCCTGCTTCAGTTTGCCCATTCAGCTATGCTGCATCCTTACCTCCAGCCCTCCTCGGACCTTCTGCCTTGCTCAGCCTGTCTTGTGACCCTGCCTTTAGAGCATGCATTCCCAACGGGGTGGAAGTTGGTTCTGAGGTGGCAGTGGGGAAGGTGGAAAAGTCTTAGGTAGCACAATTGTTGCACTCCCGCAAAGGGCTGAGGTACATGAACAGAGCCAGTGTGTGGCATACCTGTGGTGTTAACATTTCACTGAAGAAGGGGGCCAGCTAGGACAGAAAAGTCTGAACGAGTTCCTTGTGGAGGGAGGAGGCAATAGTAAACTAATAGTCGAGAAGCTCTGGTGTAGAACAGAGAGGGACACTTGGTAAGAACAGCACAGGGGCACAGGGAGAGGGGGCTTAGCCTCTCTCCAAGAGAAAAGGAAGAGGAACTGGTGGCTTTGCAAGTATAAGCACTGGAGGTTCAAAACTGAGGATAAAGAAATGGAAGCTGGATGCTTTCCTGTAACAACATGGCTTTAGGACAGTGGTTTTCTTTCTTTTTAAATTTATTTGGCTGGTCTGAGTCTTAGTTGTGGCATGTGGGATCTAGCTCCCTGACCAGGGATCAAACCTGGGACCTCCTGCATTGGCAGTGCAGAGTCTTAGCCACTGACACCAGGGAAGACCCCAGGACAGTGGTTTTCTTAATTCAGTAGGTCTAGAAGTCACCTGTTAAGACCTGGGACATGCATTTTTAACAGGTACCACAGGCAGCTCTGATGCAGAGGACCTACTGACCCCAGGGTCAGAAGTTTTCTCTGTAGTTGTGGCCAATCCGAGTTTGGATGTGGCGTCTACTGCATGGCTCCACTCAACGCTTAACCATCATTATTCACCAGGTTCCAGTCCACAGAGATCTCTACCACCTTGTAAGATGATGGGTCAGAAAGACTACTCAGTAGGCGCCCCGTCCTTGCCTCCACTCCCGGCTCCACCATTCATAGCAAGTGATGAATGTCTGGGAGTCAGTGGGCTGGGTGGCCACTGGAGTCTGGAGTTGAGAGGAGAGTTTTTCTCTGAGCAAAGCTAGGTAGGGAAGTAAATTTGTTGCCTTACATTAGCCCCATCTCTAGACCAACAGGAAGCAAGAGAGTTAATCTGGAAGGATTCCTGGGGTCGACTCTAGTCCCAGGGTCCACCTGAGTTGGCAGTGCAGTACCAGGCAGGTTTATGATTACAGATGCAATTTTGTGCAAGATGCTTCCAGCTTATGTCTTCTTTGCCTTTACTGTTTATCTCCTTACTAGTTCCCCGAGACCAGCCATGAAATCCCTGGGTGTGACTGTGCAGGTTGCTCTTGACCAGATAGCTGAGAATAATCAGGGTTGAAAAGAAAGCTATGACCTTGTTGTACTGACCAGTTGTGTGTATTATCTAAAAAGCTCAGACAGGTGGGTGCCTGGGCCCTTGAGTCCACAGACTTCTGTGAGACTCCAAACAAACATTCATCACATCTTCTTCCTCGTCTCACCCATTTCCCACTCTTGTCTTTTTCCTGGTTCTACTTAGAGAGCTGATAAGATAGGAATTATGGTGAAATTGAAACAGGGTGATGGTCTATTGGACAAAGGCCCGGGGAGGGAAAATCAGTATTTCATTGTTTGTGCAATTTGTTGATTGCTGGAGATGAGCTGCTTGGCTTTCTTTATATTATTGTTCTCATCCATAAAAATCAGATGGCAGATGTATTATGATGGTTTCATTCCATGGATACCAAGACTTGTGCAAGACAGTGTTTGCATGGATGAATATTAGTTTTACTCTGATTGCAACACGTAGGACTTGTTTTCCCGCATTGGGAGAATGCATTAGATGGTGTCCATAACATGTTTTGAATTAATAAAAAAACTAGTGCAATTTTTTTTTTATTCCAAAGTTTCTGTTTTAAGTGCTTGAGGTTTTTTCTCCGCTGTTGGACTGTTGGCCAGTTCCCCTTCATTAATGGTTATATGCTTTCTGTTTGAAGAGAGGAAATGAAATATGAATCAGTTCAGTTCAGTTGCTCAGTTGTGTCCGACTCTTTGCGACCCCATGACTCACAGCATGCCAGGCCTCCCTGTCCATCACCAACTCCCGGAGTTCACTCAGACTCACTTTCATCGAGTCCGTGATGCCATCCAGCCATCTCATCCTCGGTCGTCCCTTTCTCCTCCTGCCCCCAATCCCTCCCAGCATCAGGGTCTTTTCCAATGAGTCAACTCTTCGCATAAGGTGGCCAAAGTACTGGAGCTTCAGTTTTAGCATCATTCCTTCCAAAGAAATCCCAGGGTTGATCTCCCTCAGAATGGACTGGTTGGATCTCCTTGCAGTCCAAGGGACTCTCAAGAGTCTTCTCCAACACCACAGTTCAAAAGCATCAATTCTTTGGTGTCAGCCTTCTTCACAGTCCAACTCTCACATCCATACATGACCACAGGAAAAACCATAGCCTTGACTAGACGGACCTTAGTCAGCAAAGTAATGTCTCTGCTTTTGAATATACTATCTAGGTTGGTCATAACTTTTCTACCAAGGAGTAAGTGTCTTTTAACTTCATGGCTGCAATCATCATCTACAGTGATTTTGGAGCCCAAAAAATAAAGTCTGACACTGTTTCCACTGTTTCCCTCTCTATTTCCCATGAAGTGATGGGGCCAGATGCCATGATCTTCGTTTTCTGAATGTTGAGCTTTAAGCCAAGTTTTTCACTCTCCTCTTTCCCTTTCATCAAGAGGCTTTTTAGTTCCCCTTCACTTTCTGCCATAAGGGTGGAGTCATCTGCATATTTGGTGAATGGCAAATGGAAGATTCCCTAGAAGGTCACTGTAGCTCTCAGGCTGGCCCAGAGGTTGGCAGTGCACCCTGGGATCAGGCAGCCTGGCTCCCTTTCTGCCTCGTGTCACTCCCTCTCCTGGCTCTGCGGACGTTGGGTTAAATCTGAAGATGAATCCCAGGCCTCCTTGATGGGGACTTCAGAGGGAACCCGCAGGTCCCCGCAGAAGTGAATCCAGAACCTTGAATCCAGCTCCAGGGAAACCTAATTTGGCATTTCTCTGCATAGGGAGTGAATGAAATCGCTGTCGTGTCTGACTCTTGGCGACCCCATGGACGGTAGCCTACCAGGCTCCTCCGCCCGTGGGATTCTCCAGGCAAGAGTGCTGGAGTGGGTTGCCGTTTCCTTCTCCAGGAGATCTTCCCAATCCAGGGATCGAACCCGAGTCTCCCGCATTGCAGGCACACACTTTACCATCTGAGTGCAAATGCATCTCTTATAGAAGTTTGCTCCAGATTAAGTCGGTCCAATACATTGGACTGGCCAGAAAGTTCAGGTTTTTTGTAACATCTTAATGGAAAAACCTGAACGAACTTTTTGGCCTACTCAGTGTTAAATAGAGTCAGAAAGCAAAGACTTCAGGCTTCACCCTGAATCTGAGCCTTGCTAAAGGAGCCAGAAGATCAGCCTATGTAGGGACTGGCTCACCTGGCACTGACTGTTGGCAGCAACCCTTAAGTATAATCATGACATTTCCCAAATCCAGAATGTATGGGCTGAACAATAAAAGATTTTCATGGGAGCTAAATGCAAAGTGTGTAAAAAAGAACCTGTTCTGTAGAATCGGATTGCTTGGTCACTGAGCCCATACTGAACTGAGTGCTCAGGATGGGCCAGGACTGTTATTTTGTTTAATTTTCAAGATTTAGCTCCTTCTAACTATTCCCCTGGACATCAGTATAAGGGGTTGCTAAAAGGATCCAACAGTTTCATTCCACCCGCATGCCCCTTCTACACTCTCTGCTTGTGGGATTGTTACAGAAGAAACACATATCTAATATAAAGAAGGTGCCAAGTCTGAATCCAGTGCCTTCTAGATATCCATCTGCTTTTTAGTGCTACTCTCACAGCAAAAAAAGGGCATATTTACCAAATATTTCTGAGACATAAGAAACCATTTGGGAATGTGCAATGTAATTTGGGAGAACAGCCTGCTTACGATGTGGTGACTTTATTGAGCTGTAGAAAATGGCGTGAAATTGATCAAATGAATCACGGGTCCCACTGTGCTGTAGCTATTGCCAGGCATCTTTTTTTTTTTTTAAGTTTGTTAGTTGTTTGGGATCCTTAAGCATGCAAACTTCAGAGAGCCCACAAAGGAACCAGGGTTGTGTTATGGCATCCAGTACCACCATACTGTTACTCTGTGTAGCAGGAAAAGTTCATTTTCAAAGCAGATACAATTCAGTCTTCAGCTGTGAATGGTATGAATGACAATCTTTTTTTGTGTTGTTGTTTTTTAAAAATTTCTTAGCACCAGGCATCTTTAGATTCACTTTATAGTTTGGGTTTTTATTTTATTTTATTTTATTTTATATTAGTTCTCAGTCCTTTTGCTGTCTTAGAATTGAGTTTACAGGCCAAACCAAACCCAGAAAAGCCGTGGTTTTTTTTTTTTTTTGTCCTGAGAAGCCAAACCAAACCCAGAAAAGAACACAAAAGTCCCATGTCTACTTGTTTTTGAAAAGTACTGTGTAAATCTTAAGTTGGTTTGGGACTTTGTCATTTGTTTGACTCTTCTAGACTTTCCAGTAGCTCTGCTTATGGAACCTGTAGTTACCCCTGGTGACTGTGGAGACTGAGCAAAGTTTGACACAAGGCAGGCTGTGCAGTGCTGTGAACAAGAATACAGATGTTTTAAGGAGTGTGCATCCGTGGGTTGGGAAGATCCTCTGGAGGAGGGCATGGCAACCCACTCCAGAATCCTTGCCTGGAGAATCCCATGGACAGAGGAGCGTGGCGGGCTACAGTCCATAGATTCTTAGAGAGTTGGACATGACTGAAGCGACTGAACACGGGTATTTCTGTTCAACCTTATTCTGCGGATGATAGATGGAGGGTACGTGTTAAGTTGCTTCAGTCATGTCTAACTCTTTGCGACCCTACGGACTGTAGCCTGCCACCCTCCTCTGTCCATAGGATTCTCCAGGCAAGAATACTGGAGTGGGTTGCCATGCTCTCCTCTGGAGTATCTTTCTAGCCCAGGGATCAAACCCAAGTCTCCTGTGTCTCCTGCATTGGCAGGTGGGTTCTTTACTACCAGGGCACTTGGGAAGCCAGCATGCATGCATGCTTGGTATTAACTCTGTATTTTTTCACCTGGAGCAGGGCAGGTTATGGATGCCCCACCCACTCCCATTCATTTGAAGCAATGGCAGGTTGCCCAGCATCAGGCCACTTTGACCATGACTTAGGAAGGTTCACTCACCAAGGTTTTGACCATAGGTTCAAATCCAGTTTGACCTAGTTCAAACGATGGCCTTGGCTTAGTGGAGGGATTTGTTGATCCATTAACCATCCAAATTAATTGAAGGATTATTTACTTCCGATGTCCTCTGTTCTGTCTCAGTCTGCAAAACTGAGATCACTATCTACTGTACTGCCATAGAGCTTATTCATAGGTTACCATAGCATTTATTTCCCTCTGTTGTAACTGTATTTCTTTGTTAACAGTTCATGACCTTCCCCCTAGAGCAGGGACCATATCTTGCTTATTTTTTCTTTCTTTGTTTCTATTCCTGTGCTCACATTCATGTGGTGCTCAAAAAGTAAGTTGTTGTTGTTGTTTTTTCCACATTTAAAAATTTTAAGTTGACATCCTCTGACTAAAACACGTTTTCCCTGCTATAATTTAACCTGTATATAACAATTACATCTGAAATACAGGGTTGGGTCTCCCTACATTGGCCTATCTGCAAAGTTGGCAAAGTTTAATCTTAGACAAAAGTAATTTTAAATGCATATTGCATGCTTGAATATACATTTCAAAATACAAAATTTGTCTAGGGTTTCTCTTCATATTGGCTTAGAGAAAAATCTTGTGCTTTAATTATAAGATATGGGTTCAGGCATTTAACAATTACTTGAAGAATATTTAGGTGATTTGATGTATTTTATCATTCAAATTGCACTGGATAAAATTTATGTGAAAGCATCCTGTCTGTTTAAGGCAGCAGTGGTGTGTAGAATGCCTTTGACCCATTGAATCTGACTACCTGGGTTATCATCTTGGCTTTGTCATAGAGGAGATTTGTCATAGAGTGTCAAGGTCTCTCAACTAAGACTGAATCTGGCCTCTTTGACATAAGATGGGTTGTATTTTGCAGGATCTATTTGATGTCAGCATCAATATCCAAAAATGATCATTTATATTACTTTTTGTGAGTATTCAAATAGGTAAAATATTGAAAGTGCTTTGAAAACTCTACTTTACAAGTGAAGTCTTTTTTGTTGTTTTTGCTGCACCACACAGCAAGTGGGGTCTTAGTTCCCTGACCAGGGGTTAAACCTGTACCCCTCACAGTGGAAGCATGGAATCTTAACCACTAGACTGCCAGGGGAGTCCACAAATGAAATCTTAAATGGAAGTTTGCTGGGGAATAATCAGTATCAGAAGATGTTCCATGTATTATTTATTCTATATTGGTTTATGCTCAAAATCTGTAGCAGTCGTAAGCCCAGCAATGGGTTTGTATAAAGTCCAAACCCTGGTAGGTATAGTCCTGGACCTTCTTGTATCTCCCAGAGAAGGTACCTCATTCAGGCTCTGCAGTTTCTTGCCTGAAGCACCTGTGGTAAAGGAGTCTCTTTTCCCCAGTTTTTAATATTTCCTCTCAAGGACATGGATTATGGTTCACTCATTATACTCATAGCATGTCCCACTGGCCTCTGTGTAAATGAAATTTCATTTGGTCCATTAGGTAGCTCTGTAACTGATTTCTGAAAAAGGCTAATCCTTCTCTGCCCAGCTAGAGACAAATGGCAAGACAGAACCAAGTGCCATCCATACATATATGCATGCATATGTGCATGTATATTTTTTGGAGGGCTTGCTTGTGTGTGTGAGGGAGACATGGCAACCCTCCAGTTTGCTTTGCATCTCTAGACTTGGCCCATGATATGGAGAATCCCTGCTATTCCTGTTATAACAGGTCACTCATGACACTTGACCAAACACAGATACTCACATATATCCTTGTTTTGTGCCACAGATGCCTCTGCAGTGCTGTAGCCCTTTAAACCTGTAGCTGTTGGGCTTTTGGTGCCTGGAGAATTATAATTCATGCACTATTCTGTGATTTTATATACAGGTAAAAATGGTTCTAAACGTGAACAACTAACATTAAATTAGATCATTGCCACATTCATCTATTTGCATCTGATACATATGCTGTCTTCTCCTAGGGCCACTTACCATTTCTAAAATACGTCTACATGGCCTGCTCAGGGAAGCAGACCTGCAGGCTCAGGTTATTTTATGAATGGTTGTTCAGAGGTTTCTCATCAGATTCCAGCCCATGCAGCTTCCCCCTTGCGCCACTGGGGGCAGCTCGTGGTGCACACACCACCCGCCCATAGGCACACTCTCTTTTATTTCTTCTGACACCTACAAATAGAATGGCAGGGACTTCAAACACACAGAAAAGCAGCTTGACCTGCCGGCTGAGTCCTGTTGTTGGTTATTTCAGTTCTGAGCTATGTGGCTCATGCCTTGAAAGCTGATCAGTTTCTTCCTTCTGAAGTGGCCAGACTGACTCAGCGCCATCAGAAGGCATCTTGGGGTAGAAACGGCCCCTCCATGCATTCATTGATGAGGTGTGGAGGTGTCTGCTTCCCCAGTGAACCACTGGCCCTGGGCATGGACTTTATCCCAATATTGACCTACCAGTGCCAGGAAACGTCTCTTCTATTTGAAAGATCAGAGGGAGAAAGAGGGAGGAAGGGATAGGAGGGATGAGAGAGAGAGAGAGGCATTGCAATTAGGCAACAAGAAGGCCACCATGATTTAACCGAGCCAGAAAGGATACTTACTGCTGACTAACTGGCCCACGCTCAAAGCTGAAGAAGAGGAGGATGAGGAGGAAGAGGAGGAAGCCTGCCGGCCGGGGCTTTGAGACATGGATGCTTGGCTGTGAGCCAGGTGCAGAAGACTGCTTTGGGAGGCTGCTTGGCCCACTGGCGTCTGGGAGGGTTGGTGGAGCTACGCAGAGGGATGTAAAAAAATACACAAAGGCATGAAAAATTAGGAGGAAAATGCCAGGGAATAGAAGTGTTGTCAGGGCTGAATCATTTTATTTCTAAGAATATATACGTCTCTGGAATAATGCACACCCTGCACAACAGGCAGGGTTTTGTTTTCTTTCTTTTTTTTTTTTTTTTGTATATATTATGTGGCTGCTTCCTTGACCGGCATTTTATTAGTATTTCTAAATATATTAACTCCCTACGTGGCTTGCTGAAGCATCTGGTTTTCTACATTTCTTGACCACCACATGTGATTGGACTCTTTCTTCCTGTTCATGCAATTCCAGGCCGCTTGACAGGCTTCTCGAGTACATATAGATAAAATATAACACCTGCCATCAACTTAGATCGCAAGACTCAAGATCAAGGGTGGGTTGTGCCCAATCATTTTGTCTTATGTAACTGGTGTTTTTAGGAAAGTTCCTCTTTAGGCTGAGTATATATGGAACTTCCTGCTCTCTCAAACCAGAGTCTGGGTATATTACTGTGGAGCTGGGAAAAATAATTCTAAGATCCTATTGAAATTAAGAGAGAAATGGGGACAGTCAGGACAAACATATTGATTGATATTTGTCCCTCTCGGTTGTCACTTTCTTACACTGTGCCAGAACTTTGTTTGGCATTGTCATGCCCTTGCATTTAAAACTCTCACGTCAGCCTGTGGAATGGATATTATTCTGACCCCTCTTTTACCACCAGGGAAGCTGAGGCATAGAGAGTTTAAAGGATTTGGTGTCTTCCTTCGGCAGGTGTGGAGGAGCTGGTCTCCAGACCTATGAAGTCTGATCCCCGGGCTTGAGCTCTTAGTCACAGCGCCACAAGTCAGAATCCACTTCAAGTCTTGTGTGCGGTAAGGAAGGTGGTCATTGTATTCATGACCTCTTTCCAGGTTATCAAAGTGCTACGGTCCTGGGAGGTGAGAACCTTGACTGAAGGGAGGAAGGAGAGAGAAAAGGAGGACAGTCACAGCTTCTGGGTCCACCTGGACACCTGGGAGGGGTCTCTCTCCATCCACGTGTTGACCCTCTGGGAAGCTGACGAATGACAGCCCTAGGCCTGGCACAAGGGCACCAGTAGCCTCAGCAGTGGCCACCTTTGTTGATTAGACAGAGATTAGACAGAGTACTTTCCAGAGTGCTTTCATGTCCATCATCACAGCTCCCAGAGGTGTAGGAAGGTTTTCAAAAAAGGTTTTTAATAAAAGGAAGTCAGTCTGGGAGTGGAATCAGGCCAGGCCCTGAACTTTGGTGAAAAGAGAGCCAACTACAAAACAGGCACTGATCTTTGACCACCTCCTCAGGATCTAAGAGTCAGCCTGAAGATTTCAACTTCACATTTGTCTACGCTTTCCCAGTGTGTCTGTGTTCAGTTTTTTTATTCAACTTTATCAAGATATAATTTACACATAATAAAATATATACATTTTATGCATACAGTTTGATGAATTTTGTCAAATGTATACATCTGTAAACCACCATATTATCAAGATACAGAAACTTCTTATCATTCTATAAAGTTCCCTAACTGCCTTTGTAATCAATTTTCCAACTCTTGGCCCTAGACAGGGACTGTGCTGCTTTCTGCCACATGTACTCATTTGGCATAATTCTAAAACTGGAATTGTATGGTATGTACTTTTTTTTGCATTTGACTTCTTTTGCTCAGATACTGTTTTTGAGATTTACCCAGTTTTGTTGGATATATCAGTAAATCATTTTTTTAATTGCTGAGAAATATGTATAGTATTGTTGTATATCTGTATGCATATCTATGTCAAAGATTGTCCATGCATTCATCTGTTGATGGACATTTGGGTTATTTCTGGTTTGGGGCTATGATGAAGAAAGCTGTTATAAATATTTATGGACAAATTTTTGTGTATCCCTGGGTTTTCATTTCTTGTATGTAAATACCTATGAGTGGAACTGTGGAAATGACTGAGTCATACCTTAAGTGCACATTTATCTTTTAAAGAAACTATCAAACTGATTTCCAAAGTGGCTGGAGCCATTGATATGCTCACCAGCTGTGCATAAGAATTCCAGTTGCTGTGCAGCATCACCAACACCTGTGGTTGACAGTCTTTTTAATTCCCTAAAGTGTTTTTAACCATCAATTAACATTCTACTTTCAAACAATTGTTAATCATGTGCTACTTTGGAAATGTGTTTAGGGACCTATTTCCCTTCCCCTCCCACCCTGTGGTAATGCTTTTGCTCTCCAGATTCACAGGCTAGCTCTATGCAGCAGCTATAGCTGGCACAATTATGGGAAGTAAGTGAGTCTCCCAAGACTATGAGTCTGCCTTAGAATCCAGGCTCTCGCCCCATAGTTCAGGGCTCTTTCCAGGATGCCAGGCTGTCCTGTTTCACAATTTCCTGCAATTACATCTCAAGGGAACATCCTCATTGTTTCTCCACTCTGCTAAGATTGTGAAGTAAGGTAGTTGTAATTGACATGGAACTCAAATTAATATGCAACAAGCATCTGCTAAAGTAATTAGCCAATCTGCTGAGCACATAATCAACAATCGAATCCAGTAAATTTTATTCTGTAGGAACACACACTGAAGATTAAATCTATTTTTAATTTGCTTAATAAAATGTGATGGATATTTGCATGTCAGTCTATCCCCTCTAACCTATTGAGCTGTCCTTCTAAATATTGTTACTTGACAAAAGCTTTGCACAGTTTTGAGTTACTGAATCATGAGCTAGTCTTTGGTTTTATCATTTCATCAATATTTTATTGGCCCTGGGTGTGGCAAAGTACCATCAAGGAACTGGATAAGACAATAATCAATTTAAATTTCTTTTTCTCATACACAACTCAGTAAAGAAAAATTACTAGGCTTCAGTCTACACAAGAGAAGGAATTCTAGAGGAAAACAAAGTAGCTCTATTGAGAGTTTGTTCTATGCCTATATAGTCAAAGAAAGAGATGAATTTAAGATAACTAAGAATCTAGGAAAGATGTATTTTGTCCAAAGGAAATAAGCACTTTTTTTAAGAACACTGGGGTCCTGCTTGCCTTCCAGCATTCAACCAAACAGTTCAGAATAACCTATAAAAACTCTAAAAAGTTCTTACTGGAAAAAAAATCAAGATTTTAAGGTTATGGCATTTCTAGCAAATTAATACAGGCATTGAAAGTCCACCAAAAAGGAAGAAAAGGAAGGGGTGGTTCATGTTAGCCTGGGGCTTTGCTTCATCCAGGGAAAGAGAGAAGGATGTGAGGATGTTCATCCCACACAGGGCATGAGAGACAGGCAGAAATAGGATTCAGAGTCCCTTAAGCTTTACGCTCCTTACTGCATCTCATAGGCTGGCTTTGTTGGTTTGTTTGTGTTGGCTGACACTGCTGATGTTTACTGTATTCAACAAAAATAGATATAGGCACACTTTGAAGTCTTTCTGGATTTTCTGTGCCAGTGCTCCTCATCTGTCTTCCTTGTATAACGCAGTATATCCTTAACAATATTTTAGTTCTGGAATAAAGCATCTTCTAATTAATTCACGATTGATATAAAAATAACTGAAGGTGACAAGCATCTTGGAAAACGGGATAAAATGAAGAACCAGAATGTGATAGATGAATTGGAAGAAGTTAATTTATGTAAACAGTAAAATTCAAATGGGATTAAATATAGAGAAATTCATTTGGGTAGGGGCGAGAAGAAACTTTCCAAACAGATAAAGGCAAAGTGGGTGCAGAAGAAATAAAATCAGTGGGTCTCAAGATTTAAGCACTTTCAGAATCACCCGGGGGCTGTTAGAACACAGATCCTTGGACGCTACCCCTACAGTGTCTGGTGCAGTAGGTCCAGGTGGGAGTCAATAATTTGCATTTCTAATAGGTTCCCAAGTGAGGCTAAGGCTGCTGGTTGAGGGACCACTTAAGATTTTGGAAGGATCTTGTCTTAGAAAAAGTGTAAAGAAAGTAGATTTATTGCGTCTAGACAAGAGAAGCCAGAGCCTAGATTTAGTAAGAACTTTTAATAATTAGGAGGACATAAAGAATACCTGAATGTTATCAAGGAGTTCATTCTACAGTGGACATGGCCAACCGTGCAGGTGTTAAATTTGCTGGAAGGTTCAAGGTTGACCTCAGGACAACTCAACTTGAAAAATTTTGAGTACTTAAATTTTGAAAAATTCTAATAGCTAAAAACTCCCTTGGGTATCATATCTGGAACATGATAGAACTCTGCATCTTAGAGCAGAGGAAGGGGTTAACAGAGAAAGAAAGAGAATTAGGGAAGAGAGTGCTGTGTGGAAGTTCTCCCCAAGCTGCCAGCAGGTGCTGGCTTGGGACAAACTGGAAAATGGCAAAAGACACAGAATCGGAAAGCCACGGAAGGGCCTGGGCTGGGCTCCTCAGGGAGCATGACTCTGGAATCTGGTGTCCCGATAGGGAAACTCTACCGTTTGGCAGCAGTTAAACACGATGGATGGAGCACGCAGCATAGGCTGGGTCCTGAGCAAGGCTGAATCAGTCTGGTCCCTGCCTTCCAGGTGTAGACAGTATGGACTGATGAGAGTGAATGGAGCGAGGGGAAAACCAAGGTGGGAGAATGATAAATGGGAGCTTCACAAAGGAGGGTTCCTGGGCAGGGGGATGGTGGTGGGAGTTTGCCAGACAGAAGAGGAGGGAACGGCATTCCAGGCTAGGGTGGGCAGGGTGCACGTGTTCTGTCAGCTGAGCTCGACTTGGAGTGACCAGGGGAGACCAGAGAGGTGAGATGCCTGGGTTCTGGAAAATGGCGAAAGACACAGAATCGGAAAGCCACGGAAGGGCCTGGGCTGGGCTCCTCAGGGAGCATGACTCTGGAATCTGGTGTCCCGATAGGGAAACTCTACCGTTTGGCAGCAGTTAAACACGATGGATGGAGCACGCAGCATAGGCTGGGTCCTGAGCAAGGCTGAATCAGTCTGGTCCCTGCCTTCCAGGTGTAGACAGTATGGACTGATGAGAGTGAATGGAGCGAGGGGAAAACCAAGGTGGGAGAATGATAAATGGGAGCTTCACAAAGGAGGGTTCCTGGGCAGGGGGATGGTGGTGGAGTTTGCCAGACAGAAGAGGAGGGAACGGCATTCCAGGCTAGGGTGGGCAGGGTGCACGTGTTCTGTCAGCTGAGCTCGACTTGGAGTGACCAGGGGAGACCAGAGAGGTGAGATGCCTGGGTGTGTGGCTGGAAGGTCAATGGTCTGTTTTGTATTGGGGTCACTGACACACATTTCCTTTCTCTAGGAAACCCTTATGACTATTTTAGATCCTGTATGGGTGGAAATACCTCATTTGTGTCTCATTCTGGATGGCTCCAAGAAAAAATTGGAAACTACTGATTTAGGTGACAGCTGGGAAAAAACTGGTGACTATATTTTTTTACTTGAAACAAAAAAAAAAGAGATGGATTTAGAGAATCATATAGCATTTTAGGGGCTTCCCTGTGGTGCTAGTAGTAAAGAACCCTCCTGCCAGTGCAGGAGAGGTAAGAGATGTGGGTTTGATCCTTGGGTTAAGACGATCCCCTGGAGGAGGGCATGGCAACCCACTCCAGTGTTCTTGCCTGGAGAATCCCACAGACAGAAGAGCCTGGTGGGCTATAGACCATAGGGTGGCAAAGAGTTGATCATGACTGAAGCGAGTTAGCATGCACAGCATTTTAGAGAGCTAGTTTAAATAAATAATTTTCCTTTGGCTTCCTATTAGCACCAAGATTACATTTTGAAGAACAACTGAGTGCCTTCATGGATGGCAGTCTCTAAGTATTATAGCCATAATATTTAATTTTTGAAAAATTTCAATGCTTTGATTTTACAAATCACATTTTCCCTTTCCCATGTCTCTATTTTCTTAATGACATTAAAAATCTCCCATAAACTTTTGTTGGGATTTAGTCAGAGGAAGAATAAATATACACAACATGATTTCTGTGCTGCTCATGAAGAAATCATGAATTCAAAATCACAGAATAATAAGGGCAAACCCTGGCATGTGGGTCACTCTGACTTTTGGAGCTGCAGAATCTTATGGAGGAAAGGAAAAGTAACTTTCAAGCTCTACCAAATATTTTTGTATTAACTCTTTGTTTCATGCACAGAAAGATACTTCTCTCTCCCTCATATATATATATATATATATATATTTGGTGCAGCACGTGAGATCTTACTTCCCTGACCAGGGATCAAACTCACATCCCCTGCACTGGGAGCACAGAGTCTCAGCCACTGGACCACCAGGGAAGTCCCCCTCTCTTTCTTATCTAGTCATTTTCTGACCTTTATATCTTTGCATTGCTTACCAAGGATTCCCAATTCGATACTATGAAAGTGATATCTAGGACTATCAGATAATGGTATATGTTTTTTTTAAAAATACTGTTTGTATTTTAGATGATAACTTTGCAGGTTCTCAAAGTTTCATCATTGGAATAAAGCATCCTCAAGAGTAGTTAACTCTTCACTCTTTGATTTTATCCAGGTTCTTTTAACTAGTGGTAGGCATGTGTAAAAATTAAGATTTTTAAATTATTTTTTTAAATTAAAATGAATCACCCTAGGTCATCTAGCCCAAGAGGCCTGTACTTCACTCCATAAAAAGTGGACTTCCTTTTGAGTGCGAGTTAGGGATTTCTCTGCTCTTGTAATTTATGACATATTTTACTGTTGGAACTATGCTCTGGTGAGATCAAGCATTTGTCATAAATCACATGAAAAAATAAATTGAGAAACTTCTCTACTGTACAAGAGAAATCCTTTATTTTTTAGTGGTTGTCCATATTATATCTCTTCAATGTAAAGGGTAGTATTTAAAGAAAAAATTGAAGACCACTATTCTTATATATAGCTCTAGGTCTGAGCTTTTTACTTTTGGACTCTTGGCATTTTATGACCCTCTATCCTCAGAATTCCCCCTTTTATATCTGGGACTCAGACTTGAGCATTTCCTGTTGATTCACCCAACTTGTTAACTTTACTACACCTTCCAAGGTTTCAATCAGAGCTGATGCCAAGAAACAGCATGGCGCTCTTCTCCTGATATTTCTCACCAGGTCTGTCATCAGTTCCCTTGACCTTTCTAGGACTTGAGTAGACCACTGGCACTGCCTTGAACAACGGGACAGGCCCACGGGTGCCTGCCATGACTTGAGGATTCAGGAAGGTTTGAGTGTCGCTCTTTTCAGCTGCGCACACATGTCCTCTCAGCGTGCACTTTCATGAGAGATGCATGCACATATACTGGCAAGGCAAGTCCTGCTCTCTGCGATGCTGGTTGTAAATGACATGAGTTGGGTGGGCAAGGCACATCCCCTAGAGGCTGGCTGTTTCTTCCCAGTTGCTAGATCTCCAGTTCTACCAACAGGGTTGATGGCAGTGGTCAGAGTAGCAGAGGACCAGACATTCCCACCGTGATAATGAGGTTTCATTCCAGGGATCAACAGGTAGGGCGTGAGCAAGATTCTGGGGTGCATCTATGTTCACAAGAGAGACTGTGTAAATGGATTCATGCTGTTGATAGTGGGCGAGGGTTTGAGGAGCAGCACCATACCTCCCTCTTACTTGCCGTTTCTTAGTTAGGTCCTTCTGGATCAAAACTGTACTACCTCAAATATAGAGCTGTCATCTTGTATAATGGCAGTGGTCTATTACCCACACACCCTACTTAGAAATTCAAAGTGAGAGTGAGAGCTACTTGTATTAAATGTTGACGATCTGTAACTAATTCATCACCTTCTTGGCAATTTACAACTTGGGTTTGCTGACAGAAATAATTTTTTAGCAGATTGTACAAAAAGATTAATTTTCTCATTTCTGCGCCCAGAGATAATTTTGAACATAGGTTTGAACAGATAGAACTAGGGATTAAAAAACCAATGAAACATTTGGAGGAACTATTTATTCGTTGTTTGGCCACACTGTGTGGCATGTGAGATCATAGTTCCCTG
Organism: Aepyceros melampus; assembly: GCA_006408695.1. Classification (NCBI taxonomy): domain Eukaryota; kingdom Metazoa; phylum Chordata; class Mammalia; order Artiodactyla; family Bovidae; genus Aepyceros; species Aepyceros melampus. The sequence goes on along the minus strand of SJXQ01010719.1, from coordinate 61,777 downwards.
AACAAGGATGGAACCTGTGCCTCCCGCAGTGGAAGCTCAGAGTCTTAACCCCTGGACCAGCAGGGATCAGTCCAGTTCCCTTCGGGGAACTATTTAGAAGGGTAGAGAATACAGTGGAATCCTGTAATAGTAAAAGAAAGAACATAGTTGAGAGACAGAGGCAGAGGTAGGGGGTAGAAGCCTCACAATACATTTGTCAGGGACTGTCCCACTGCCTGTGAGAAAGCTGGGGAAGAAGAGGGTGGTGGGAACCCTGGCTCACAGGCAGTGGTTTCAATTTAGAGGGAGAACCAACGGGAGTAAGAGAGGCCCCTCAACTGCTATGTGAGGGAGATACTGACATTTCCCCATTTCATAGATGAGAAAACTGAGGCACAAAGATGAGGAATGCCTCAAGATCACACTGGGACAAAGGCACCTTTTTCAGTTTGAATGTTAGGCCCCTTCCATGACTGTTCTCAGACCCACTCTGTGTTTCAGTCACATGAACCTTTTCCCTGTGTTTTAACACTCCAGGCTTCTTCATGTGTCCCTGCCTCTGTGCCTGCTATCCCCACTGCCTGGAATGTTGTTGACCCATCATTCACCTGGCTGACTCCAACCCATCCATTAAGATTCACTTGCAGACCATGTGAGGACTCAACACTCTCTGGACAGTCAGTCTCTTCCATCTTTGTGATGATACTAAATTTTGTGCATACCTGTCCTGTTACAGGACATGCTGTCTTATTTATTTATTAAAATTTTTTGGGCCATGTCACTGGATCTTAGTTCCTCGTCTGCTCCACCCCCCTCCCCGCCGTCCCCACCCCTCCCCACAGTGGAAGTGCTCACGTGGTTTGGAAGTGAGTCTTGATGGATGGGTTGGAGTCAGTCAGGTGAATGATGGGTCAACAACATTTGTAACCACTGGACCAGCAGGGAAGTCCCAGGACATTCTGTTTTATTGCATAATGGGGCTGTGCTCATACATCTGTGTCCTCTACAAGACTATGAGCTCCTTAAGACAAGAAATTGCCACTCTTTCAAGCCTGTTTCTTATCATTAAGCAGGGGCTCAGTGTATAGTGGGTTATCAAGAAAGGTTTATTGAAGAAAACAATTAACCAGAAACTCCATGAGGTCAGGGACCATGTTGTTCTTCTTCAGGGCTGTGTACCCAGCTTCTAGTATAACACACAGAAAGTGCTTGATTGATATTTGATGGATAAAACATACCAGATTCTCATGGTTTTAATAAAATTTTACCAATTAGAACCTCCTATTTTTCATTCCCTAATTTCTAGGAAGCACTTTTAGCAGCATCAATTTGGGATCTCTTAATGTGTAATACTTTTTCCCCCCATTTACGGATAAGACGTTAACTGGTCTTAGTTTCTTGTTGACCCCTTTTAAAATTGACTGAAAGTTAAGTATCATAAGCTGTGATAAATAAGAACACAAATCTATTGAATTTTAGGCAATTATCCTTGTTATAACTGAATATATTCTTGTTTATAGATTAGCAGTTATTTAGTTGTCACTCATATTCACTAATAATGAAAAATAAAGCTACTTGCTTTTTTTTTTTAAATATCGATATGTTAGGATTAGTGAGATTAAATATTTTCTAATTAAAAAATTACTTTTCATTGATTGAGCCCAAATAGAAGAAGGACAGTAAGGAGAGATGTCCAGGTAGCCACAGCTGTCTAGACACGAAGCCTTTACCTGCTGGCCGGGCTTGATTGGGGAGAGCGTGATGCCCTGCGTGTTGATCACAGGCAGGATCTGGTTCCCGATGACTGTGGCAATGATCTGGCCCTGGGCGTTCGTCAGGAGCTGGGGGGTAATCGGCTGCACTTGAAGGCCCTGCGTGCCACTCGCTGTTTGGTTTGAGGGCCCTGGATTCGGCATCAGAGGAATGGTCCCAATAATCTGCAAGAAACAGGCCCACAGGTGAGGCTCCAGGCTCTGCTCAGAGTCGGCACAGGCACCTGACCCTCCCTCATGCTCTGGTCTCTGTTGGAGGCTCCCTGAGAGCTGATTCAGAATCCTCGGACCGATCTGGAGAAGAAAAAAGTGGCAAAGGATGAGCATGTGAGGGAGAGAGAAACACACGTAGACAGTGCCCGGACAAAAAGGGAAAACAGCTTATTTAAAACTAAAATCATGGATTAACAGATATACCCTGCTATATACAAGATAGATAACCAACAAGGACCTACTGTATAGCAAAGGGAACTTGCTCCATACTCTGTAACAACCTATCTGCGGAAAGAATCTGGAAAAGGATATATGTATGTTTATGTATATCTGAGACACTTTGCTGGACACCTGAAACTAACACAAGACCTAAAACTATACTACATTACAACTATACTTCAATATAAAAAAAAAGAAAGGAAACTCAGGCATCAGTGAGGGCAGAAACATGTGACTTCCGCCAGGGCAGCAGACACAGCTGCTCTGTCTCAGAAGCAGACGGAGCAACAATGACTCATGCACTGAAGGCCCTCATCTGGCCGGGGAGCCATCCCCTTCCCCACAGGGCTCCTCACACACAACGTGCTTCCTATACCCTCTCCTCTGCTTGGGTCTCTCCTGCCCTCTCCAGCCCTCCTTCCCCTCCCCGCCTTCCTGCTCCTCTCGCAGGTTGGGGGTTAGCTCCCTGACATCCCAGCGTGACTGGAGGCCCCAGCAGCACCCTGGTGATCACGGTGGTGGAGAGCTCGGATTCTGGAGTCAGGGACACATAAGTCCATTCCCAGCTGTGTCGCCTCCTCTACAATATCGTTAAGGAGCCTATGCTTTCTGAGGGAGAACTGGGATCATTAACCGATATATGAAACTCAAAAGAGAGATGAAATGAAGACTGAGGACTGAACATTTTTCAAAGAGCATTTTGCTTTCAATTTTTTTTTTTTTTTTTTGATGTGGACCATTGTAAAAGTCTTCACTGAATCTGTTACAATATTGCTTCTGTTTTAGGTTTTGGTTTTGGCCACAAGGCATGTGGATCGTAGCTCCCTGAAAAAGCATCAAAATGGCAGCCCCTGCACTGGAAGTCAAATTCTTAACCACTGGACTGCCAGGGAAGTCTCTGAAAGTGCATTTTAAAACATGGGCTTTAAACTGGGCACTAAAGGTAAGAGGATCAAGGCTTCTGCGGCAGGTGAGGGAGGCTTTTCTCTGTATCTGGTAGCCTCTGGTGTCAGTAAAGAGCTCATGCAGAGCATCACAGGAGGGCCTGGCTGGATCCAGTCACAGGGTGGGAGAAAGGGAGTGTGAACAGAGGTGTTCATAAGATCTGGAAACACAGACTCATAAGTTGACAGGGACAAATCTAATTGGTGAGAAAAGAAAATATAACTCTGTTTTCCAATGTCATGGACTCTCCCGGGGAAAGTCATGGAACTCAGGTTGGATGCTGTCCCCTCCATGTATCCCAGGATGCTTACGCAGCTCTGCTATGCTGGTTGTCTTCCAGGGACACTTCCCAGACGTGAACTGTGGTAACGTGACCTGGGGAGGCCACCCCGACATATTAACAATACTATCTCAGGAAGTGCTTTCATGAGTCTGGTTTCATTCGTTCCACATTCTCACAACAGCTCAGTCCTGTGGGCACTAGTCTCACCCCTTTTTAGCAGGTAAGACAGTGGAGGTTCCGGGAGGAGTTTGCAAGTGGCCGAGCTGGGGCCCAGGTCTGCAGGACCCCTAAATGCTCACTTTTCCATGTGTCCCCTGGCTGCCATCACAGGGAGGACACAGGAGGGCACCTGCTCTTAGGAAAACCCTGCATCCTGTTTGCAGTTTCCCACCAGATGCTTAGCTGCTTGTAGACTAAGTTTATAAAGGATTCCATTTTCTGCCCACAGTGCCCCAGGCAGGGCTTGGGACATAGTTTCTCAATAGCTATCTTGGGAAGGAATGGTTTCTGGGTTCAGCTGTCTTTTGGATTCCAGATACAGCTGGCACCGCAGAAGACCTGCAAGACCACAGGATTCAGTCCAAAGATCAGGGATGAGAGACATCCGGCCTCACTCGACAGGCTATGCTTCCACCACAGAAGCTCCTGTGGGATGGCGCTAATGGAGGAGCTGTGTGAATATCAGGTATCCATGGCAGTTGTCAAAGCCGGACAATCGAGGTCAAGTCGTTTCCGAGACGGTGGTCAGTGGTTCTGCAGGAAGTTTGTAGCTCCACCGTACCCCTAAATGCTCACTTTTCCATGTGTCCCCTGGCTGCCATCACAGGGAGGACACAGGAGGGCACCTGCTCTTAGGAAAACCCTGCATCCTGTTTGCAGTTTCCCACCAGATGCTTAGCTGCTTGTAGACTAAGTTTATAAAGGATTCCATTTTCTGCCCACAGTGCCCCAGGCAGGGCTTGGGACATAGTTTCTCAATAGCTATCTTGGGAAGGAATGGTTTCTGGGTTCAGCTGTCTCTTGGATTCCAGATACAGCTGGCACCGCAGAAGACCTGCAAGACCACAGGATTCAGTCCAAAGATCAGGGTTGAGAGACATCCCGCCTCACTCGGCAGGCTATGCTTCCACCACAGAAGCTCCTGTGGGATGGCGCTAATGGAGGAGCTGTGCGAATATCAGGTATCCATGGCAGTTGTCAAAGCCGGACAATCGAGGTCAAGTCGTTTCCGAGAGGGTGGTCAGTGGTCCTGCAGGAAGTTTGTAGCTCCACCTTCTGACTGAGCAAGACTGCACTGTCCCTCCAGCAGCACTGGCCATGAGCATGTCCCATCAGTGCCAGCAAGGTCAGCAGGAGTCCTCATCAATAGATCAGGGCGCGTAAGTACTTTATTGGTGACTGGTCTTGCGTTAACATCCCAGGGTCCAAAGGCTTTGACTCCACAGGCAATGGGGGGAGCAAGTTCCTTGTCTGACTCTGACGCAGGCTACTCCCACTTTTCTCACCTGCACCATGAAATGTACAATGCCCTTGTCCTCAATGCACAGGGAAGTCCAGAGGCTCACCCATCTTGTCCGACTTCCCTGGGCCTGGGAAGCCCCACTCCTCCTGATTGGCCCCAGATGAAAGCCTACAGAAGCTGGATTCACTTAGGTGGCAGGGTTGTGGGTTCTATTTTAGGCAGGATGTCAGCGTGTTTAGCCCGGGAGAAGGCTTCAGAGGAGGCAGGCACATGACAGCTACAGAACACACTGGGATGTGGAGTGAGGCATTCTGCTTCCAAGAAGATTGACATGAGTCTGTGCTCGCCTGGCGGTAATGAGACGCTCTGCCTGCCTTCTGAGTGCAAAGAAGAAAAGGCAAACACAGCGTCTCACCAGCCTCTTTCCCAAGTGCAGTCTCGCTTTGCCAACACCTCACGGTGACATTACTAAAACATGGTATCACTTTTGTCCCCCTTCCCCCTCCTTCGCTCCTCTCTTCTTTCCTGGGCCTTAGCATCACTTACTGAGGGTAAGGCAGTGCTAGTGTCCGAGCCAGAGAGACCCACAATGGCCCGACGGAGGGAACTCTTTAGTGGGAGGCTTTGTCTGAGAGGTGGAAGGGTGGGGTTGGGTGGTTCTAAAGTTAGGATGGCTTCTGTGAAGTTGAGCATTTTTCATTTTTGTTCTCCTTTCAGCACAGTTGGGATCACCATCTCAGCTTGTCAAACCCTTGGCAGTACTCTGTGGGGAATTTTTTAATATTCCCTAGTGCCTTACAACTCGCTCATTTTCATTTGCTCCCATGCATCCAAGTGTGGAGACCGTCACATACTGTGTTGTTGAAAACTTGTCAGATGTGCCAATTTTGCTTACATAGATCTCACTATAACTTCTCTTTAGACTCTAACTTCCAAAAGGTGGTCACAAGGACATGCGAGGAGCTGAGGCAGCAAGGTGGGAGGTTCATTGACCTGGAATACTTGTGTTTTAAATGAAAAGCTTTTCAATATTCAAAGGAAGTATTTGCATCTACATAGCCTTCAACTAAATCAGGAAATCACAGCTGAGGTTTGAAAAGGCAATAAGGGGGCTTCCGTGTGGCTCAGTGGATAGGAATCTGCCTGCCAATGCAGGGAACACGGGTTCGATCCCTGGTCCATGAAGATTCCACATGCTGGGGAGCAAGTAAGCCCATAAGCTGCAACTGCTGAGCCCACATGTCACATCGATTGAAGCCTGTGTGCCTAAAGCCTCTGCCATAAGCCTATGCCCTGCAATGAAGGGTAGCCCCCACTCACTGCAACTAGAGAAAGCCTCACAAGGCAACAAAGACCCAGCACAGCCAAAAACAAATTTTAAAAAAGAAAAGGCAAAAATGAAATTGATTTGAGGACAAAGATAGAAAGAAGCCAGTTTCAAAGCATTTGTAGTCCAAGGACTAGCTTTTGGAATTTGATTTTCTGGTTCCTAGGGCTAAGGATTTACCACAAGGAGATGTCTGATGGAAGCACATGTCACCGAGCAAACAGCCATTGTGCTGGGACTCTGGATCCAGGCATTGGACACACAAGAGATATTCTTGTATTCCAGTTCTCCTGAGATGCTGAGGACTCTGGCAGAACAGCCTTGTGCCACTAGACCCGTCTCTATGTAACACACAGTGTCATGTGCTATGGAAGACACCAGGAAGACACAAGTGGGGCAGGGGAGGCTCATTGCATGCAAAGATTCTAACAACCAGATGGAGAAATGATATGTGTCAAAGTGGCAAGGACTCTCTGATGAAAATCTCTACTCATGTGGTCAGTGCTCAGAGGAATATTTGGAATGAATGAGTGGCTTCAGAGGAAGAAAGATGAGGATGATGCCTAGGAAGACTTCCTAGAATAAACAGGGGCAGAAGAGCGTCTTGGAGGTTGGGTGGGATGGCAAGTCAGAGAATCCATTTCAACTGGGCGATGAGAAACGTGGCAGTGGAGAGTTAACTAGTTTCATGCAAAAGACAGTGCAGAAAATGGGCAGTGAAGGTTGGCCTGGAAGGGTCAAATTCCAGGGGAGAGTACTGAAATGGAGCTATTTCAGATGAGGACGTGACTGTGGGGTGAGAATGGACTGGAGTGTCAAAAGGTGATTGACCAGGAGATGAGTCACCTCCAAGTGTGAAGCCAAAGGCTTCAATGAATCCTTGGCATAGGGGATGCTTGATTCATTGCCTTCCACTTCAATTCAACAAGCATGGCCTACTTTATGCCTAGGTTGCAACATTAGAAATTTTTGAGTGAAGTTATTGGCCCATCAATCCCACAGCAAATAGCTCAGGCATCATTTGCAATGATCCCCTCTGTCTTTTCCCTGACTCCAACAGTAATGATTCATCTCTGATGAATGCTTTAACCAGGACGAGGCCCATACTGCTATTGCAATGATAATTTGTGACCTAAGAGTTCCAGCTTCTCTGACAGGGGACTTATTTGGTTGTTGCCGTTCATGTTCACTTGTCTCTTTGCTTAAAAGGGTTAAGAGCATAAACCATAAGGGAGAATAAAGTCCATGTTGTAAGAGTAACTAAAAATAAAAAAAAATCACTGAAATGATTACTAGTGTTCATTAGCACATCTCCCTATTTCCATAAGAATGAGGATGACTTGCACATAAATGTGCTATTATTATCCAGTAGCCATTATGATTTAAGCCACCATAAAGATTATCTTGTGATTGTGGCAAACCCCAGCAATTCAGTGGCATGTAATGCCTTGGGTTACCACATTATCATTGCAATGCCCTTATGGACCTCAGTGTAGTAGAGGTGTTTAGCAGCAATGCAGTATGACTGATGGAGAGGAATGGGTGCTGAATTTATTCACTGCCAGCATGTAGGTGTCATCAGCAGCAGCTGAGGGGGTATCACAGAAGCCTAGGGCATCCAGACAAGTCGTCTGATGGGCCACATGTCGTAATAGTCTATGACATGCTGTTAAACTCTGCCACAGAGAATGCGATTGCAGATGTCAATGTGACAAGTAATTCTGTTGCACATATCTTTAGGAAAAGGAAACCCATAAATGCTGGAAATGGGTGATTTTTCAGGGCTTTCAGTCCATCAGCAGAGACAATTCTTTGTGAAATATTTGTGTAACCTCAGCACTTTTTGGTCAAGAGGCTTTTGTTAACACCTGGCATCACTTTGTCCATTCTTGAACATAGAACTCTAGCTTCTGAGAGCTAAGGGGCTGGTAGCGAGTGATCACTTGTCTCCTTCCCTTTCCCTTCTGGTCTGGTCACAGCCACTGTTCTCTCTTCCTCTAGGGAATTTTTGTCTTCTTTACATAATATGTTGACTTCAGTCTCAGGTTCTCTCAAGTTTAAGGTTAAACTTGGTTGTTTTGGCAGTTCCAGTTAGGATGCTGATTTAGGAAGAATAGGGAAATATATCCATTTCCCAAACAAAAGTTATTATGTGACATGCAATCTAGTGTCCAAGGAGGGAAACATGGAAAGTATGAATATTTAGAGGTCTTCTTTGGAGAATCTGAACCAGAGGTAGTAAAGGCATGAAGATAAGCAGATCAATGAGTTTAATTAGAGGAAGACATGCAACTAAGGATAAATAGATTTAATCTTGTTGCAGGCAACATCAATCAATCAACCAATTGGCTATGGCTTCCTGGAGCTCTGAAGGTTCCGATGTTCAGGAAGAAACAATGCCATGACTGATTAACAAGGCCTGGCAAGAGTATGGGCATAGGGAATGGAGGTGTGTCTGAAGGGGGCATAACTAAAGCCCGGGACATGAGACAAATTATCTTAGGTCAAACTGCAAGAAACAGATGACACACAATTTCTTAATGAGTGTGAGAAAGAGCTTTTTATAGCACACGGTTTAATGCTTACACTATGGGTATCGGTAAGTATTCCGCCTCTGGGAATATCTACCTACTCAGTGTTTCTCACTGTCAGTTAGAATGAGGATCCTTGCTGCTGAGTGCTCTACCACTTGGCTTCAACTTTAGAAACACACTCACAGACGAGAGTAAAGAATTAGAAGTGTCATGATCTTTAAAATGCCACTTTGACTCACATTATGAGAAGGATAATTTGCATGAAAACTGATGCTGTAAAAACAGCAATGACAATAATAAGAAAATCCGCTTCCCTTTAATGGCTTCTTAAAAGCCATTAAGGCTTCCCTTGTGGCTCAGCTGGTAAAGAATCCGCCTGCAATGTGGGAGACCTGGGTTTGATCCCTGGGTTGGGAAGATCCCCTGGAGAAGGGAACAGCTACCCACTCCAGTATTCTGGCCTGGAGAATTCCATGGACTGTATAATCTATGGGGTCCCAAAGAGTCAGACATGACTGAGTGACTTTCACACTCACTTAAAAGCCATTAAAGGTAATTTTTCTTAATAGTCTTCATGAGATAAATATACCGAGAGAGGGAGAGGAAAAAAATTCCCCACTAGTTTGATACAAGTCTAAGTTTTGCCACTAACTAGTGGAAAATTGTTGGTGATTATTTCACCTCTTAGAACCTCAGTCTACTCATTCTAGGAAATGAGAATAATCATGTGCACTTTATAAGGTTATTAAGAAGACTCATTAAGTTAACATACTCAGAGCACCCAGCAAGGTACTCTAACAACCAAAGAGGTGTTCCATAAATGTTTGCTCATAACTTCAGTTTTCTTACATGTTTTTGTAATCTCTGGGCCTTTGCACTAAGTTGCAAAAGCTTTTTTGAATTTTTCTGTGAGTTATCATTTCACTATGAAAAGACTTTACCCTGAAGAACAGAACATGGTAGTTTCCCATGAAAAAATAATTAAATCTTTCTTGTCCTGTCACAGTGCAAAGTTGGGAGTTTCAGTGGAGGCACCAAGGTTCAATAGGTACTGTGTTCCAAAGGAGGGACTAGTTGTTTATGCTTTTGCAAAAGAGGTTTGTGAAAATCAGTTAGATCACTCCAGAACTCAGGTGCTCATGATAAGGGTAGATAAAGAGAATTCTTGAAATTCTGCATGTCTTCCTCACTCTAGGGATGGGGAAGGAAAGCTTTCTCTTCTCTTCAACATGAATGAATGTGGTTGAATAAATATTGTCCTTTCAAGCTGCAAAGTTGGGAGTTCAGTGGAGGCACCAAGGTTCAATAGGTACTGTGTTCCAAAGGAGGGACTAGTTGTTTATGCTTTTGCAAAAGAGGTTTGTGAAAACCAGTTAGATCACTCCAGAACTCAGGTGCTCATGATAAGGGTAGATAAAGAGAATTCTTGAAATTGTGCATGTCTTCCTCACTCTAGGGATGGGGAAGGAAAGCTTTCTCTTCTCTTCAACATGAATGAATGTGGTTGAATAAATATTGTCCTTTCAAGCTAGGGAATATACACGCAGAAAATCTAGAGGTGAGACAGTGTGGCTTTAAGTGCTGAATGGGGAAGAGAAAAAGGCTGAGAGAGGAAAAAGGGGAGGGAGAGAGAGAAAGAGAGAGAGCCCCGGCTGGCTCCCATGTGCCTAAGCATCAGTGCATTAACACCAGCAATGCTCCTACTGATAAGTGGAATGTGTGTGTTTCCTTGGACTCATTGTCATGGGTCTAAGCTACTTAAAATTCGTGTCCCGTATATTAATTAACCTTAAAAATGCATTCCAATATACTTTAGGTGCAGACAAGCACTGTTTGACTCCACTTATATGAGATATCTGGAAAAGTCAAATTCAGAGTCAGAAAGTACATTGGTATAAGCTAGGTGGGGAGGGGGGATGGGGAATTAGTGTTTATTAAGGATATGACTTCAGTTCAGGAAGGCGAAAAATTCAGGAGATGGATCATGGTGAGAATTGCACAATGATGTGAATGTACTTAATGTCACTGAACAAATAGTATGTTTTATATTATGTGGCTTTTACCACAATTAAAAAAAAAAAATTAAATCCTTGTCCCAGAGGAGCCCTGAGCTATGGGCACTGGGACAGCATCACCAAGAGAGGCTTGAGGAGTGGAAGAGAAAACCAAGCGCTGAGAGGGGAGTGAGGAGATGGAAGAAACCACTTTGCCATAGCAACGTCCTCTTGGAGTATCCCAGTGGGGCCTGGAAAGACCTCAGGAAAGTGGCCTGCCCCCAGAGTAGCTTTTATCCAGTGGGAGGGTCGGCCCATGGCCACCTGGAGGATTGAAAGGGACCACGGGAGCCTTTGATGATGATCCTCTGAGTTTCAGTTCTGTCTTCTTTCTCCACTTATATGGGAGGGGGTTTGATTATCGTAAACTACTGCATAAAGAAATTTAAACTTGTAAATCTCTCCAAGTCTCCCACCACTCTGGGCTAACTCACCATTGTATGTGCCAGGGGATCAAAACCAACCTTTTCATATTTAAATTTAATGTTAGCATTTTGGGTCTATAAGTAGCTCCTCTAAATTAAACATGACCTTATTAATGAATATTACTGAATATTTTCTAAGCCACTGCTGTCTGTTAATATTAAAAAAAGGTAAAAATGGGGACTCTTGACCGCAATGATGGAAGGTCCATCAATAACATGAAAAAAGGAGATTTTGTGGATCATACTGTCATGAGTTTGTTAACTAAGGATGCTTGAAAAATAGAAGAGAAAAGTAAACAAGAAGGGGACATGGAGGAAGGGAGGAGAAAATTTAACAAGCTGGCAGAGGTAGAAAATTTAAAATTGTGAGCAGAATATACATTTCCCCCCATAAACTATGAATTTGGTTTATTTCTGAGAAGTAGGTGCTGCTGCTATTTATAACACTATTTATAAACTTGTTGAAGTTTCAGGACTTAAAAAATGGATACTATTCAAATGTCTTAGTTGCTGAAGTTCTGAACCTTTTGAAAACCTGAAACTCTAACAAGAAAAACCAATGCCCACCAAAGAAGAAAACAGTAGCAATATCTAGGAAAAGGGAAGGTCAGAAGGTTCAGGACCATTTAGACATGGTCATTTGACAATAATGTTAGCAAGATTATTCTCACTAGTAATCAGCAATATTTCTAAGGTATAGTAATGATGTGCTTTGATGGGTCTCTATTTCCTCTCTCATCTTTAATAAAAGCTAAGACTCACCCTATATTCCCAAACACACTGTAAACACAGTCTTTTAATTGTTGAGAAAAAAGAAACCTAATGTGTATGCATTTGTTTCCCACTTAAAATGATGAGGGGGGGGGTGGTGAAAAGATTCTATTCTCAGTGATGTAAAACAGGATGAATAATGTCAATTCCAAAGGTGTTTTACAGGAACGATTTGCTTATGGAGCACAAGCTGAACCCTAGTTATGCAGCCCATTAGCAGTAAACATTGTGGAAGGAAATCCACATCTCAGGGAGCTGACAGGTCTCCCAGGTAAGAGTCAACTCAATTGATACAATGATCATTCTTAGTGGACCTGAATCTTTCTTGAGTCCTTTGGCAAAATGAAGTTAGCAGCTGCAGCCCTGTTCTGAGCAGTTGACAGTTTTTACTACAATAATTCTACAACTGAATCTGGCATACGCTACACTCTAGAGTTTTTTTTTTTAATTTATTTGCTTTGTTTGTTTACTTTAAAATTTTAAGGTGCATCATATCTGTTCCTAAATAGTTTACTGTATTTGTGAGATTTGTTATTTTCTCTTTTATTTCAGTTCCCACTCAAGTGTTAATAAAAACTTTGATCCAGAGTATAATCAAAAGATTAAATTTATATAAGATGGTATTACATGGAGATGAGAATTAAGTGAGGAGACATCGTAACTGCCCTTATGGCTTATTCCTGGAGTCAGTGGTGGGCAGAGATCAGTGCCCAGGAAACAAACTCTTTTCTTGAACACAGTATAGGGACCCACCATCAACCCCAATTTCAAAATTATATCTGAGTTGTATACTTATGGAAAAGCATATTGTCAAGTTCTGGATTATTTAGAGATTCTTGATTTCTCTAAGGTGTTTTTCCTTTACTACTCTGCTTGCTTTTTATTCAATTAGAAGGTGGGATGAGGAAGACAGAAGAATGGAGAGTAAATTTTGCAAAATATTAGCTCAAGGTTTGATTGGGCATGACTTTGTAATCAGAAATTGACTGGCTTCATCTGTGATTGGGAAGAAATTCTCACTGATGCAAAGTACATTCTCTCAGCAAAAGTCATATAAGCAAGATTTTTCACCACTGATGCAATTTTCTCTGGGCAAAGGAGTGGAATTTGGATAGATTCTTTTGGAAATAGACAGAGAGCTTGTCATTTTGTTCTATGCATGTCTTCTCCTTCGAAATGTATATAGCTAGCATATACCCAAAGGCTTAGAATATATGAGTTTGGTTGTTTATATAAATATTAGTACTTTACACATTAAAAGTATGCCTATGTGAATGGATAATACAAATATACTGGCAGAATTTTCAATGTCAAGAATGGAGGATTGATGTAACTATGTAGATAATTCTAGAAGGGGAAAAATACTACCTCCTACTTTGGAAAAGGTAGGCAATTATCTAAACATATCTGCTTTGTTATGAATGGTGTAAAATTAAGAATGTTTGTTTATTTGTGCATTTAGTGGTGTTGGAGAAGACTCTTGAGAGTCCCTTGGACTGCAAGGAGATCCAACCAGTCCATTCTGAAGGAGATCGGCCCTGGGTGTTTTTTGGAAGGAATGATGCTAAAGACGAAACTCCAGTACTTTGGCCACCTCATGCGAAGAGTTGACTCATTGGAAAAGACTCTGATGCTGGGAGGGATTCGGGGCAGGAGGAGAAAGGGACGACAGAGGATGAGATGGCTGGATGGCATCACTGACTCAATGGACGTGGGTCTGGGTGAACTCTGGGAGTTGGTGATGGACAGGGAGGCCTGGTGTGCTGCGATTCATGGGGTCGCAGAGTCGGACACAACTGAGCGACTGAACTGAACTGAACTCACATACAAATTGATCACTCACATGCTCATTCACCCACCCACTCATGCAGCAACTTCTAGTGCCCAGCTTTGGGCCACACCACATTGCTCTCGTTCCCACTGTAGAAGACTGGGGGATTATCCTGCTATCTGAATCCACGAAAATCTTTGGGATTAATGGGAGCATTCTGTATATCTTGCCAAATATGGCACCAACAACCTGCCAATGGAAAAGAAAGCCTAGGTTCCCAGTAGTTAGGATGGTCAAGATTGCAGAAGTTTACACAAAACTAGAACTCCTGCTGTTGACAGTGGTCTTGCGGCTCTTCTCTCCTCCAGGGAAACTGCTGTAATTGTCAATGGCTTGAGGGGATCTCCCAAGTTCCTCCTTTCAAGGACTGACTGCCTACTCATTTGTGTCACTGCATGGTTTGAATTCACTCTTCATTCAAATAGGTTCTTATATTCTCCTGAAAAGTGTTAGTTTTTAAAAAAAATTTTTTGAAGAAGACTAATATATTAAAATTTGATTTCTGCATTCTGTTTACTAAGTGCCCATTATGTGCCAGGCACTGTTCTAGATTTGGGGAGTCTGAGAAATACCTCCTGATCCTAGATTTTATTTTTAAGTAACTTTGATCATGGAAAAGAAGATGGCTGAAGGGTCTGCCATCTTGAAATCAGTTATCAGTAGGGTTGAGTTATTCACGGTGGGTGTTGGGGATAGATGGGAAGTAGATCCCTTGGGACATCTGGCCCCCAAGAACATAATTGAAACGGCCCATTTCCCATGGCAGAGTAGACATGACAGGCACACAGTGGGGAATGCTCTTCAGTTTTCACAGGACACTATTTCTCCTGTGACCACACCACAGTCATAGCCTCTTCCATCCTGATTCCACCACAAGGATCCATGTGAATTCACTACATGGCTCTACCATGCTCTCAAAGATGTCCACTTCATCTGTGACTATGTTATGACCTTGCTATCTACTGAGTCCTACTTGGAATAAAAACAAAAGTATATTTCAACATGCAATTATTTATAACAGGGACAAGTGTGACATTTCACACAAAAGCAAATGCCTTCAACCCGTCATGGCCTTGGTATCAAACTTGTAGCTTCTCACTTTTATTTTTAGATTGATTTAGATTATGTATTTTTGGTTGCACTGGGTCTGTGCTGCTGTGTGCAGGCTTTCTCTAGTTTCGATGAGTAGGGGCTACTCTTCATTTCAGTGTGCAGGCTTCTCATTGTGGTGGCTTCTTTTATTGTGGAGCATAGACTGTAGGCACCTGGACTTCATGTGGCATGTGGGCTCAGCAGCTGTGGCTCCTAGGCTTAGAGCACAGGCTCAATAGTTGTGGTGCATGGGCTTAGTTACTCCGAGACAAGCTGGATCTTCCTGGATCAGGGATTGAACCCTTGTCCTCTGCATTGGCAGGTGGATTCTTTACCACTGAGCTACCAGGGAAGCCCACTCATGTTATTTTCAATGGAGGAAATGAAAATCTTTATAAATAATATCTAATGCTTCAATTTCCAGTTCTCTTTAGAGATTTTAATTGTCACTACAATGTTCATTGTATTTGTCCAGTCAGATGTTCCATGTACCAGAAAATAAATTCTTAAACATGAACTTGAAACATTTGTTTTCATCATCGCTTTCATCTTTTCCCCAATGACTGCAAGTTCTTTTTTTTCTTTACAGTTGCCAGCACTGTGGAATTGCTAAAACACCTTTTTTTTTTTCCCCTGCAGAGAGAATCACAACTGTGGTGAAGCCATCATTTTGCAGGAAGATGAACTTTGTAAGCATTTACATGGCTTTGCCTAAGATTCTAAGTTTTGATGCCAGCAAAAAAAGACTTAGAATGTGAGGAAGTATTTCTGGTGTTGCCTGTTGATGCCAGTTTAAGTGCCTAAATCAGATTAAAGTTAGCTATTGCTTTTTAGTTTGACTCAGCCTTAGCCCTAAGAAGCTTTAGTAAACATTCCTAAATAAAGCCCTGCACCTACACACTGTTTATTATATACTTCCCTGGTGCCTCAGATAGTAAAGCGTCTGTCTACAATGCGGGAGACCCGGGTTTGATCCCTGGGTTGGGAAGATCCCCTGGAGAAGGAAATGGCAATATTTCTTCCCAAATGAGAGAAGAAAGAGCTAAAGCAATGATAGCAAAAAACCTAAATCATGGACCAGTGATCTCCATTATCCCAAATTCTCTGGAGCAGTGGGAGTCTGTGAAGGCACTTGCTCAAGAGCATGCTGCATGGAGTTTGGGTTTTTTGAGCACAAGCCACCTGTACTCCTTGCTTGGCTCTGTAACAAACTTTCTCTGCCTTAAAAAAAAGAAAAGAAAAAAAAAAAAAGTGCTGCATGCATTTATCATCACCTAGTATTGTGAGTGCATTCAAGCATTCAGGCTGTAAAGTTGAATTTAAATTAGTATAACAAGCCTCTAAAAAAAGAAAAAAAGGAGGATGGGGTGGGGGAATGAAGCCATGCCAGGTGTCATTAAAGAGGCATCTGTTTACTACCACCCACTTTCATGAGTACAGGATGATTCATATGCTTTTTGTGAAGAGAATATCTATTGTTGTGGCAAAATTGAAAAGAAAAGAAAAAAAAAGTGCTGCATGCATTTATCATCACCTAGTATTGTGAGTGCATTCAAGCATTCAGGCTGTAAAGTTGAATTTAAATTAGTATAACAAGCCTCTAAAAAAAGAAAAAAAGGAGGATGGGGTGGGGGAATGAAGCCATGCCAGGTGTCATTAAAGAGGCATCTGTTTACTACCACCCACTTTCATGAGTACAGGATGATTCATATGCTTTTTGTGAAGAGAATATCTATTGTTGTGGCAAAATTAAATGTATTTTGATACTTGCATGCAAAATTTATCTATCTGTTCAATCAGAAAAAAGTTGTCTTCATCCCTTTACCATATTTTACTTTTTCAATTTCTTCTTAGTAATGTTTTTTCAATGTTCTTTAGGGTGAGACCACTGAATTTCTCATTTCTCACAACAAAGACTATAACTCATTAGAATTATGCCGTTGAGTTTTTCCCATAAAATTGTATCCCCATTTTCATAGGTGACCAATTTTCACTCTGTTACCCCTAACCACTGGGCAGGTTTTGATAACTGTAAGGACAGAGGGCCATTGCACTCTTCTAGTTGTTTCTCGTAATTATCTGGTTCCTATTTTAAATGTCCCTCAGAGTATATATGTATAATATATATACAATATAATATGTGTGTCAATAATATATACAAAATATATATGCAGAGTATAATATATGATATGGGCTTCCCTTGTGGCTCAGATGGTAAAGAATCCACCTACAGTGTAGGAAACAAGAATTCAGTCCCTTGGTTAGGAAGGTCTCCTGGAGAAGGAAATGGCTACAGACTCTTGTATTCTTGCCTGGAGAATTCCATGCACAGAGGAGCCTGGTGGGCTACAGTCCTTGGGGATGCAAAGAGTCAGACACAACTGAGTGACTAACACTTTCACTTTATTTCAATATATGATATATATACTATGTATACATCTGATACTTCAAATTTGGTCACGGGACAATGTTAATTTATTACTAAAAATAAACCAGGACTTCCTTGGCAGTCCACTGGCTAAGACACCATGATCCCAATGCAGGGGGACTGGGTTTGACCCCTGGTCAGGGAACTAGATCCCACATGCTGCAATGAAGATCAAAGATCCCATGTTCTGCAACTAAGACCTGATGTAGTCCAATTAAAAAAAAATTAAAATAAAGTGGCAAAAGATCTCACTAATATAATGATTTTCCAACTATCCTGTTCTAAGCTCAAGAAATTAAAATTTATGCCAATAATACAAATTTTGGAATTGTTAATTGCAAAGCTATAAGTACAGCCTTGTTAGGAATATGTTTCTTATCATGCCAGATGAATTCATTCATATACATTGTGTAAGATTATTAAATCATGTAAAAGTTGGCATAGTGATACTTACATTGCAGAACAATGGAGATATTTAGTCACAAAACAATAAATTAATCTACTCAGAATTTAAAAATAATCTGTTTAACTTCTCTAAAAATTTGGGGGGCATTTCTAGCAATGTATGTGGTACCAAGATTCGGTTTCTGAGAAGGGTATTTTCTTAGTTCTTTCTGGTTCCTCTAGATTGGTACGGCAGGAACAAATTTAAATGTGTAAAACCATCGACATTATCTCCATTTCTACTATGTTATCCCCATGTGAGCTGAGGGGGAGCAGAAACTCTTTCTAATATTTTAAAATGTATATACTTTTGTGATCTCAAAAATTCAGAATAAATTCTTAGAGTTCTGAGTAGCATGCCATCTCACTCCCTTATGTGTTCATCTAAGCAATTTGTATACTACTCTTTTTTTTTTTTTTTTTAGTAAGAGACTTTTATTTTTGGCTGTGTTCATGGTTTATGGGATATTATTTCCCTAGCCAGGGACTGAACTGGCACTCCTGGAAATGAAAGTGCGGGTTCCTCACCACTGGACTGACAGAGAATTCTCTGTGCNAGTCTCAATTTAATTATCTGTAAAATGGAATGATACCAGTCAGAAATGTTTTGAGAATAAAATTAAATACTGTACTGAATTAGTCTCCAATAAGAAGACCCAAGGGTTTGCATTTTTAACCAGTTCCCCTGATGATCAGTGGTATAGTACAGGTTCTCAATGGCTTCCTTGGTGGCTCAGTGGTAAAGAACACAGGTGCCATGCAGGAGTCATGGGTTTGATCCCTGGGTCAGAAAGGTCCACTAGACAAGGAACCTACTCCAGTATTCTTGCCTGGGCAATCCCATGGACAGAGGAACCTGACGGGCTGCAATCCATGGGGACAAAAAAGAACTGGACTCAGCAACTAAAACAACAGGTTCTCAGATTCTAGCATACATCAGAATCACCTGGAGGGCTTGTTAAACCACATTATTGGGTGCTGACATCAGAGTTTCTGATTCAGTGGGCCTAGAGTAGGGTCCAACAATTTATATTTCTATAAGTTCCTAGGTGATGCTAGTGCTGCTGGTGACCATACTTTGAGGACCATTGGTGTAATATATATGATGCCACTTTGACTAGCCTAACAAAGGTAACCAAAGTGACGACAATACTTTTGTTGAGTTCTCATTACATACCAGGCATTGTTACATGCACTTGACATTTATTATGTCATTTAATCTTCTCTGATCTTATGAAAGGGATGTTATTATTACCCCAATTTTATCAAGAAGGAAAGTGGATCATAGATTCAGTAACTTGCCCAGCTGATACATAATAGAGCTATTCAAACCCAAAGAGTCTAATTCCAGAGCTCATTTTCCATAAACATTATTCAGATAAAGGATATAACCTGATGATTGTGTGCCCTTTCTTAAAAAGGACTTTTCTTAATTTAAAATAAGTGTACTTATTGTTTATTCCTATGTGAGCCTCACATCAAAGGCTGGATGACCACCTACTTGGGTACCTGATTGCAAGGAAAACACATGTAGGCATGTGCCAGCCACAATTTTGTGTTAACCAGGCTTTGTAGGCTTGATCTTCAAATGGCTTTTTTTATTGATTGAGTTTTTTAGATGTCTTTTATTTTTTTAATGAAATATTTGTGTCTTATGAAGTTCTTATATAAAACATGAGATTATAGTTTTCCCCCCTCTTCACAGAGTTACCTGGGTCATTATGGCAGTCAAGTGGACTGGTGGACATTCTTCTCCTATTCTCTGCCTGAATGCAAGTCAAGAAGGGCTAGTGGCTTCTGGAGCAGAAGGTGGAGATCTCGTGGTTTGGGGTGAAGATGGGACTCTTTTAGGACACACGTGCTTCCAAGGGGCAGAGGATGTTACCAACGTCTTATTTTCTCCATCCTCCTCCACCAAACTCTATGCCTCACATGGAGAAACTATTAGCATACTGGATGTCAGGTCTCTTAAAGAACCCTTGGATGATTTTCATGTGAATGAAGAAGAAATCAACTGTCTTTCACTGAATGAAACTGAAAACCTGCTGGCTTCTGCTGATGACTCTGGAACAATCAAAATCCTAGACCTGGAAAATAAGAAAATTAGCAGATCACTGAAGAGACATTCCAATATCTGTTCCTCTGTAGCTTTTCGACCTCAGAGGCCTCAGAGCCTGGTGTCATGTGGACTGGATATGCAGGTGATGTCTTGCAGAGAGCACATGGGTAATTTCTAAATGGAACTTGCTAATAGAATCAAATTATTGATCAGGCTAAATATATCTTGGCATTTTGTGTTTTCTACTGACATGCCTTATGTACTTAGGAACCGTAAACTTTATGTCTACTGAATGTTTAATGCTAACTTGACAAAGGCTAGTAGATTAACAAAGTAATTATTAAACTTTTTCTCTATGCTTTTCCTAAACATGAAAATTAGAATATTTGATTCTAAACATCTGTTTAAACAAAGGACGATGCTAAATACAGAGTTTATCACCCACTCACTCTCCATAAAGTTTGTAGTTTTAAAAAAGTTAGAGGGCCTGAATCTATTATTGTTTTTACTCTAAATCACTGGAGTGAGAATAGGCATAGCTTCCTTTTGGTGATCACGTACCACTTTACACTGCTTTACATATATTAATTTTCTTTCTAATCACACCCTGATCATACTATTTCTTTTTAAAAATGAGGAAACAGATTCAAATTGAGTTTTCCCACAGCTATCTGAATTGGAATTCAAACCTCAATCTCTCTGACTTCAAAGCCTATATATTTTCTCTGTGACACCAAAGATAGTTATTTAAATAGATGATACGTGTGCCCAACACTGTTCTAGGCATTTAATCTACTTTCTCAACTGCTTATAGTATCTTATAAGACTCCTGGTCACTTCCAGGCCAGTGATCTTTACCACTCCTCTATCCTCCACACCTCCTTATAATTTAGAAATAAATGAGATTAATTTTAGTTGCTGTCACTCTGATTGCTACTGATCTTTTTACTGGGAAGAATCAGTGGATGTCCTGCTGCACTAGGGCAGCCCCTAAACAATTTAAAAATTGTCCTACCAAAAATTTGTAGTGCCTCTGTTGAGAATCATTTTACACCTATAGGGCACAGTGATCCCATGACATCAAAATTCCTTTTCTACTCCTAGGTCTTGCCCAAAACTTTTATAAATCTATATTTTTCTACACTAGTGGAGATAATCTGCTTACTTTGTTGGTCAGAAAGACCTACACAACCAGTCAGATATCTGTTTTAAGTAGGCGGATTGTACAGTGTCTCTTTGACTACTCATTCATTCATCCTTAAGCTATACCAGTTTTCAATCACTGGTTCATTAACTGAGTTAGACATGGCAGTCAACCAGTTAGATGTATAGCAGTCACAGATTAGACAAGAAGCAGGCATCCAGAATTTACCATTTTACCTTCAGTTCTGATGAGAAAGTTTAGTGCCAGCAGGTGTTAGAGAATACTCTAGGAAATAAATATATTGTGAAAAGAAGTCTTTTGCTTTTTGATTTGTCAAGAATTGCTAAAAATTCACTATAGATTAACTGCTGCATTGGGTTGTGATATATAATAAAAGTGACTAAGATAGTACAGTCATTACTTCTGACTAAAATTACTTCTTTAACTGGAGTTGAAAGTATAATTTCTTCCAGTTTACTTCTTAAAATCTGGTTATCTGGTATTTTTCTGAACTTTAAGAATAGCCAGCCTATGGAGGGGTCCAAGAATGTAGGTATAATAGTGGAAGGGGGTTTTTATCAGATTAATGATGAGAGTTATTTTATCTCTGAACAAGGTGTTTTATCTTAAGGCAGGAACTGAATTATTGCCACACATAATAAATAAGTTCAACATACCTATCTTTGTTATTAGAGAAATTATAAAAATTAGATCCTTTGATTTAGATAGGTTTAAGTAGAAAAAGCTTACTCAAAGAAGCAGGGACCTTAAGAATGAAGTGTGATTTATTAAGACACTTGAGACTACTTAATCTTTTATTAAATAGACACAAAATAATATTCATAATGTATTTTTAAGGTATAAATAATAACAATAAATACATGTAATCCCACCACTCCAATACAGTTTTTTCTTGTAAGGACATTTGGAAATTTGAAGCTATCATGAATTTCTGTAGCATACACACTGGTTTTCTTTATCTCTCATTTCCACATTTGAAAGTAAATGGTTTCAAGTTTGTTTTCTTCTTTCTGGAGTTTGAACAGTCTCTAGGACCAAAACCTAAGTATCCGGATAGTGGAAGAGCCTTTTTTTTTTCCCCTTGAAAATGAATCTTTTATGTGGAAAGGAATGTTTTTGTATAAGAAATTTTTGAGCAGGCATATCACTTTGATATGCTTGCATTCACTTCTGACTGTCACTTCTTTTGAAAGTAGGCTGAGTTGAAGGAAGTTGCTTTGAATAGCAAACCAAACCTTGGTATAATCGCAGTGGTAATATTTTCAGTTTAGATCTGTGCTTTTGACTAAACAAGGCCATGCTTATTCTAGTGTCCCTTTTAAATCATGAGCCATAATTCAGGGACAGTACTAGATGGTGAAATAAAGCTGTCTGTTCGCTCTGAAAGTATGAAGAATATTTGCTTTTTCAAGTTGGTTGCTCCAGGAAGACAATTGCTGAAGTTTGGAGTAAAATCAATCCACAGAACTTATTGTTTTGTTTTAAATATTTTTAAAATCGCATTGTATCTAAATCCACTTAGTAGGTCCAAGATCATGGTAGACAACAACAGTAAAAAGCCAGGTATACCAGGATGTCAAATTAACAGACTTGTTTAGAATTTCTGCTCCTTTCTACAGGTACAGTGCTAGGCATTGAGCTTCCCTGGTGGTGCAGACAGGAAAGAATCTGCCTCCAGTGTGGAAGATCCAGGTCTGATCCTGGATTTAGTTTATTTAGTTGATAGGTATTTCTACTTGTAACAAGCATAGGCTAAAATTAATAAATTTCCTCATTTTCAGTTTACTTGTAGCAGTCAGGTAGGATGACTTAAAGAAATTGGCATCTGCTTAAAAGTTTGGATTGCACATTAAAGGGTTTGTTGATCCAGAGTTACTGCCCATTGGCATTCCAGTTTTGGCATAAGGGTAGCATGCTGCTGGCATGCTGTGGTGCCGTCTGAATTTTTTTTTTAATATTGCTGGGAATGTGTCCTGCTAATCATTCTCAGACTACTTTGGTGATTTTGTTAGAAGCAGAATAAGCATGTTCGTGAAACAAACTATTTAGAACTCTAACTGTGTAACTTCCACTTACTTAAAGGTGATGCTTTGGAACCTTCGGAAAGCCCGGCCACTCTGGATTACAAATTTACAGGAGGATGAAACAGAAGAAATGGAAAGTCCACAATCACCTGGTCAGCTTTTAAACCCTGCCTTAGCCCACTCTGTGTCTGTGGCATCGTGTGGCAATGTTTTTAGTTGCGGTGCAGAAGATGGTAAGGTTCGAACTTTAGGGTAATGGGAGTCAAGTGTGAACAGGAACTGGGATTTAAGGGCCATACTTTGGGGGTTTCCCAAGTCTGCTTTCTGCAAGAATCCTATTTGCTGCTTACTGGAGGGAATGATGGAAAGATAAAGCTGTGGGATGTAAGCAGTGAAATTGAAAAAAAACATAAGAGTCCAACCAAACATACTCACAGGAAGAAAACCAAAAGGGCAACTTACACCAAGCAAGGTGGGAACACTCATGCTTCAGTAACAGGTGAAGATGAACATGGCAAAATTTTACCAAAGTTAAGTATTGAACATGGAGAAAAAGTGAACTGGCTCTTAAGTACAAAAATAAAGGGGTACCAAAATATATTGGTAGCTGATCAAACTAGTTGTATATCAGTGTATCCCTTAAAAGAATTTTAAATCCAATAAAACATTTGAAAAACTGCAGCAAAACATTTTGTAAGTTAAAAAAAAATCCTGATTCTTTGTTTAAACTCTTTGTCATATGTGGAATAATAGCATTCCATAACATGAGCAAAAGGAGATAATTGGGTAACACTTCATATGGTAAATGACATATTAAAATTTGGTGAAAGAAAACGAATATTCACTGAGTCCTGATTGTGCTCCAGCATTTTACATGTGTTTCATTTCATATTCCAGATCGATGAAGTGGGTGACTTCCTTCATTTTATTATCACAGGAATCAAAACTCAGAGATGTTAAGTAACTTGAGGATCCAAGAAAATTGCAGGCACGATGACTTACCTGCAAAGGATCTTAATTGTCTTGTCAAGCTCTTGCCTTAGGAAAGCTCACATCCTGATCCAAACATGGTCACCGCATTAGTTATAACATTAGTAATTCCAGGATGTCGTGAGGATCTGTACCAAGTTGAAAGAGGAAACCAGTTCTTGCTTGTTCTGTGTAAAGCCCAGAATACTTTACTGACAACCGCCTTTTGCCATTTCTAAGAAAAGTGTTCCAGGGTCAAATCAGTTAGGATATTATGCAGCCATCAGGCTGTATGCTGTGGGACCAAGAATAAGCTGAAGTTATGAAGAAGCAGAAACTCTGACTAAGCAGAAGATATGAGGTAGACAGAAGAGGTTGAAACTAGAAGCCAAGACATTGTGTCAAGAGTAAGTTTTCATCATGCCCTGGATTGCTGATTTTTCTGCATGTTCTTTCAGCTTCTGCTTTAACTGCCTACTCTTATATTCAAAGATTTAAAGAGAGAATCTGATTAGTTACCATTATGCTGGTTTGTGGAGAATTCTTTGATAAGCTCAGTTTTAGAATGCTTGCTGCAGATGACAGAAACCAAATTCAAATTGACTTAAGGAAAGAAAAAGGAATTTATCAGCTCATATAACAGAGAAGTCCAAGAATAATCAGGCTTTTACTGCTGAGGTAGCTAAGCTGATAGGATGTGAGTCTGTAGGTGCCTCACCTGTGAAAAGTCTTGCCTAGGGATGGGGGGAGAGACTCCTCACAGTAATGTTGAGCCTAGAACCAGCTATGCCTGAAACAAGTATATTCCTGAAGCCTTTTTTTGTTAACTATTAATAAGAGTCCTGACCAATTATGTGGCCAGTCAATAAATATTGCTTAATCTCACTTGAAATTTAAAGCAAGGAGACTACCATTTTGGCCCTGAAATATCCATTGGCAGGACCTTGGTCTGAGTATTGACAGAAAGAAACAAGTTTCTATCCCAGAACTGGGCAAAATTCTTGGCCATTTTGGGCCTTGAGTTCCTTACTTGAAAGTATAGAGGTTGAATTAGACATCCCCTAAGGTCCCTTCCATGCTACTGTTTATGAAAGGAAAATAACATCATAGTAATATTGTGTGTGTCCAGTGATTCTAATATGTATTAAAATGTCAGGAATGACTAATAATCATGGGCCATCTCTGGAGGTTTTAGAGAAATCTTTTGGGAGATTACCCAAGTGCAGCATTATTTTAGCTGTTGAGCTTTAATAATGTTATGGGAATAAGGTGAGAAGTATTTAAGCCAGGATTGAAACATTAATTTTAAACTTCATTTGGTTCTGATAACAAGTACCCACTCAGACTGCCTCAGTGAAAATGGAAATTTACTCTGAGGGCGAAAGTGCAGAATTATCTCAACCCAGAACGAACATGTTGCTTGACTCTACATTTCTAACCAGGGAAGCCATCAAGCACCAAAATAGCTATATTATCTGTCTCTCAGACCCTGTGGTCACTCATCTCTGCTTCTTTCACCTGACAAAAGATGGCCTCTAGGGCTACCTCAGCAACCTTTTTCGATTCCAGAACCTGAGTGAGTAGTGTCTAAGTTCCAAGGCTCTGAAGATAATCTGAGTGGTCTCCCTTAGTCATGGGCCTAGCTCTGATACAGTCACCTCTGATCAAGAGGATGTTGTCATTTAGTATCAGTATTGCCAAAGGAGCCCCCACAGGTAAGGGAGCTAGTTCTCAGGGAAGAAGAGTAAGGGCTGTACTTAGAGTCCCCAAAGATCTACAACCAACTATTGATATTTTGGTAAATTTACAATGTGAAGATTATATGCAAAGTGAACTCTTCTTAGGTCAGTCATTTTGCTGCAGTTTAGCTTACATTCTCAAGCAACACGGTATACCTAGATTAGTTAATGAGAGCTTAAAGAAACACACTGGTAAAGTAAGCAAGAGAAAGTGCCATAGCCTTGGCTTACAGAGAATCGGGATACTTTTTTTTTTTTTTTACACTGTGCAGCATGCAGGATCTTAATTCTCCAACCACAGATTGAACCTGTGTTGCCTAGAGGAAGCATGGAGTCTTAACCACTGGACTGCCAGGAAAGTCCCAGGATACCATTTTTAAATATTGCTTACCTTGATTAGCCAACCGGCCCCTCAGATAACTGAGTAAGAACTTAAGTGGCCTCACCTAAGTGGGCTGCCAAAGTCCCCAATCTATAGAAGGCTGAAAATGTACCCCAAAATACCAGGTTCTAATCCCTGGAACCTGTAAATATTACTTTATTTGGCAAAAGGTTATTTGCAGATAAACATTACAACTAGTAACGGATTATGTTAAAGGAACATGAAGGGTGAAGGTGAAGTCGCTCAGTCGTGTCCGACTCTTTGCGACCCCGTGGACTGTAACCTACTATTTTTTTTTTTTTTTTACACTGTGCAGCATGCAGGATCTTAATTCTCCAACCACAGATTGAACCTGTGTTGCCTAGAGGAAGCATGGAGTCTTAACCACTGGACTGCCAGGAAAGTCCCAGGATACCATTTTTAAATATTGCTTACCTTGATTAGCCAACCGGCCCCTCAGATAACTGAGTAAGAACTTAAGTGGCCTCACCTAAGTGGGCTGCCAAAGTCCCCAATCTATAGAAGGCTGAAAATGTACCCCAAAATACCAGGTTCTAATCCCTGGAACCTGTAAATATTACTTTATTTGGCAAAAGGTTATTTGCAGATAAACATTACAACTAGTAACGGATTATGTTAAAGGAACATGAAGGGTGAAGGTGAAGTCGCTCAGTCGTGTCCGACTCTTTCGACCCCGTGGACTGTAACCTACTAGGCTTCTCCGTCCATGGGATTCTCCAGGCAAGAATACTGGAGTGGATTGCCATTTCCTTCTCCAGAGGATCTTCCCGACCCAGGGATCAAACCCAGGTCTCCCGCATTGGAGGCAGACGTTTTAATCTCTGAGCCACCAGGCAAGTCAAGGCTAAAGGAACATAATCAAGATAATTATACACTTACCTTTTTGCTTTATTAGACTGTAAGATGCTTGAGGGCAAGGGTCTGCCTATTGAATTTCAGAACTTGTGGTTTGGCCTATCCTGGACCCCCCAACTCACAAACAATAATCATTAAATATTAAATGAATCAAGGGAGATCCAGAAAGTGAAAATGTTAAGAGATGTGGATAGGAAAAAATAAAAGGTCAGCTTGAAGGGAGCTGGCAGCAGGGTTGCTTGGCAACCAAACTGAATCCTTTGCTTATGCTTTAGGTTATTTTTAATACCAGTTATGAGGGCTACACATAGCTCTCCCAACCAGTGCTCAGTTTACAGATAACCAGACATGCTTATTTCACATTTGATGTTCTCTCCAAATTACAGTCAGTTTGTACTCTGGGATAGACAATCCTGAAGCTAATGCAGTGCCACCCAGTTGCTTCTCCCTGCCAAGAGCAGAAATACCTTCAGGATTAATCAATCACCCTCTGGCATAATTATGTATAATTCTGATGCCTTAAACTATGAACAGCTCTTCCATCATCTCAGTTTTCTTGTTTATAAGTGGAGAATTAATGAAAAACAGTATGATACTGCACATGTGTTCTATGAGTGTATTTGGTTTTCTGAACTATTTGAAAGTGAAATACTATGACACTTGACCTCAAAATACATCAGCATGCATCTCCTAAAAAGGTCACTTTTCAACATAACCATATTACTGATATTATATCCAAGAAACTTAGCAATAATTCACATTCTTGTTCTTAGCCAGCCAATTGTGACTAATATTCTTAACTAAAATCTGATGATGAGAGACGGTAGCAACCAAACTGCAGACAGGTCCCTTAACCTTGAGCAGGTCTCACAGAGATAAGAGACGGAACAGTAAGGATCTTGTGGCTCAGTCTGGGGTCTGAACAGAGGTAGGTCTCCTTCATAGCCAACCCTCTTCCTGTGGCACATTCCCAGTGGGGAATATTGCCCCTTGCACTGGACTAAGTTTCATTTAGAGACTTAAGTTGTCAGACAAGAGGGAAATTGTGGGGGAGTAAGGACATGAGTCAACTGAAGTGAACAAAATATGCTGTCACCACCACTACCTGGGCCATACTCCAGCCAAAGAAGCAGGATTTAATCTAGCCCAGAAGAGGATGTGAGAGAATTCAGAACCTCTCGTATACCCGGAGAGCCCTGCCATACCCTAGTACTCTTAGTGGAGGAAAGGACTGAACTGAGGTTTGATAGAGCTCCCTCAGGTCTTTTTCTCTAAAGCCATAAAAATGCTTGAGGAGAGTGACCCAAAGTTCACTTGGACATGGTTTCCCTATAATCATTCTAGGCAATGAATGAAGAAGCATCAGTGTGCAGTGATCAAGTAAAAACAGTAAATGTCAATACAAGAGGTCACAAATAGGTAGTGACGTGAAAGTTGAATGCATTATTTTTGTTATGAACAAGATTGTTAATCATGTTACAAACCAACGAGTGGCTGCTGCTGCTAAGTCGCTTCAGTTGTGTCCAACTCTGTGTGACCCCAGAGACAGCAGCCCACCAGCCTCCCCTGTCCCTGGGATTCTCCAGGCAAGAACACTGGAGTGGGTTGCCATTTCCTTCTACAATACATTAAAGTGAAAAGTGAAAGTGAAGTCTCTCAGTCGTGTCTGACTCTTCGTGACCCCATGGACTGCAGCCTACCAGGCTTCTCTGTCCATGGGATTTTCCAGGCAAGAGTACTGGAGTGGGTTGCCATTGCCTTCTCCGAATGTGTGGCTAGATAAATGCAATGTTAATATTTTATTAAAAATCATTAAGATATAAAAGATTCAACTAGGGACTTACCTGATGATCCAGTGTTAAGATGCCATGCTTCCATTGCAGGGGGATGTGGGTTTGATCCCTGATCAAGGAACTAAGATGCTACATGCTGTGGGTTGTGGCAAAAAAAAAAAAAAAAAAGGACTCAAACTAAAAAACCATTGAATCAGTAAAGTTCAAGGGTTTAAAATCGCTACACCAAAATGAGTTGCTTTTCTATACACCAACAGTAAAACATCTGAAAAAAGAAATGTCTCCTATTCAATAGGATCAAAGCAATAAAACACGGGAGCAAGAAAGTTAAAGATCTGTAAAATGAAAACTACAAGACTTTGCTGAAAGAAATCAAGACACAAACAAGTGGAGGGACATCCTGTGTTCACAGACTGGAAGAGAGTATCATTGTTAAAATGTACATGCTCCACAATGTCATGTATAGATTCAGTGTAATCCCTATCAAAATTCCTACAGCATTTTTCAAATAGAAAAAAATTATCCTAAAAATGTAGGACACCACGAAAGGCCCCAAATAGCTAAAGCGACCCTGAGAAAGAAAGCCATCACACATCCTGCTTTGAGACTATACGATAAAGCTATAGTAATTAAACTAGTATGGTACTGGCATAAAAATGGACACACAGACCCAAAAAGGAAATAGCCCAGAATAGCTGCATGTGTGATCAGCTATTATTTGATAAGTGGGGAAAGGATAGTTTCATCAGCAAATGGTGTTGGAAAAACTGGATAATCACATGCAGAAAAAATGAAATTGCATCCCTATCTTATACTACTCACAAAAAATTAACTTAAAAGTCTTAAACATGAGACCTGAAACCATATAACTTACCTCAACAGGAGGAAAGAAGCTCCTTGATACTACCCTTCACAATGATTTTTTGGACCAAAAGCACAAACAACAAAAAACAAGTAGAACTCCATCCAATTTAAAAGCTTCCACACAACTAAAGAAACAAAAACGTAACTATAGAATGAGAGAAACTTTTGTTTCTAATCATGTGTTGGATACAGAGTTAATATCCAAAATGTATAAAGAACTTGACAACTCAATAGCAAAAAAAAGTGTGCAGAGGAATGAAATAGACATTTTTTCCAAAGAAGATATCTGACCAACTAACAGGCACATAAAAACGTGCTCAGCATCACTCCTCAAGAGATACCTCACCTGTAAGAATGACTACTATCAAGAAGAGAAAACAAGTGTTAATGAGGGTTTGGAAAAAGACCCCTTCTGCACTGTTGATGAGATTGTAAATTGGTATGCAGAGTCCTCAAAAAATTAAAAATGAAACTGACATATAATCCAGTAATCCCATTTCTGGCTATATGTCCAGAGGAATGAAAACTGGTTATTGAAAAGACATATCTGACTCTCTCTGACCCCAGGAACTGTAGCCCACCAGGCTCCTCTGTCCATGGGATTCTCCAGGCAAGAATACTGAAGTGGGTTGCCATTTCCTTCTCCACGAAGAGACATATAAACTCCACATTTATTGCAGCATTATTCTCAATAACTGAGATAGAGAAACAACCTAAGTGTGTATCAAAGGATAAGTTAAGATGTGGTACATATAGGCAATGGAATACTATTCAGCCTTTCTGAGAAAAAGAAGTTCTGCCTTTTGGAACAATGTGGATGGGTCTTGGGAAAAATTTGCTAAGTGAGATATGTAAGAGTAAGAGTAAGACAGTAAGAGTCAGAGTAAGACAAATACTGTATAATACCTATTATATGTGGAACCAAAAAAAACCAAAAGAATAAGAAAGTAAAGTGGTCATTACCAGAGGCCAGGGTGGGAGAATGGGAGAGATGTTTAAGGGTACATATTTGCAACTAGTGTATAAATAAGTCTTGGAGATCTAGTGCACAGAAGAGTGATTACAGACAACAGGTTGTGTTATAAACATTAAACTTGCAAAAAGACTAGACCTTGGTGGTTCACAGCAGTGAAAAAGTTGATAACTATGATGAGGAAGTGTTAGCTATTGCTGCAGTAGCAATCCTATTACAATATAAATGTATCAAATATTTATGTTGCACACCTTAAACTTATACAATGTTGATGTCAAATATCACTCAATTTAAAAAAGAAAAAGTTGGGACTTCCCTAGTGGTGCAGTGACTAACTGCCTTCCAATGCAGGGGTCACAAGTTCCATCCCTGGTGCCAAGGTGCAACTACCCCCATGTGCTGCAGCTAGAGAGGCCCACACGCCATGATGAGGAGCCCCCATGCCAAAATGAAGATCCAGCGCAGCCCAAAATGAAGAAATTTTTTTAATTAAAAGAGAAAAAAAAAATACTGGGACTTCACTGTAAGTCCAGTGGTTAAGACTCCATGCTCCCAATGTAGGGGCATGGATTCCATCCCTGGTCAGGAAAACTAAGATCTTGTTTGTCACATGACGCAGCCAAAAGAAAAAAGGAGAAAATTACTAAGATGTAGTAGAATGTCAGTATGTCAGATACAGGGGTTATATAACCATAGATTGATGAGGAGAGCCTTTTTTCTGTAGCTTGTGTGTGTGCTCATGAAAGAATGAAAATTGAATAAATTGGTATTTGAACTGAATATATTTTTCTGAAGGACTAAAGCAAACATCTGTGACATAGGATCCTGGCTCCATCTTGCCATTTGATGACACTCCTCTGGGATTCTGTTCCTCCCTCTGAAAGCAGGAAGTAATAGATGACACCCATACCTACCCAGGATCGACTTGTATCTTGTGGTCCTTTCTCAGCCAAGCTCAGAGGCTGGCCGAAGTGTTCACAAGCACTATAGTGTTCACCCCAACTATACCTCTCAGATTCAGGAGCTAGACAGAGCTGCTGTTGTATAAGCGTGTGCAGACATATGCTGACATAATGAATTATAAAGACAGAGGTGATGGCAATTTCCTCCCTTCTCGATTATTTCTTGATTATTGATACATACACTTGTTTGGAAAGAGGAATTAAAGCTATGAAGAAATTTTGTTTCTAATATGAAAATACAGGATGATATGCAAGGAGAATTTGGCAGGTCACAAGGCTGAAGTCCTATAACGTGAAGGGTTGGGGGAAGCAGCAGGCCATGTTCTCACTGTCAGGTGGTAACCATGTAGCAGGAGGAAAACCAGAGAGCGAAACTGAGGTTTGACTATTCCCAGTGATCTGCAGCTCTCCAGTATACTTTCTGTTTACTTTAGCTGCTTTGGCTTATGTAATTGACATCAGTAAAACTAACCTTTTTTTTTATCTTATGTGCTTTTGTATGTTTTGTGACTAGAAAAAGTTTTATTCTAATCATGTAAGAGAGGAGACAGCTGCTCTTTCAAACACTGGAAGTAATTGTTTTATGGCACTGGTAGAAACAAGAATATGGCCTTAGAGAGCAAAAATTTTAAATCCATAATTTTGAGAGGAGGTGTTTTTTTTTTTTTGCTTTTATTTTTTTTTATTTTTACTTTATTTTACTTTACAATACTGTATTGGTTTTGCCATACATTGACATGAATCCGCCACGGGTGTACATGCGTTCCCAATCCTGAACCCCCTCCCATGAGGGGAGTTTTTTAAAAAGAAATTCAGTTCAGTCGCTCACTTGTGTCCAACTTTTTGTGACCCCATGAATTGCAGCACGCCAGGCTTTCCTGTCCATCACCAACTCCCGGGGTTTACTCAAATTCATGTCCATTGAGTCGGTGATGCCATCCAGCCATCTCATCCTCTGTTGTCCCCTTCTCCTGCCCCCAATCCCTCCCAGCATCAGGGTCTTTTCCAATGAGTCAACTCTTCACATGAGGTGGCCAAAGTATTGGAGTTTCAGCCTCAGCATCAGTCCTTCCAATGAACACCCAGGACCGATCTCCTTTAGGATGGACTGGTTGGATTTCCTTGCAGTCCAAGGGACTCTCAAGAGTCTTCTCCAACATCACAGTTCAAAAGCATCGATTCTTTGGCGCTCAGCTTTCTTCACAGTCCAACTCTCACATCCATACATGATCA
This sequence comes from Aepyceros melampus, assembly GCA_006408695.1. Taxonomy (NCBI): domain Eukaryota; kingdom Metazoa; phylum Chordata; class Mammalia; order Artiodactyla; family Bovidae; genus Aepyceros; species Aepyceros melampus. The sequence continues at coordinate 28,959 of SJXQ01010719.1, read as the reverse complement.
CTGGAAAAACCATGGCCTTGACTAGACGGACCTTTGTTGGCAAAATAATACCTCTGCTTTTTAATATGCTGTCTAGGTTGGTCATAACTTTCCTTCCAAGGAGTAAGTGTCTTTTAATGGATAATTCAATGCTATATAATTCACCTAATTAAAATGGAATGGTTTGTATTAAATTGTAACACCATCACCACACCCTAATCTTAGAAAATTTCTCTCCCTCCCTCCCTCCAAAGGAAGCCCTGTACCCATTAGCAGTTACTCCCCATTTCTCCTTAAACCACCCTAGGCAATCATTAATCTTCCCATTTCTGTAGCTTTGCCAATTCTGGACAGTTCATATAAATGAAATAGTATGTGGTCTATATGACTGGCCTCTTTGACTTAGCATAATGTTTCCAAGATTCATCCATGTTATAGCATGTATCAATACATCATTACTTTTTATAGCCAAATAGTATTCCATTACATGTGTTTGTATACAAGTATATACATATGCACAAATATATGTATAGATATCACATTTTTTATTCATCAGTTGATAGATGTGTAAGGTAGTTTCCACTTCAGGGCTACTGTGATTAATGGACTCAGTGGTAAAGAATCTTCCTGCCAATGCAGGAGACGCAAGAGACTTGGGTTTAGTCCCTGGGTTGGGAAGATCCCCTGGAGGTGGAAATGGCAACCCACTCCAGTATTCTTGCCTGGAAAATCCCATGGACTGGACAGAGGAGCCTGGCAGGCTACAGTCCTTAGGGTCTCAAAGAGTCAGACACAACTGTGCAGACACATACCCACAATAACTATGCATTTAATATTTTGAAGAACTGCCCAATTGTTTTCCAGAGTTACTGCAACCTTTTATATTCTGAGCAGCAAATTTTGAAGATTCCCATTGTTCCACATCCTGACCAACATTTGTTTTTTCTTTTTATTTTAGCTGTTGGAGTCAGTGTGAATTATTTCATTGTAGTTTTGATTTGCATTTCCTAACAACTTCTAATCTTGAGCATCCTTTTATGCACTTACTGTCTTACATGTTTATGGCAAACATTTTCAGCTAAGCAATTCAATGTGGTATTTCCAACATCATCATCCAGCATGGACCACAATCCAGTTATGGTCTTTCCAACAAATATTGCTGGACAATTGGATGTCATATGCCAGAAATGAACCTCAGCCATTACCTTATACCATAAACAATGGATCATAAGAGCTAATACTATCAGTTCAGTTTACTTCAGTTGCTCAGTTGTGTCCAACTCTTTGTGAACCCAGGGAGTGCAGCATGCCAGGCTTCCCTGTCCATCACCAACTCCTGGAGCCTGCTCAAATTCATGTCCATCAAGTTGGTGATGCCATCCAACCATCTCATCCTCATCTCGTCCCCTTCTCCTGCCTTCAATCTTTCCCAGCATCAGGGTCTTTTCCAGTAAGTTAGTTCTTTGCATCAGGTGGCCAGAGTGTTGGAGCTTCAGCATCCGTCCTTCCAATGAATATTCAGGACTGATTTCCTTTAGGATGGACTGGTTGGATCTCCTTGCAGTCCAAGGGACTCTCAAGAGTCTTCTGCAACACCACAGTTCAAAAACATCAGTTCTTCGGTGCTCAGCTTTCTTTATAGTCCAACTCTCACATCCATACATGACTACTCGAAAAAACCATAGCTTTGACTAGATGGACCTTTGTTGGAAAAGTAATGTCTTTGATTTTTAATATGCTGTCTAGGTTGGTCATAGCTTTTTTTCCAAGGAGTAAGTGTCTTTTAATTTCATGGCTGCATTCACCATCTGTAGTGATTTTGGAGCCAAAAAAAAAAAATAGTCTGTCACTGTTTCCATTGTTTCCCCATCTATTTGCCATGAAGTGATGGGACTGGATACCATGATCTTAGTTTTCTGAATGTTGAGTTTTAAGCCAACTTTTTCACTCTCCTCTTTCACTTTCATCAAGAGGCTATTTAGTTCTTCGCTTTCTGCCATAAGGGTGGTGTCATCTGCATATCTGAAGTTATTGGTATTTCTCCCGGCAATCTTGATTCCAGCTTGTGTTTAATCCAGCCCAGCATTTCGCATGATGCTAATGCTATAAAATGTAGGAAATACAGAAAAAGATCTTGTGGCTTTCAGTTAGACAAAGGTTTCTTAGGACACAAAAAACATGAACCTAAAAAAAAAAAAATGAAGTCCAAGTTGGGCCTCACCAAAATGGAAAACTTCTGCTCTTCCCCCCTCCTCAAAAAAAAAAAAAAATCTGAAAATAAAAAGGCAAGCCATAAACTGGGAAAAAATATTTGTAGAACACATATCTGTTAAAGGACTTACATACATATTCATTAAGTTCTTACAACTTAATGAAAAGAGTTTAAAAATGAACAAAGTATTTGAACAGACACGTCACCAAAGTGAATTTACAAATAGCTAATAAGTGCATGAGAAGGTAAGAAGATATGGGCTTCCCTCATAGTTCAGTTGGTAAAGAATCCACCTGCAATGCAGGAGACTCCGGTTTGATTTCTGGGTCAGGAAGATCTGCTGGAAAAGAGAAAGGCTACCCACTTCAGTATTCTTGGGCTTCCCTTGTGGCTCAGCTGATAAAAGAATCTGCCTTCAATGCCAGAGACCTGTGTTTGATCCCTGGGTTGGGAAGATCCCCTGGAAAAGAGAAAGGCTGCCCACTCCAGTATTCTGGCCTAGAGAATTCCATGGACTGTATAGTCCATGGAGTCGCAAAGAGTTGGACATGACTGAGTGACTTTCACTTCACGTGAGGAGGTAGCTGACATCAATAGTCACTAGGTAAACACAATATTACAAAGTTATATCTATACATATCCATCAGAATAGCTAAAATTAAAAAGACTGACAATACTGGAAAGGATGCAGTACAACTGGAACTCTCTTATATTGTTAATAAAAAAAATGGATCAGCCACTTTGGAAGAAAAGTTTGGCAGTTTTTATAAAGTCAAAGATACTTACCTATGACCCACCAAGTCCACTCCTAGATAGCTGCCCAAGAGAAATAAAAACTTAGGTCCATACAAAGGTCCCTACTCAAAAGTTTATAGCTACTTATTCACAACAGCCAAAGTGAAAACAAACCAAATGTCCATCAACTGGTAACTAAACACATTGTAGTATGTCCATATCATGGAATGTTACTGAGAAGAGGAACAAACTGTTGATACTGCAAGAAAATTTCAAAAGCATTATGATACGTAAAGAAAGTCAGACCAAAATACTGTATCATTCTACTTAAGGGACACTCTAGAAAAAGCAAAGCAGAAAGCAGATCAGAGGTCACCAGAGTTCAGAGGTGGGTATAGAATTGATTGCAAGTAAGTACGAGGGAAATTCTGGGAGTAATAGGAGTGATGTTCTGTGAAGTTTACCATGATTGTGGTGGTGGTCACATGACTATAAACATTTGTCAAAACTCAGCAAACCACTTCTCAAAAAATTATTTTATTAAAACATTATTTATTTATTTATTTGGGGCTGCTCTGGGTCTTCACTGCTGTGTGCAGGCTCCCTCTGGTTGAGGACAGCACGGGCTGCTCTCCAGTTGCAGTGAGCAAGCTTCTCATTGTGGTGGCTTCTCTTGTTGAGGAGCACAGGCTCTAGAGCCTGCAGGCAGCTGTGGCACATGGGCTTAGTTGCCCCACAGCAATATGGAGTCTTCCCAGACCAGGGATTGAACTCGTGTCCCCTATATTAGCAGGCAGATTCTTCACCACGAGACCACCAGAGGTGTTCCTGTACTTTTTAAAATTTTTGCATTTTATTGTACATAAATTATATCTCAAAACTGATTTTTTAAAGATTGCTTGCTATAAAAAGTACATTTTCAAGACAAGTTTCTTAGTGTGTTCTTTCCAAACCTATTACTTACCAACCAGTGTCCTTATCCATAGAACATTTGAAGCTTTCATGCCTCTGAGGTTTGTCTTTCTTTGAGTTAGAATTTTTGACTTAGAATTTTTCCCCCATAGATTTTACATGCTTATTTTTTCTAGTTTGAAAGTTGTGTTAGAAATAATAGTACAAACAAGGGTTTAAACTGGGCACATTTCCAACAGAAACACTTTGGTTGTTCAGCAGGCACAGGTCCCCCAGAATTAAAAATGTCACTCAATATGTGTCAATAAATGCCCTCCCCAATCTTCCATCGTCATTGCGCCACTCATCAACAGCAGTAGCAGAAGTAACAGAAAGACATATCTTCTAAATCTTGTTGTTAACAAGGGTTCAAAGAATGGAGACCTGGTGGAGGCAAAAAAAGAAAGAAAAGAAAAGCTTTTATTTGGGGTTTGTTAGGACTGCAGCCTGGGAAGCACAAATCTAAGAAAGCACTTGAAATGTGTTCTTCTGGACTACAAAATGGAGGAAGCTTATACAGGCAAAAACTGCAAGGTCACAGTTAGTTACATAAATTGTCAAGAATTAGGATTGGATCTGGCAAGAAGTAAGGGTGCTTGTTAAGCAAGGATTAGTTGGGGTTCAAGACGATTACGTAGTTGCTAAGTAGAGTTGAGGGGCTTTGAAACTACAAGGTTGCATCTAGGAGCTGCTAGTAGATACTGTTTTGAAAATGGCTTATGAGGTCTGAGTTATATACAGTTCAGAAGGTCCAGGTTCTCAGTGATACAGGGACATGTCTAAAACCACATCCACAATGGCCACCCAGCTCCCTTTTGGATGCCTGAACCATCACTTCATGGGAAATAGATGGGGAAACAGTAGAAACAGTGTCAGACTTTGTTTTTTGGGGCTCCAAAATCACTGCAGATGGTGACTGCAGCCATGAAATTAAAAGGCGCTTACTCCTTGGAAGAAAAGTTATGACCAACCTAGATAGTATATTCAAAAGCAGAGACATTACTTTGCCGACTAAGGTCCGTCTAGTCAAGGCTATGGTTTTTCCTGTGGTCATGTATGGATGTGAGAGTTGGACTGTGAAGAAGGCTGAGCGCCGAAGAATTGATGCTTTTGAACTGTGGTGTTGGAGAAGACTCTTGAGAGTCCCTTGGACTGCAAGGAGATCCAACCAGTCCATTCTGAAGGAGATCAACCCTGGGATTTCTTTGGAAGGAATGATGCTAAAACTGAAGCTCCAGTACTTTGGGCACCTTATGCGAAGAGTTGACTCATTGGAAAAGACCCTGATGCTGGGAGGGATTGGGGGCAGGAGGAGAAAGGGACGACCGAGGATGAGATGGCTGGATGGCATCACAGACTCAATGGACGTGAGTCTGAGTGAACTCCGGGAGTTGGTGATGGACAGGGAGGCCTGGCGTACTGCGATTCATGGGGTCGCAAAGAGTCGGACACGACTACGCGACTGAACTGAACTGAACCATTTTAATTTTTAAATGATCTTAAATATGTCATCAGTGTCTGCTTTGAAAAAAACTCATAAAATCCAAAAATGTTTCAAAATATATAGCAGGTGTAAATATTCAGGTTATTGTGTTTCTTCCATCTAAAATTCACGAACTAAGAATGCATGCATTAAGTGATAGAGGTAGTTCAGTTACAGAAATGTTTTGTAATTGAGTCGTTACTCTGCCCAAGGTAGTATCAGTTTGCCAAATGAAAAAAAAATCTCCTCTAAAGCAGTTAGTGCCAAATCCATGATATTAGAGGTGATTTAGTTTCAGCAAAATAACATCAGCCATCGTAATAAATTATTACTGGCAATTTTATTAGTTGTGATTTGGTTTGTGTTCAATATGTAGGTTTGTTTTGATTTTGTAGTTATGTAAGAGTTGTAAGAATCTCACACCTAATATTGGATTTGGACAAACAACTTTGGTATAATAATTAAATAACAATCAATCATAGAAGTCTAGTAAGTTTTTTCTTTTGAAAGTGGACAGTACTCAAACTTGAATGCATTGGCTTGTACACAGAGTCCTGAAAATCCTCTTGAGTCGTCTTTGGCATCTCTAGGTAAGACTAAATCAGTCAGGTTGCTGGGGAAGGTGGGGAAGTAGCAAAGTTAGATCCAATAGTGTGTTCTGAAGAGCGTGTTCTGAAGGAGCATTTGTCAGTATAAATTCTAAGGTAGCCAAGTAGAATAACTAGTCACATTTTCAGTAAGAGGTTTTGGAGTCAAGAAGGAAGCCCAGGTTTCCAGTTTCAGTGACTGGGTGGATCCTAATGCCATAAATCTAGGTAAGGAGCACAGGAGGATGAACAAGTTTGACTACTTAGACCTGATCTGCCCTGACTTGCCCTGACTAGCACGTCTGGTGTCATTACCATCAGTTCTCCAAAATGACACATAGCCGCTATTATTTGTCAGTACTCTTTGGTTGCACAAGATAGAATCCCACTGGAGAGGCAGAGGGTGGTTTGGGGTCTGTTACCAGAATAAGCCAGAGAGAGAACTAAGGAGACACTTCTGTTTCTCTTTGTTTCCCTTAAACCTCTTACTCCTAGACTTGCTCCCTTTTGAATAACAAATTCTAATTTCCTGATTGACGCTACTGATTTTATGAGGCATCACTTTTTTGGTTCTAAGAATTTTCAATATTTTCCCTTCCTGCATTGCTCTGCAGAGATTTAGCTCCCCCTAGAGACACAATCCTGTGGCGGCAGTCCATGGGATCTCAGGGAGTCGGACACTTTCTCCTTTCTGGGTCAACCTAATTGGACCAAATCAAACTGTTTTCCCTATTTCTTTCATCCATCATCATTTAAGATCAAGAATTCCAGTTCCAGAATCTGCCCTTGTGTCCTTCACAATATCTGTTTATTTCTGGACAGCTTTCATAAAACTTTTGGCAGGTTAATCAGGGAAATTGCACAGGCTGACAGCAACAGCAAACTTGAATAAGACTGCAATGACAGTCTCAGGAATGTGCATGCCATTGGCTTATGCATGGGATTATATACAAAATCGTAGAGCTCGGATTCACCTCATTGTAAAGCTTGAAACAAATGGAAACTGCTATTATTTGAAGTTTCCCTTGAAGACACTTCCCCCTCTGGTTTCTGTTTCCCAGAGGCCTAATGTTACAATCCTGTTGGTGTCTATGATGTTTATACTACCACCTAAGGTCAAACAAGAAGTAAACAGACAGTAGATTTACTGCTATTTTGTCTCTTCTTTGTTACCCACAGTACTTTTATAATAATCCTATGTTTGGAGGGGAAAAAAAAAGAAGAGGGGAGGGAGAGAGGAAGGGAGAATGGAAGGAAGGCAGGCTGGCTCTTTCTTTGTAGGATGACATTTCCTTCAAAGCTTGTGTCTTTTGAGACCAAGGTATCACCATAATTTTGTTTGCAAATCAGATTCACCAATGAAGATTTTTTAAATATTTAGATGCCTGTGGGCTGCAGTCCATGGGGTCACTAAGAGCCCGGCATGACTGAGCAACTTCACTCTCACTTTTCATTTTCATGCATTGGAGAAAGAAATAGCAACCCACTCCAGTGTTCTTACCTGGAGAATCCCAGGGACAGCGGAGCCTGGTGGGTTGTCGTCTATGGGGTCGCACAGAGTCGGACATGACTAAGCGACTTACCAGCAGCAGCAGCCCTATCACTCAAATACCTGATTCAGTACCAATTTCTACTTCATTAGTTCCTTTATTAATCCCTTCATCCTACTATCTTTAGGATTGATTTTATCTTTTCAGACGTCTTGAGATGGATACTTAGAGCTCACCGCTTTTCCTTCTAAGTGTGGTGTTACCTGCACCCTTCCAGCTACATGTGCCACACTTTCATTATTATTCCAATCAGTTCAGTTCAGGCGTTCATTTGGGTCTGACTCTTTGCGACCACATGAACCGCAGCACGTCAGGCCTCCATGTCCATTACCAACTCCTGGAGTTTAACCAAACCCATGTCCATCGAGTCGGTGATGCCATCCAGCCATCTCATCCTCTGTTGTCCTCTTCTCCTTCTGCTCTCAATCCTACCCAGCATCACGGTCTTCAAATGAGTCAGCTCTTCGCATCAAGTGGCCAAAGTATTGGAGTTTCAACATCAGTCCTTCAAATGAACAACCAGGGCTGATCTCCTTTAGGATGGACTGGTTGGATCTCCTTGCAGTCCAGGGACTCTCAAGAGTCTTCTCCAACACCACAGTTCAAAAGCATCAATTCTTTGGCTCTCAGCTTTCTTTATAGTCCAACTCTCACATCCATACATTACCACTGGAAAAACCATAACCTTGACTAGACGGACCTTTGTTGGCAAAGTAATGTCTCTGCTTTTTAATATGCTGTGTAGGCTGGTCATAACTTTCCTTCCAAGGAGTAAGCGTCTTTTAATTTCATGGCTGCAATCACCATCTGCAGCAATCTTGGAGCCCAGAAAAATAAAGTCAGCCACTGTTTCCACTGTTTACCCATCTATTTGCCATGAAGTGGTGGGACCAGATGCCATGATCTTCGTTTTCTGAATGTTGAGCTTTTAAGACAACTTTTTCACTCTCCTCTTTCACTTTCATCAAGAGGCTTTTTAGTTCTTCTTCATTCTGCCATAAGAGTGGTGTCATCTGCATATCTGAGGTTATTGATATTTCTCCCAGCAATCTTGATTCCAGCTTGTGCTTCCTCCAGCCCAGCATTTCTCATGATGTACTCTGCATAGAAGTTAAATAAGCAGGGTGACAATATACAGCCTTGACATACTCCTTTTCCTATTTGGAACCAGTCTGTTGTTCTATGTCCAGTTTAACTGTTGCTTCCTGAACTGCATACAGGTTTCTCAAGAGGCAGGTCAGGTGGTCTGGCATGCCCATCTCTTTCAGAATTTTCCACAGTTTCTTGTGATCCACACAGTCAAAGGCTTTGGCATAGTCAATAAAGCAGAAATAGATGTTTTTCTGGATCTCTCTTGCTTTTTCCATGATCCAGCGGATGTTGGCAATTTTGATCTCTGGTTCCTCTGCCTTTTCTAAAACCAGCTTGAACATCTGGAAGTTCATGGTTCAGGTATTGCTGAAGCCTGGCTTGGAGAATTTTAAGCATCACTTTACTAGCGTGTTGAGATGAGTGCAATTGTGTGGTAGTTTGAGCATTCTTTGGCATTGCCTTTCTTTGAGATTGGAATGAAAACTGACCTTTTCCAGTCCTGTGGCCACTGCTGAGTTTTCCAAATTTGCTGGCATATTGAGTGCAGCACTTTCACAGCATCATCTTTCAGGATTTGAAACAGCTCAACTGGAATTCCATCA
>SJXQ01010719.1:0-19391 GCA_006408695.1 Aepyceros melampus | reverse complement strand
CACCTCTTCTTAATATCTTCTGCTTCTGTTAGGTCCATATCATTTCTGTCCTTTATTGAGCCCATCTTTGCATGAAATGTTTCCTTGGTATCTCTAATTTTCTTGAAGAGATCTCTAGTCTTTCCCATCCTGTTGTTTTCCTCTATTTCTTTGCATTGATCACTGAGGAAGGCTTTCTTATCTCTCCTTGCTGTTCTTTAGAACTCTGCATTCAGGTGCTTATATCTTTCCTTTTCTTCTTTGCTTTTTGCTTCTCTTCATTTCACAGCTATTTGTAAGGCCTCCTCAGACAGCCATTTTGCCTTTTTGCATTTCTTTTTCCTCGGGATGGTCTTGATCCCTGTCTCCTGTACAATGTCATGTACCTCCATCCATAGTTCATCAGGCACTCTATCTATCAGATCTAGTCCCTTAAATCTATTTCTCACTTCCACTGTATAGTGATAAGGGATTTGATTTAGGTCATACCTGAATGGTCTGGTGGTTTTTTCACTTTCTTCAATTTCAGTCTGAATTTGGCAATAAGGAGTTCATGATCTGAGCCACAGTCAGCTCCTGGTCTTGTTTTTGCTGACTGTTTAGAGCTTCTCCATCTTTGGCTGCAAAGAATATAATCAATCTGATTTCAGTGTCAACCATCTGGTGATGTCCGTGTGTAGAGTCTTCTCTTGTGTTGTTGGAAGAGGGTGTTTGCTATGACCAGTGTGTTCTCTTGGCAGAAGTCTATTAGCCTTTGCCCTGCTTCATTCTCTACTCCAAGGCCAAATTTGCCAGTTACTCCAGGTGTTTCTTGACTTCCTACTTTTGCATTCCAGTCCCCTATAATGAAAAGGACATCTTTTTTGGGTTTTAGTTCTAGAAGTTCTTGTAGGTCTTCATAGAACTGTTCAACTTCAGCTTCTTCAACGTTACTGGTCAGAGCATAGACTTGGATTGCATGGTACTGAATGGTTTGCCTTGGAAACGAAGAGAGATCATTCTGTCATTTTTGAGATTGCATCCAAGTACTGCACAACATTTTAAATTCCATTGTGATTTCTTCTTTGAGATATGGATTATTTAGAAACATAGTAAATGTTAACATGTTTTCCCCTGATGTTGGGAACAAGAGAAGAGAAGGATATGTCCATCCTACATTTTTATTTGACATCCTCCAGAAGGTCCTAAATAGTATGAGGCAAAAAAAAAAAAAAGAAAGAAAAAAGGCTTAAGAATTAGAAAGTAAGAAGTAATACTGTCATTCACAGACAATATGGTTGTGCATGCAGAAAATCAAAAGAATCTACAGATAAACTACTAAAATTAAAAATAAATTTAGGGTGCTGAATAAAAGGATAAATTTATAAAAATTGCCAATATTACTATATAACAGCAGCAATAGGGAAAAATTTTTTAATGTCATTTACAATAGCATCAAAAAACATCAAATACTTAGTATTAAGTCTAAAGAAATACATGCAAATGGTCTACAGAGAAAAGTACAAGACATGACTGAGAAAAACTGAAGAAAGTTTAAAAGTTTTTCTCATATTTATGAATTAGATGATTAAATATTATAAAGATATCAGTGTAACCCTAATCAACATCCCAGCTAATGTTATTATAAGAATTAGTAATCTTGTTGTAAATTTTATATGAAAATGCAAATGGTTCAGAACAGCCCATTCTTGAAGAACAAACATAGAAGACTCACTATATGATATTAAGGCTTATTATATAAAGCTACAATAACTAAGACTGTGGTATGGGCACAAGAGTAGATAAACAGATAAATGGGACAGAATAGAGGACAGAAATAGAAGCTTATAAATATGGAAACGTGATTAATGACAGAGGTGCGCTGCAGAGTAGTGAGAACAGGACAGTCTTGGTAACAAATGGAGTTGGGTCAACTGCATATCCATATGAAGGAAAAATGAATCTGATCTCTTCTTCAGACTCATCAAAAAGCTATTTCTAATGCGTTGCAAATCTAAATGTGATGATAATGTAATAAAGCTTCTAAAGAGAAAAAGAACATTTTCATAACCTTGGGAAAAGGAAAGATTTCATATGTAAGATGAAATGAAAACATAGATAAATTGAACTACATTAAAATTAAGAACATCTGTTCATCAAAACATCATTAAGAAGGCAAAATGGCAAGCCACAGAGTGGAATAAGATATGTGCAATGTGTATAACTGACAAAGAACTCTGAGTAAATAATTAACTGATCAATCAATAAGAGAAAAAAGCCAATCCAATAGTAAAATGGGCAAAAGATGTGAATGGGCCAGTAGATATCCAAAAGAGCAATAATTATATGAAAAGGTGATCAATTTCATGGAAACTAGAAAATACAAACTAAAAGACACCCACCAGAATGGCTAGCATCTTAAAAACTGACAATATGAGGTGCTGATGATGTATGGAACAACTGAGAGTCTCATATACTGCACATGAGAATAAAATTGGTGCAACCATTTTGCAAAACTAATTGGCTATATGTGTAAACTTGACTATCAGCATAGCTTGTGACTCAGCAATTCCATCTCTAGATATATACCCAACAGGAATTCTGTGCTGAAAGACATGTACAAGAACATTTATAGCAGCATTATCTATAGTTGCCCACCAATGGGAACACTTCAAATGTCTAACAACAATAGAATATATAAGTAGATGGTGATGTATTCATACAATGGAATACCATACAAAAATAAAACTAACTACTTCACTCAACAACAAGGATAACTCTTCCAAACATAATGGTAAGCAGAAGGAACCAGTCAAAAAATAATACATACGTCTAGCCATGACAGAGTAACTGGTACCAGACTAAACCTCCTGCAATCAGAAATTAGATGACTGTGCAATATATATGAAATAATATATATGTCTTCAGTCATTGGACCATAGGCAGCCCAGGAGAGTGAATACTGAAAGAAAGGAAAAGTGAAGTGAGCACTACAATTTTCCTAGCTTTCTGCCTGGTGGCATTACTAAATGTCAGCATAAGAAGGGGGATTCCAAGTAAAGCATAACAGACTTGCTGAGCTGAGGAGAAAAGAGTCAGAGCTTGTAGAGAATGAGGCAACTAAAATTTCTGGAACCAGACTATGAGAGTGATGGAGCAGATATATGCAAAGAAGGAGATCCAGAAATCTGCATAGGAGTTCCAGTGTGTCTTTTGCCAAATATGAAGCCAAGGAAAGAAACCTGTAGGGGAGAATCTTTCCTTGTCTCTTCTACCTTCCTACCAACCTTTGGTGTTCCTTGGCTTTAGCTGTAGGACTACAATCTGCCTTTGTCCTCACAGTGGCAACCTGCCATTGTGTGTGTCTGTCTTTTCTCTTCTTATAAAGACACTTGCTATGGTATGAAAGTGTTCCCCCCAAATTCTTATGTCAAAACCTAACTCCAGAGGAGATGTGGAGACTTTGGAATGTGCTTAAGTCATGACGGTGGAGGCCCCATGAATGGGATTAGTAAGTTTTATAGTAGGAGCTTTATAAAAGAGGGTCCAGAGAGATCCCCAGCCCCTTCTACCACTTGAGGACATAGGAAGAAGAGGCCAGCCAGGAAATAAGTGTGTCCCCACAAGAAGGCAGCTGTCGGGAGCCAGCATGAGGAATCCTGCCCATGGCAAAGATCATGAGGAAAGAAGCCCAACAAAACACAAAGGTGTGATCTGGCTTCAGGGGTTCCCCCTGGGTTTTCCTGAACATCTACCCCCCAAAACCAGAGTCTGCCTGCTTTATTGTACTGTGCTTTCCACTCTTCTGACCTTCTCTGGAAAAAGTTAACTCAGGGCTTCAGTCTCCTGCATATGAAAGGAATGTTTCAGCTCAAACCCCTCTGATGGCTCTCCAACTTGCCTGAGAGGTTCCCCCGGACTTTTACAATTTGTGAATTGTTTACGGCCTCCAACTGCGAGAGGCACAAAGCTTAAAGTATCTTAAATATACAGAGCCTTTTCTAAAAAGCTAAAATTATATTGGTGACGGGTTTCACTGTTGACTAATGACTGCTGCCAGGCCTCCGTATTCTTCATCTTTTAGGCACCAGAAGGATATTAATCAATGTAATTGGGATATAGAAAAGGGAATATAGTAGTTTTGATGTTAGCAACACTAGACTTTTGAGTTAATTACTTTTCTCTTTGTTATAAATCACTGTACTGCTTTTACTTGTTATAAATTGTTGTGTCTTTGCTATGTAAGAATGTAACTTTATTTAGTGCTTTCTGAGAGTGACACCAGACTTTGGGAAGAACAACACTGCTAAGGCAAATAAGTCTCTGGTTGACAGATCCTTATCAGAAAAGGGCCATAAAATGTTAATTGGCCTTCTGGCCAGAAGATGATGTAAATCACCTAAGACTTGTGTATACAACTAGGTATGCAGAGAGAAAGCCTGGTCTCCGTAAGAGTCAGGGCTGCTGATGCTGCATAATTTTATATTATCCTTTGATCTCTATGTACAAAAAAAGGTATAAAAGGCCTTTCTGGACAATAGAGGATGGGCCAGTCACTGGACTGGTTTCCCATGTGTCCTCTTTACTCTGTTTTCTGGCTGAATTCCCATCTGGAGTGGGGAGGCTCACCATGTCTACTTACTTGCTCTGGCTTTTAAGTCCCGTGAGAGAGGGAGCCCAAGGCGGGGCACCCTCTGCTATTCAAACGAGTGCCGGTTGCCTAACGTAGATAGTGCAAACTTCTTGTCCTAAAGTTTTATTAGCTTTCAGTGCAAACTTCTTGTCCTGAAGTTTTATTAGCTTTCCCCATAAACCAAGTTATTCAGCCTCTTTTCTCCGCTAAAGTTTCCTACTACACTATTTCTTCCTAATCTCTCTTATATTTCCAATTAAATAATTCTTTATAAGACGCCACACCGTCTCCCCTTCGAATTACTCTGGATCCACAGGGGCTGGACCCCAGCAGGCAGCCATGCTGGCACCTTGATCTTAGAGCTCCCGGCCTACAGAACTGTGAGAAATAGTGTCTGTTGTGTATAAGCTATTCAGTCTGTGGTGTTTGGTTATGCAGCCTGTAGGGGCTAAGACAAGACTAGTCTTAGTGCTGTGTTAATGACCCACCCTACTCCAATCTGATCTTTTTTACTTGCAAATGTCTTTTTATTTCATCTTCATGCTGAAAGATAGTATTACCAATCATAGGTTGGTAGTTTTTTACCCCTTGTTTTTGTTTGGTTTCATCAGTTTCAAGATGATAGTTTAATCTCTCCTGACTGGTATTTTTTCTGAGAAGTCAGCAGTAATGTTTATCTTTGTTTCTCTGTATTTAATATATCATTTATTCTTTGGTGCTTTCTGTTTGTTTATAATGATGTGTATTTTATTTTATTTTGGCCGTTGCATATAGCTTGTGAGATTTTAGTTCCCTGACCAGGGATTGAACCTGGGCCCTATCAACGAGAGCACAATGTCCTAACCACTGGACCACCAGGGAATTCCCTATTCTTTTGTGCTTTTAAAATTCTGTTCATCACTGTTTTTCAATTTGATTTTGTTGTGCTTTGGTATGGGTTTTGTCAGTATTACTGGCAAATTAAAATTATATTTAAAGTGTACAACATGATGATTTGATATAGATATACACTGTGAAAGGAGTCCCCAATCCAGTTAATTATCACAACTATTATCTCTTTTTTTCTCTTCCTCTCTGTCTCTCTTTTTCTTTCCTTCTTGGTGAGAACATTTAAGTTTTACTGTCTTAGTATATTTCATTTATACAATACAGTGTAATCAACTATAGTCACATTGGTATGCTTTTCCTTATGTATATTCTGCTTGGACTTCTTTGAACTTCTTGGAATTTAATGTGTCACTAAATTTGAAAATATTTCTGACATCAAATGGCTTTTGCTGCTTCCCTCTCTTGTTGGAACTCCAGTACACATATGTCAGAACTCTTTATATTGTCTCACAGATTACTGAGGCTCTAGTTAGATATTTCAGAGAAGGCAAAGGCACCCCACTCCAGTACCCTTGCCTAGAAAATCTCATGGACGGAGAAGCCTGGTAGGCTGCAGTCCATGGGGTCACTAAGAGTCGGACACCACTGAGCGACTTCACTTTCACTTTTCACTTTCATGCATTGGAGAAGGAAATGGCAACCCACTCCAGTGTTCTTGCCTGGAGAATCCCAGGGACAGGAGAGCCTTGTGGGCTGCTGTCTATGGGGTCGCACAGAGTCGGACATGACTGAAGTGACTTAGCAGCAGCAACAGCAGTTAGTTATTTTTCAGCCTTACTTCTCTGTGCTTCAGTTTAAAAGGTTTATAGTGCCCTGTCTTCAGACCCGTTGCTCCTTTCATCTCCAGTGCCTAATTTACCCAGTAAATTTTTTAATACATTTTTTAAAATATAAATTTATTTATCTTGCTGCTGCTGCTGCTGCTTAGATGAGTCTGGCTATGTATTTCTCCGAAATAGCTAAATACCATGTAAATTACTGTATATGAATATTTGAAAGTTTATACAGAAATTAGGCCTCTTGAGAAAACAATAACAATATGGAAAATACAATCAGCTCAATTGATAGAGTACTTTTAATTACCCAGGATAAAGAAGAAAGAAGGTTAACAGGAGCACTTGAAAATTGCAGACTATCTAAAATATTTTAGCAAATTACTTCATGCTCTCTTTTATCACTAATCTACTTTTTAAAGGCATGAACAAATAACAGTGCATTTGAGTTTAAGCTCTTTTCTCTGGTCCTATTCAGTGTATGATTAGATGACAATAGCTAGAAGACAACCAAACATGTGAAGAAAGGATGAAGAACGCCACCCAAGTCTTCAGAATCACACTCTAAATCCCGAGACTGAAAGGTATGTTTCTACCTACAGGCTCATAGGCTAGGTCACGTATACAACATTCTATAATTTCCAAAATCTTAAAGGAAAGAAAAATACTAGAATTTTTTAAATCATATCTAAAAAATCCTTAATACTATGCATAATTTTAGAAAACATGTTCTTTTAATTACTACTTATTTTGAGCACTTTCCATAAAATATTTAATGATGTCCACTTAAAGATGCAAACAGCAAAAACATGAAGTAAAGTCTTCCTAACTTGTTTACTCTCTGTGCTTCGTCACTTAGTCATGTCCAACTCCTTGAGATCCCATGGATAGTAGCCCGCCAGGCTCCTTGGTCCATGAGGCAAGAATACTGGAGTGGGCTGCCATTCATTTTGCCAGGGGATCTTTACCCAGGGATCAGAGCCAGGTCTACTGCACTGCAGGCAGATTCTTTACCATCTGAGCCACCAGGGAAGCCTAAGAATGCTGGAGTGAGTAGCCTATCGCTTCTCCAGGGGAGCTTCCCAACCCAGGAATTGAACCAGGACCTCCTGCATTGCAGGTGGATTCTTTACTACCTGAACTACCAGGGAGGCCCCCATCTTACTCTTTAATGTATGGTAATGGAAAAGTCTAAGTGTTCCAAAGGAACAGCATCTGAACACAGGAAAATCTTATAGGTGGTTCTTAAGTCAGAAATTACTCTTCTCTATCAAGTATCTAGCAGTATTTATTAAACTCCTCCCAGGGCAACAAAGGTAAAGAAGAGTTTTGCAGAAGACAGTGTTGGGAATGACTGATGCAAATATTAATCTGTGTTTCAAGATAATCACATTTCCAGGGTTTTAGCATATATGAATCTGTGCAGACGCAAATAATATATCATTTAGAGAAACGAGAATGTAGTAGTTGGAAAATGATGAAATCAAAGGGGAAAATGTGTACTTCGAAAATTAAATGCAGAAAATGTTCAGGTGAAGAGATTATGTATTTAGTTCTAATGAGGTGGATGAAGCTGAGCTGATTATACAGAGTGAAGTAACCCAGAAAGAAAAACACCAATACAGTATACTTACACATATATATGGAATTTAGAAAGATGGTAATGATAAACCTGTATGCGAGACAGCAAAAGAGACACAGATGTATAGAACAGCCTTTTGGACTCTGTGGGAGAGGGAGAGGGAGGGATGATTTGGGAGAATGGCAGTGCAATATGTATGATATCATAAGTGAAATGAATTGCCAGTCTAAGTTCGATGCAGGATATAGGATGCTTGGGACTGAGGCACGGGGATAATCCAGAGAGATGGTGTGGGGCGGGAGGGGGGAGGTGGGGGTCGGGATTGGGAGTTCATGTACACTTGTGGCTGATTCATGTCAATGTATAGCAAAACTTTAGTTTAGCAACCCTAATAGCAGTAAGAAATGATACACTACAGTTACTGGTGTGGAGAAAGCCCTCTCTGAGCAGGCCGCTCTCCCCAAATATCTACATGTTCATCAACTAGAAGCTCTCAGAAACCCATCCTTTGGGGCTTTTATGGAGACATAAATGACTAAATGATTCCCCACTGGCCCCTGAACTCAGTCTCTACCTCCTCCCCTCCCAGGAGGTCAAGAGGTAGAACGTCCCATCTTGGATCAGCTGGTTGGTTCCCTTGGCAACTAGCCTCCTTCCTTAGGTGCTTTGCAAAAGTCATATCATTAATATGACAAAAGCCTCTACTGCTCTCATCTCAGAGAAGGCAATGGAACCCACTCCAGTACTCTTGCCTGGAAAATCCCATGGGTGGAGGAGTATTGGTAGGCTGTAATCCATGGGGTCGCAAAGAGTCAGACACGACTGAGCAACTTCACTTTCACTTTTCACTTTCATGCATTGGAGAAGGAAATGGTAACCCACTCCAGTGTTCTTGTCTGGAGAATCCTAGGGACAGAGGAGCCTGGTGGGCTGCTGTCTATGGAGTTGCACAGAGTCGGACATGACTAAAGCGACTTAGAAGCAGCAGCAGCAACAGCAGCTCTCATCTCAGGAATTTGTTTTAGGAGCTCTGTGCTGAAATAGGATGAAGACTAAACATACATATCTTATAATATCGCAGGCAGTGACTCTTGCAGGAGTCCGCTGCAATACAGATGGGATAAAGCACTCCTCCTGGATAGTCATAGCTAAGGAAAGTTCTTCCAGTCAGGCAACATCGCACTCTATCCTATTGTATTAATGCCTTGTCTATCTCCCTCACTGTGACTCTTGGAAGGCAGGGCTATCTCTTTTGACTCTGATAACAGTGCTTTATATAATGCAAGTTTTCATAAATGCTTTGTGATTTAATTGGAAAGGAGAGTAATAAAGAAAGAGGGTCAAGAAAAGAAGCTATTCAAGCACCTACATTTAAAGGAAATGTAGAGAAGAAAAACTATACAGAAAAAGACCTTAATGACCCGAATACCATGATGGTGTAATCACTCACCTAGAGCCAAGCATCCTGGAGTGTGAAGTCAAGTGGGCATCACTATGAACAAACCTAGTGGAGGTGATGGAATTCCAGCTAAGCTACTTCAAGTCCTAAAAGATAATGCTGTGAGAGTGCTGCACTCAATATGCCAGCAAATTTGGAAAACTCAGCAGTGGCCACAGGACTGGAAAAGGTCAGTTTTCATTCCAATCCCAAAGAAAGGCTATGTCAAATAATGCTCAAACAGCTGCACAATTGCACTCATCTCACATGCTAGCAAAGTAATGCTCAAAATTCTCTAAAAGAGAATTCAACAGTATGTGAACCGAGAACTACCAGATGTTCAAGCTGAATTTAGAAAAGCCAGAGGAACCGGAGATCAAATTGCCAACATCTGCTGGATCACAGAAAAAGCAAGAGAGTTCCAGAAAAACATCTGCTTTATTCAATATGGTAAAGCCTTTGACTCTGTGTATCACAAAAAACTGTGGAAATTCTTGAAGATGGGAATATCAGACAACTTGACCTACCTCCTGAGAATTCTATAAGGAGGTCAAGAAGCAATAGTTAAAACTGGACATGAAACAATGGACTGGTTTAAATTGGGAAAGTAGTACATAAAGACTGTATATTGTCACTTTGCTTATTTAACTTAGATGCAGAGTACACCATGAGAAATTCTCGGCTGGATGAATAACAACCTGGAAACATTTCTAATGGGAGAAATATCAATAACCTCAAATATGTAGAGGACACCATTCTTATGACAGAAAGTGAAGTGGAACTGAAGAACCTCTTCATCAAAGTGAAAGAGGAGAGTGAAAAAACTGGCTTAAAACTCAACATTCAAAAAACTAAGACCATGGCATCTAGTCCCATCACTTCCTGGCAAATAGATGGGCAAACAGTGTAAAAAGTGAATTTATTTCCTTGGGCTCCAAAATTACTGCAATGGTGACTGCAGCCATGAAATTAAAAGACACTTCCTCCTTGGGATAAAAGCTATGACAAACCTAGATAGCATATTAAAAAGCAGAGACATTACTTTGCCAAAAAAGGTCCATCTAGTCATAAAACTCCCAGAGGAGAACATAGGCAAAACACTCTCTGACATAAATCACAGCAGGATCTTCTATGATCCACCTCCCAGGATACTGGAAATAAAAGCAAAAATAAACAAATGGGATCTAATTAAAATTAAAAGCTTCTGCACAACAAAAGAAACTATAAGCAAGGTGAAAAGACAGCCTTCTGAATGGGAGAAAATAATAGCAAATGAAGCAACTGACAAACAACTAATCTCAAAAATATACAAGCAGCTTATGCAGCTCAACTCCAGAAAAATAAATGACCCAATCAAAAAATGGGCCAAAGAACTAAATAGACATTTCTCCAAAGAAGACATACGGATGGCTAACAAACACATGAAAAAATGCTCAACATCACTCATTATCAGAGAAATGCAAATCAAAACCACAATGAGGTACCATTTCACACCAGTCAGAATGGCTGCGATCCAAAAGTCAACAAGCAATAAATGCTGGAGAGGGTGTGGAGAAAAGGGAACCCTCTTACACTGTTGGTGGGAATGCAAATTAGTACAGCCACTATGGAGAACAGTGTGAGATTCCTTAAAAAATTGCAAATAGAACTGCCTTATGATCCAGCGATCCCACTGCTGGGCATACACACCAAGGAAACCAGAATTGAAAGAGACACGTGTACCCCAATGTTCATTGCGGCACTGTTTATAATAGCCAGGACATGGAAGCAACCTAGATGTCCATCAGCAGATGAATGGATAAGAAAGCTGTGGTACATATACACAATGGAGTATTACTCAGCTATTAAAAAGAATACATTTGAATCAGTTCTAATGAGGTGGATGACGCTGGAGCCGATTATACAGAGTGAAGTAAGCCAGAAAGAAAAACACCAATATAGTATACTTACATATATATATGGAATTTAGAAAAATGGTAATGATAAACCTGTATGCGAGACAGCAAAAGAGACACAGATATATCGAACAGTGTTTTGGACTCTGTGGGAGAGGGAGAGGGTGGGATGATTTGGGAGAGTGGCAATGTAACATGTATGATATCATAAATGAAGCAAATCGCCAGTCTAGGTTCGATGCAGGATGCAGTATGCTTGGGACTGATGCACGGGGATAATCCAGAGAGATGGTGTGGGGCAGGAGGGGGGTAGGGGGGTCGGGATTGGGAGTTCATGTACACTTGTGGCTGATTCATGTCAATGTATAGCAAAATGAATACAGTATTGTAAAGCAAAACAAACTAAAAAATAAAAATTAATTAAAAAAAAAACTATGGTTTTTCCAGGAGTCATGTATGAATATGAGAATTTGTACCATAAAGAAAGCTGAGTGCCAAAGAACAGATGCTTTCAAACTGTAGTGTTGGAGAAGACTCTTGAGAGTCCCTTGGACTGCAAGATCAAATCAGTCAATCCTAAAGGAAATCAGTCCTGAATATTTATTGGAAGGACTGATGCTGAAGCTGTAACTCCAATACTCTGATCACCTGATGCAAAGAGCTGACTTATTGGAAAAGACTCTGATGCTGGGAAAGATTGAAGGCAGCAGAAGGGGATGACAGAGGATGAGATGGTTGGATGGCATCACAACTCAATGGACATGAGTTTGGGCAAGATCTTGGAGCTGGTGATGGACAGGGATGTCTGGTCTACTGCAGTCTATGGGGTCACAAAAAGTCAGACATGACTGGGGACTGAGCTGAACTGAACAGAGAAGGAAAAAAAAAGCCTAAGTTGATCAAAAAGGAGCCCTTAAAGAAGTAAGTGGCTTCCCTGGTAGCTCAGGTGGTAAAGAATCTGCTTGCAATGCAGGAGACCCCAGTTCAATTTCTGGGTCAGAAAGATCCACTAGAGAAGGGATAGGCTACCCACTCCAGTATTCTTGGGCTTCCCTTGTGGCTCAGCTGGTAAAGAATCTGCCCACAATGCGGGAAACCTGGGTACAATCCCTGGGTTGGGAGGATCCCCTAGAGAAGGCTACCCATCCAGTATTCCAGCCTGGAAAATGCCATGGACTGTACAGTCCATACGATCACAAAGAGTCAGACACAAAGTTAGTACAGAGGCAAGAAGGAACACTACTGTGGGATATTAGAGTTTGAAAGCAGAAAAGAAACACTGTCAAATGCTTTGGAAAGCAGGTAAAAGAAAAAGAAAGAAAATTAAGAAAATAAGGAAATTTTAAAAAAGGCCCCAAATAGGGACACTGATCATATTTAATAGCCTTGATTTACTGCAAGGGGCAAAGGCAATTGATGTTTGCAGCACCGGTATCTTGGGAGAGGAGGGCCAATTTTAAAGGTTTTTTATTGTTGTTATTGTTGTTAGTTGCAGCATGCAGGATCTAGTTCCCCTTGTTGTTCAGTTGCTCAGTCGTGTCTGACTCTTTGTGAACCAATGGACTGCAACATGCCAAGCTACCCTGTCCTTCACCATCTCTGGAGCTTGCAGAAACTCAAGTCCACTGAGCTGGTGATGCCATCCAACCATCTCATCCTCTACCATCCCCTTCTCCTTCTGCCTTCAATCTTTCCCATCATTGGGGTCTTTTCTAATGAGTTGGCTCTTCACATCAGGTGGCAAAACTATTGGAGCTTCAGCTTCAGCATAGTCCTCCCAGTGAATATTCAGGATTGATTTCTCTCACTGCAGTTCAAAGGACTCTTAAGTGTCTTCTCCAACACACAGTTCAAAAGCATCAGTTCTTCAACACTCAGCCTTCTTCATGGTCCAACTCTCACATCCACACATGACTACCAGAAAAACCATAGCTTTGACTATATAGACCTTTGTTGGCAAAGTAACATCTCTGATTTTTAATATGCTGAATAGGTTTGTCATAGCTTTTCCTCCAAGAAGCAAGCATCTTTAAATTTAGATCCTACCAGGGATCTAATCCATATCCCTGCGTGGGAGCACAGAGTCTTAATCAGTGGACTATTAAGGAAGTCGCTACAACAGTATTCTTGCCTGGGAAATTTCATGGACAGAGGAGCCTCACAGGCTACCATCCATGGGGTCACAAAAGAGTCGGACAAACCAAACAAGAAGAAGTAAGTATTAGAACAAGAGAGCTTCAATATGTCTTGCAGTGTTCCCGGACACATTCCTTATCTATGGGGACTACTATCCCAAGAAAAGATTTTTCATCATCATTATTCCCACTAAGCCAAAATTCATTTGTTTTAAAAATAAAATAAAAATCAATACTACTGCTAAAGTACAGTACACAAATAAAAAGGATATGTTGTATTTAGGAAAATAGGAATATTTATGAAGAGCTAACTGAAAGTAAATTTGGAAAACTCAGCAGTGGTCACAGGACTGGAAAAGGTCAGTTTTCATTCCAATCCCAAAGAAAGGTTATGTCAAAGAATGCTCAAACTACCACACAATTGCACTCATCTCAAATGATAGTACAGGAATGCTCAAAATTGTTCAAGCCAGAATTCAACAGTACATGAACTGTGAACATCAAGATGTCCAAGCTGGATTTAGAAAAGTCAGAGGAACCAGAGATCAAATTGCCAATATCTCCTGGACCATCAAAAGAGCAAGAGAGTTCCAGAAAAACATCTATTTCTGCTTTCTTGACTATGCCAAAGCCTTTGGCTGTGTGGATCACAATAAACTGTGGAAAATTCTGAAAGAGATGGGAATACCAGACCACCTGACCTGCCTCTTGAGAAACCTATATGCAGGTCAGGAAGCAACAGTTAGAACTGGACATAGAACAACAGACTGGTTCCAAATAGGAAAGGGAGTACGTCAAGGCTATATATTGCCATCCTGCTTATTTAACTTATATGCAGAGTACATCATGAGAAACGCTGGACTGGATGAAGTACAAGCTGGAATCAAGATTGCTGGGAGAAATATCAATAACCTCAGATATGCAGATGACACCACCTTTGTGGCAGAAAGTGAAGAAGAACTACCTGCCTCTTGAGAAACCTATATGCAGGTCAGGAAGCAACAGTTAGAACTGGACATAGAACAACAGACTGGTTCCAAATAGGAAAGGGAGTACGTCAAGGCTATATATTGCCATCCTGCTTATTTAACTTATATGCAGAGTACATCATGAGAAACGCTGGACTGGATGAAGTACAAGCTGGAATCAAGATTGCTGGGAGAAATATCAATAACCTCAGATATGCAGATGACACCACCTTTGTGGCAGAAAGTGAAGAAGAACTAAAGAACCTCTTGATGAAAGTGAAAGAGGAGAGTGAAACTGTTGGCTTAGAACTCAACATTCAGAAAACTAAGATCATGGCATCTGGTTCCATCACTTCATGGCAAATAGATTGGGAAACAATGGAAACAGTGTCAGACTTTATTTTGGGGGGCTCCAAAATCACTGCAGATGGTGACTGCAGCCATGAAATTAAAAGACACTTACTCCTTGGAAGGAATGTTATGACCAACCTAGATAACATGTTGAAAAGCAGAGACATTACTTTGTCACCAAAGGTCCATCTAGTCAAGGCTATGGTTTTTCCAGTGGTCATGTATGGATGTGACAGTTGGACTATAAAGAAAGCTGAGTGCCGAATAATTGATGCTTCTGAACTGTGGTGTAGGAGAAGACTCTTGAGAGTCCCTTGGACTGCAAGGAGATCAGCTGAAACTCCAATACTTTGGCCACCTGATGCAAAAGCTGACTCATTTGAAAAGCCCCTGATGCTGGGAAAAATTGAAGGCAGGAGGAAAAGGGACAACAGAGGATGAGATGGTTGGATGGCATCACCAACTCAATGAACATGAGTTTGGGTAAATTCCAGGAGCTGGTGATGGACAGGAGGGCCTGGTATGCTGCAGTAATGGGGTCACAAAGAGTCAGACATGACTGAGTGACTGAACTAAACTGAACTGAAAAGTAAATTTACTTAAAACTTCACTTATTTATTCATAAGTCTAAATATATGCATGATTACAAATAGTACTTTATAAAGGTGATGTGATCATTTTCTTTGTATGTGACTGCATTATAATCTCCCTGAGGAAGATAACTGGAAAAACCACAACACAAAGGTAAATCCTCACAGGAAATTATCCCTGATCAGAAAAATTGGTTGTGCTAGACAAATGTATAAAATTACTCTCATTATTAAGTTTCATATTTTGTAGACAAGAATGTCTTATTTATAAATGCAGCTATATAAAAACTGGAGTACTACTATGTTTGATACAGAAAACCACATTGATATATCTTCCTGTACTACAAATTCTAAATCCAGAACTTTCACCCTAAAGACTAGTACATTATTATTGAAATAAGATAGTTGTTGCCCTCCTTTTGGGAAGAGCATAATTCAGAGACCAGCATTAGTTTCTAATAAACACTGCCACTTATGGTTGAATTCTAAAGTTGAAAGCTTCCATATACCATTCCCAGGCTCTTGAGCATTCTGGCCTCCCTTCATTCTCTGTAGCACAGTCTGTTCTTCCCAAGTACAGCATAGCTTGATATAACTTGGTCATCTGACATCTACGATAAGAAATATTAATCATAAAGTATATTTTATCCCTAGTGTCAGTCAGGAAAGCTTACTACAGATACAAATAAGCTAGATCTTTGTATTCAAATTCAATAGCGTCTGCTCTTTGTATTCAAATTCAATAGCGTCTGCTCTTTGTATTCAAATTCAATAACGGCTGCATCCAATGCGGGAGACCCGGGTTCAATCCCTGGGTTGGGAAGATCCTCTGGAGAAGAAAATGGCAATCCACTCCAGTATTCTTGCCTGGAGAATCCCATGGACTGAGAAGCCTAGTAGGTTACAGTCCACGGGGTTGCAAAGAGTCAGACACAACTGAGCAACTTCACCTCACCTCACCTTGTATTCAATGTCTTAATAGTCCAATTATTAAGTTTCATATTTTTGGGGGGAAAGGAAAAAATATTTTGGAAAAAAATGGAGAAAAAGACTGATGTATTCAATAACGGCTGCATCCAATGCGGGAGACCCGGGTTCAATCCCTGGGTTGGGAGATCCTCTGGAGAAGAAAATGGCAATCCACTCCAGTATTCTTGCCTGGAGAATCCCATGGACTGAGAAGCCTAGTAGGTTACAGTCCACGGGGTTGCAAAGAGTCAGACACAACTGAGCAACTTCACCTCACCTCACCTTGTATTCAATGTCTTAATAGTCCAATTATTAAGTTTCATATTTTTGGGGGGAAAGGAAAAAATATTTTGGAAAAAAATGGAGAAAAAGACTGATGAATGAAAAGTAAAAAACATAATAATTCCTCTGAAATTATCATACCACACAAACATTGCTAAGCAATCCAGATTGAAAATTGTTTTGAGATTATTTTAGATTTGTCTTATGCCTCTATAATGTTCCCAATTTGCAAATGAAGACAAAATTCAGAAAATAAATTAAAAAAAAATTTTTTTGGATGACATACTAGGGATTTTAAAAACTGACTGGTAATCTAATTGCTTTGTTATTTCCTATAGCATATTTTCAAGTTACAGTATCATTCTGTCAGCATTTTCTGTTTTTTTGTTTGTTTGTTTGTTTGCTTGTTTTTAATAAACTTTAATTTTATAGCAGTTTTAGGTTCAAAGCAAAACTGAATGGAGCTTTGTGAGATTGATGTGACCAAATCTTTTTCTAGCTGGAGAGAGTTTCAAAATTGTGCTTTCTTGAAAGAAAGTGGAAAAAAGACCCATTTTTCCTGTCATTTTTTAAATTATTATTCCCAGGTTTATATCTTGCTTGAAATGGTCAATTTTCTTACTGTCAACACATTATATGTAAGAGACAGTTTCCTGGAATCAAAGAAACTGGAGAACCTTAGAGAGAATTATCATGAAGATTCTCTCTACATTTTATCTTATGGAGCTCAGGCAACAACGCAGATAAAGCAATAACTCTCTTCCCTTAGAGAATTAGGCTGCTATTGAAGAGTAGCAATGCCAAATCCTCATGGAATTTTACTGAAATAACTTGTGTCATAGTGCCGCTGGAAATAAAAATACACTGACATCTCCCCATTCCTGGCTTTCACTTAATTGAAAGGACATTGGAGAAAGGAGAACCAGCCAGTGAGACCAAAATGGAGTGAAAAAGAAATATGAGGAAACATACAGATTTGGACTGTGGACATCAAGGACAAAAGGCGCTTCGGTGAGGCAAAGAAAGTTTGGTTAAGACAAGTCAAATCAAATTAAAGATAAGCTTTAAGAGATTATTAGCTCTGTCGCCAATAACTTTGTGTGAAACAGTGAATAAGTGAAAACTAAAGGAGAGAGATTGACTGTCAATGTGGAGGATAGAGTATGTGTTCCTCTGTTTCTTCTGAAGAAATTTTTAATTGAATTAACTCACAAAGACAACCTTTTAGACAAGAGAAAGCATATGGAGGAGGGAGGACTGATATAGTACAGAGAAAGCTGAGACAGAAGCGCCCGGGGGAAGGGATGACCAGGTGAAGAACACTGTCCAGCCTGCAGAGAACCTCCTCAAAGTTCCAAATTTGAGCCACAGGAATGGCAGGGGATGAATGTAAGTGAAATTAGGTCACTCAACTCCCTCTCTCATCCTCCACAGACAGCAAATATCACTCCCCAACCAGGCAAGAGATGGAGGGTTTATTCCCAGCAAAAATAAAACAAAAGCTCCAAGTCTCAGAAACACCCAAAAAGAAACACAAATTAAAGCTACAATGTGTTTTCAGGACACATCAACTAGAACAAGTTAAAAAGGACTGAGGCTATCACGTGTTGTTGAGGAACCCAGAACTCTCAGATATTATGGGAGAATTTAATGTTATTCAAAAGCAGAGACATTACTTTGCCAACAAAGGTCTGTCTAGTCAAGGCTATGGTTTTTCCAATGGTCATGTATGGATGTGAGAGTTGGACTCTGAAGAAAGCTGAGCACTGAAGAATTGATGCTTTTGAAGTGTGGTGTTGGAGAAGACTCTTGAGAGTCCCTTGGACTGCAAGGAGATCCAACCAGTCCATTCTGAAGGAGATCAGCCCTGGGTGTTCTTTGGAAGGAATGATGCTAAAGCTGAAACTCAATACTTTGGCCACCTCATGCGAAGAGTTGACTCATTGGAAAAGACTCTGATGCTGGAAGGGATTGGGGGCAGGAGGAGAAAGGGGACGACAGAGGATGAGATGGCTGGATGGCGTCACCAACTTAATGGACATGAGTGTGAGTAAACTCCAGGAGTTGGTGATGGACAGGGAGGCCTGGCATGCTGCGATTCATGGGGTCACAAAGAGTTCGACACAACTGAGTGACTGAACTGAACTGAATCTTACAACTTTGAGAAAATTTCTATAAATTTAAATGCATGCTATCTGACTATGCCCCAGCAATTCTATCCCTAAATATTTACCAAAAGAAACAAAAACATATATCCACACAAACACTTACATAAGAATATTTGTAGTAGTTTTGTTCACAATAGCCCAACCTGGAGACAACTCAAATATACAACAATTCAATGTATAAACAAACTGTGATATAATAATACAGTGGAATAATAGTAATAAAAGGGAGTATGCTAACAACACACATGACTGAATGGATGAATCTCATACAAAAAAAAGAGGGAAGACACAAAACAGTATATATTATGTGATTCCATTTAAGTGACAATTTTTTAAAAGGCAGGACTACTCTATAGACTGGAGAAGGAAAATGCAACCCATGCCACTATTCTTGCCTGGATAACTCCATGGACAGAGGAGCCTGGTGGGCTGCCGTCTGTGGGGTCACAAAGAGTTGATCATGACTGAGTGACTAACACCATAGAGACAGGAGCAGATAATATGGCACTGTCTCGGGCAAAAGTTGAGATGAGGATTGACAGCAGATGGGCATGAGGGTCTTTTCTATGTGGTAATGTACATCTTGAATATATACGTTCCTATAGACATACATGCCTGTCACAAAAACTAAGCCGCAAATAAAGAGTGCATTTTATTATGCATAAATTATACTTCACTAATTAAAGCCTTCTTCAGCAATCAATGTAAAGAAATAGAGGAAAACAGCAGAATGGGAAAGACTAGAGATCTCTTCAAGAAAA
>SJXQ01010718.1:508611-533868 GCA_006408695.1 Aepyceros melampus | reverse complement strand
CGATGTGTAGCAAAACGAATACAGTATTGTAAAGCAAAACAAACTAAAAAATAAAAATTAATTAAAGAAAAAAAAGAAGCATAAGTTATACTAATATATCTCCAACGGCATACATATAGCATCAATTTGGCATGTCAGGGTGAATCACTGTAACAGAGGGAAAAATAGATTTTTGGTAACTTAGAGCGCTTTATTGCATCAACTGCTTTGGACCTTGCTTGAAGAAAGGATATGCAAGCACTATAAGGATGATGGACATACCATCTCTAAAGACTATTCCAAAGGGAACAAATGTATCGATGTTTACCTAGCCCTGTCTTGACTGAAGCAGAAAATAGAAACAGCATGGTCAATCCAAGTCCACTACTGAGGAATGAGTGGGTTTGTATTATTGCTTCTCAGCTGTTTGTCAGAATCACTGCTGCTTTGGCTCTAACAAGCATGTTCCTTTGTTCTGGTTCCTTTACTTACAGATGTTTTGAGAAATGTAGAGTGCCATTATTTAATTTCTCACATGGAGCCGCAAACAGGGAGAGAGCTGTGACCATGAGCATCAGGTCTGATTGCTGATGATGGTTACTATTAATAGCTAGCATTTGCTGATCATTCTGATCAGTCAGCTACTGTGCTACACAGGCTAGGCTAAAAATCCTGTTTCAAAACCCCTAAATCTCAGCAGCTTAACCCAGCAGAAAAGTTTTAAAATTTCTCCCTCACTTATGCTTTTGTGTGGGTTTTGACTGGAAAGAACAGGGAGGCCCTAGCCTACACTTCATCAGGAATCTCAGCTTCTTCAGTCATTGGCACTCTTGTCCCCTGAGTCTGCAGAGACTTATTAAGGCCACTTGTGGATAGAGAAAGAGAACAGAAAATGTACACAGAGGTTTGGTGAGCAAGTCTGGAATTGATGCATATCGCTTGTGCTCACGTTCCAATAGCCAGAGTTCAGGCACATGATCCCATCTGACTGCAAGGGAAGCCGAGAACTCAGAAAGGAGAACCTAGGAACTGACATCTTCACACTTCTTCCCCATGTACTAAGAGCTTTACGTGATGTATAGCATGTAATCCTCATCATATTCCACAGAAAATGGTATACTTATGATTTTAATCTTAGAGGAGAGGAAACTAAAGCTCAGATGGGATAAGCAATTTGTCCAAGAACAGGCAGCTATGTCAGAGCTTGAAGCTGTTAGAACACTTCTCTGGAGTTCAGACATTTAACCATTACAGTACACAGTGGTTATATTTTTGTGGCAAATTAATAAATCAGCCTTCAGATAAGTTTCAGTGAATTTACAAAACTGTGAGTCTGAACGTGTAAATGGAGGAATAGACTCTAGAGTACCATGACCCAACAGGGTACTTCCTCCTTTGAAGCTGTGATGGAGAGCCAGCCAAAACTTCTAAGTGACAGACAACACACCCTGACTGGTCAAGCTGCAACACATAAGGATGAGTTAACAGTGAGTGAGCACTTACCATCAAGCCATGTGTGACTCTTAATGTCTTATATCAACTGAAATTTTAAGAGATCTTGAATGCTGCAACTAAGATCCAGTGCAGCCAAATAAACAAATATTTAAAAAATAAAAGTAAAATCTCTACAATTCTATGAAATAAGTACTATTAATATTATGAAGAAACTGCAGCACAGATTAAGAAATGTACCATGGTCAGACAGCCAGAAAGGGTCTGAAGCAGGATTTGATCTAAGGCAGTTCTAGAACCCATGCTCTGAGCCATTATGTTAAAGAAATAGCCAACAAACATGGTACCAATATTACTGTTGGTATCTAGTTTTCCTGCACAATGGTTCGGAGAAGGCAATGGCAACCCACTCCAGTACTCTTGCCTGGAGAATCCCATGGACGGAGGAGCCTGGTGGGCTGCAGTCCATGGGGTCGCTAAGAGTCGGATACGACTGAGCAACTTAGCAGCAGCACAATGGTTCCATTAGGCATCCACACAGAACCAAATGTGACATAATTCAGTTAACATCTCATCTTTCTGGGAATAGAAAGCATTTCTTCACACAAAATAGTATACAGGGAAATATTTATGGAACTCAAATTATTTGAATTATGTTAAATTGAAGGTTTCAATATGGTACCTTTTTCTCCTTTCATCTACAGCCATAAAATAAAAAGTAGCTAAGCATCTAATATAAACTATTTCATTTAATCCCCAGAAAATCCTACCAAGGATATAATTTAACCCCATTTTTACAGGTCATAATATCAAGTTTTAACATAAGAAACATAATCCAATAATATCTGACTTAGATATGAATATAAACCTCTCAGTAACACTTTCATAATGAGTTCTGAACAGCTCTCTCAATGATGAGAAATATCCTTCCCTGGTATTCCAAGAACATAGGCTGTTGAAAATTCAGAACTTTGCTTTCACAATTCTATGTTTTTGACTTCCAGGGAAGTCTTTTCTGTGAAGTTCTGGTGTGAACAACAGTCACAAGTGGGAAGAGCAATGGGACAAGGAGGAGGAGGAGGCAAACAGTCCCATAATTTTAGAAAGAGTGTGAAAAAGAGAAGTTAGACTTCTAGGTTCTATTTCTAGCTCTGCTTCTGTTTTCTAGCCAGCCAGGCAGTTTTCTATTGGGTTGCCCAAAAAATTCATTTGAGTTATTCCATAAGATGGTATAAAAAAACCAAAAAATCTTTTTGGCCAACCCAATACCTTTCTATTAACTGTAAAAAGTGGAGAAAAATACAGACTGCATATAAAGCACCTTGTCATGCTTAGATGAAAGACCCTGCTTTATGGCCAATGCACAACCAGAATTGACCATGTTGGGAAGTCCACATTGTGTTGTAATATATTGGCTTCGAGTTTCACGGGAATACATTTACCCTGAATACGTAAAGTCAGGGATGGCAAAATTGCATCCTGAGGTGGAAACACCAAAGACGGATCTCACACACTAAAAACTGAGGATGACTATGAGCAGAGCTTGTCCCACACCAACTTGTGATGTCAGTGAAATTTGTGATCTATTCTATCCT
Source organism: Aepyceros melampus (assembly GCA_006408695.1). NCBI lineage: Eukaryota > Metazoa > Chordata > Mammalia > Artiodactyla > Bovidae > Aepyceros > Aepyceros melampus. Next base: position 530,842 of record SJXQ01010718.1, on the reverse strand, counting down.
TTCTCTTCCTGCATTCTTCCTTCCTCATCAAACACTCCACCCCTATGCTTAGTTATGCTCAGTCATGTGCAACTCTTTGCAACTCCATGGACTGTATCCTGCCAGGTTCCTCTGTACATGGAAGAATACTGGAGTGGGTTGCCATGTCCTCCTCCAGGGGATCTTCCCAGCCCAGGGACAGAACCCAGGTCCTCTGCCTTGCAGGTGGATTCTTTACCATCTGAGCTATGGGGGAAGCCCAAGTCCCACTTTTTTTTTCATATCATCTAATGTCCCCAGTAATAAGACTATGCAGTTTACCTATCTCAGGAATATTGCATATTAGAGGAAAAGAATCCCAAGGAGGAAAGAGACTGTGTGGCCAACACTGTGGCTACTTACAATCCCTCCTCTTTAATATTCACTTCAACCATCCTCCTGTTTGGAGAGGCTGGTGAAGAACAAGGCTGAAGTCTTTCTCTGTATTCTGATGTACTCAATCTGGGTAGAACACTTGTTGAATTTGGATGACTAATATTTTCTCTCAAGTAACATAAGCAACACCCATCCTAAATCATATTGATTGTGGTGGTTTTCAACCTGTTTTATGAAACATACTAAGAGTTTCCATGAAAGAAAGTGTGAGCCTGGTGACATGCTGGGTCTAGACTCTGGTCCATACAGTCTTGTCCAAGGGATGGAGTTCTGACAATACGACATTCATTGTCATAGTGTTCTAAGAACATCAGCTCTACACTGAGTCCCTCCTTTCTCTAACATAAACAAGTGGTCCAGGGACATACTAACACTGGAGTCCATGCCAAGCATTAATTCCTTGTGATCCATAGCAAATCTTTATAATGCTAAAGCAGTAACATTATAGGGAGCTAGGGAGTTATTTCTTTTTCACAGTCTCCACTGTATCACCATTCCACATTTCCCCCACACAGGACTATCTTCTCAAGTCTCACTGGTAGAAATGGGTCCTCTAACCTGCAGCAGAGTAGCCCCTCTATTCACCCCCACTCCACCACAGGGCATCAATATGAATCTGTGGGTCTGGGTTCAGACACTCTGATGTTCACATGTCCCTCAATCCTTTTGTTTTCCATGGAGTAAGGCTTCTCAATCTCACATAAATCACCTCAGATAAATAGACCGCTGAAGGCTACTGCCCCCACCACTTCATAGATATGCCTGGATAGCCTGAATTTGTTTTAGACTCTCCTGAGACCTCCATCTCTCAATCTACACTGAGAAGCTCGGACACCAGGACTGTCATGGTGGTCTAGTGGTTAAGACTCTGAACTCTCAATGCAGAGGATACAGGTTAGATACCTGGTCAGGGAACTGAGATTCCACATGCTGCATTGCACGGTAAAAAAAAAAAAAAAAAAAAAGTACAGATAGTTGGCTAACAGAACTCAGTGTCAAAAGTCTCCCCACTCCTTTTTTAATCACTAAAATACCTAAATATGTGAAATTACTTAACATGTGATATATAAAATTTTAAAGTATCTAAGATCTAAAAAACAAAATCTAAAATTAAAACAACCATTTTTTAAAAAATCCCCAAGAATCCATTTTTGAATACCTTTGAAAGAAAGCAGATAGTCCTGCTTTCTTTCTCTCTTTGCTCTACATGTAACAATGCTCCACTTCCCAAACATACAGATGTGACTCTTATAACAACTAACTGTCCCCTCTTAAGAATCTCACTAGCGTAGTGTTTGGTCTCAAATCCCTTGATAGTCTCCTGGTGGCTTTCAGAAGTATTATGCAGACAACGTCTGCATTTTCATTCCTGCTTTGATGCTGTTTGGTCTTGTCTTGGGGACTGACACGTTTCATTGATCACACAGCAAAGAGAAAAACATAGTCTTTTAGTTTAAACATGAGTGGCTGTGTCATACACCCTTGTGTTTTGGGAAATCCATCATTAGAAAAAGAGAGAGACCTCAACAGAGTTTAAGGCCTTTATCTTGTTGTGTAGCATAGAAATCCTTGGACTAAATTAGCTGTGTAGCATTAGGTTTATGCTGCCATGATCTCATTATCTCCAGGTCCTCATTAAAAGCAGGGTATAGTTATTAATATTCTAATTTCAAGTGTCTCCCAACACACTCATATACACACAAAACCTGGGCTGAAAATAAAAAGGATAATCTCATTCACATATACATGAAGAGGTTCATCACTTTGGTTCATTATTTATAAATAATTTGCAACAACCTCCAGAGATTTTTTATAAACTTGAAATGCTCCTGCAAACCTATGTGGACTCTGCATACCTAAAATCATGGCTTCCTGTTGTCTCTCCCCGGATTACTTAGGGAGAAAATTTAAATATATACTCATGGATTATTTGGAGAAGTACAGAATTGTAATGATCATGGATTGACTTTAGTGATTTAGAATAGTACGAGAACAACACAAAGACCAACAAAAACAGAGAATCTCCTCAAAGTTGGAATGTTATGAACAGTATCTCATCATCTTCAGATCCTGACCATTTTTTTGTGTGCATATGTATATGGTAAACATTATTGAGTATTAAAAATCTTCATAGACCTAGAAGTTACAAAAGTGAAAAAGGTGTGATCTTTCCTCCAAAAAACTCGAAGACTACTGGGAGATACTGATTCATAAAGAGGTAATAACTGTCTAATAATATAAGGGATATATATAATATAGATATAAAGCATAATGGGGAAAGTGAAAGTGTTAGTTGCTCACTGGTGTCTGACTCTTTGTGACCCCATGGACTGTAGCCCACGAGGCTTCTCTGTCCATGAAATTCACCAGGTAAGAATAATGGAGTGTTTCACAATGAGATATCACCAAATTAATAGTTCAAAGGAGGAAATTCTTAGGATCCGCTCCAGAAGTGCTACTGGGGCATGTGATCACATTCAGCCTCCTGATCTCAGGAGGAGAAAATTTATTTCTTTTCCTCTTGAAGAGGAGGTTTTGTTTACTTCCAATAAGGGAGGTATATGAGAACAAGCACTTAGCCCTCTTATTCCACTAACTACTGCCTTACACTCTTCCCCAAATAAAGGGAATATCCAGGCCAGGTAGTCAGTTGCCATTCATTAAGCCCCCTCAATGTGGTCTCTCACTCCCTCACATCTGGGCTCTTAGGCAGAAAGCGTTTTTCTTCTCTGCTTCTTGTCTCAGCATGGGAAGGGCATCCCCCACCACACGAGAATCTTTCTTTCCCACTCTCCCTGTCTCCTCTCCCCCCTTTCTCCATCCCCATTTCCATCTTGTACCAGTCACCAAGTGTGTGAATCAGGCCCAAGGTTCTAAGTGGACAAGTTTCTCTAACCAGGTTACCAGGAGCTCTGAATTGTATGAGATGACTGACTCTTGAATAGCTTCATTAAGAAGACACTCTGGTCCTATCTGTTTGAAGGTGAAGTCGCTCAGTCGTGTCTGATTCTTTGTGACCCATGGACTGTAGCCCACCAATGTCCATGGGGTTCTCCAGGCAAGAATACTGGAGTGGGTTGCCATTTCCTTCTCCAGGGGATCTTCCTGACCCAGGGATCGAACCCAGGTCTCCCACATTGCAGGCAGACGCTTTAACCTCTGCACTATCTGTTTGGTGATCCCTAAATCTCTTCTCTATAGCTTAGTACACAGAACAGAGGAAGGAAGTATCCCAGCCTCTCCATTTTGAACCTCTCACACTGGCTCACCAGGTCAGCCCTCTCTCTCAAGTCTTCCTGGACACCTTAATTATCTTTAATCACTCTGGAATTTAACTACTGCCAACATCTCTCATCCATCCATTCAACTGACACTTGAATATTCACTTAGTATCCAGCTCTGTAAAACATGCTAACAATTTAGCAGTAAATAAAACAGATATGGTCTCTGTCCTTACAAATTCATAGCTTAGTTTGGCCAGTAGATAGTAAATACATAATTACATGGAAAATGAATCACTTTTGATACTTTCTGTGAAGGAAAAGTTGTGTAAGCAGGACATCATGAACAGGACAATTTTAACCTGTTCAGTGGAATGAGGGAAGGCTTCCTTTGGAAAAACGGCACTTAGAGTGAGATAGGCATTACCCAGACTGAGAGCAGGGGAAAGAAAGACCTTGAGTTTGGAGAGAATTTGAGCGAGAGAGAAACAAGGTTGAGGCTGGAGAGCTATGCCCTAGAGGACCTTGTGAATCTTTAGAACTTAATCTTGAAAGCTACAGAAAATCCTTGAAGAATTTTAAGCAGGAGAGGGACACGATCAGTTCTGTGTTCATAACGTTCACCTTAGCTGCCATGGGATGAGGAGATTGCAGAAGACTACTGAGAGACTGGCTCAGAGGCCACTGACCACCCTACTGTAGGAGCAGCGACCATGGATGGCTTCAAGACACAGTCCAGAGACAATCAACAAAGCTAAGTAAATGAAGAGATGCAGAGGACGAGGAAAAGGAGACCAACAAAGACAATCCCCAGACTTCTGATTTGAGCAACAGCATGGATGGAGGCATGCTCTTTAGAAATGGGAAACACTGCCAAAGGAGCACACTCAGAACCCCTGAAAAGGATCAGGAGCCTCCTTCTAGATGAGCTGAGTTTTGGGTGCCAGTCACAGGAGCTGTCAGCAGAAGTCTGAGATAAAGATGAATGAGATGAAGATAGGAAATTTGAATTTATCAACATGGAATCCCGAGTGGCTCAGTGGTAAAGAATCTGCCTGCAATGCAAGAGATGTGGGTTCGATCGATCCCTGGGTCAGGAAGATCCATTGGAGAAGAAAATGCAACCCACTACAGTACTCTTGCCTGGGAAATCCCATGGACAGAATAGTCTGGCAGGCTGTAGTCCATGGGGTTCTAAGAGTTGGACATGACTGTGTGACTGAGTGACTATAAGGTGATATTTAAAGACCTGTGAGTGAGGACATCTCCAGGGAGAGTGAAAATGGAGAAGAGACTGAAGGAGTGAGATGTGGTTATCAACAGAATTAACTATTACTACCTGTCACTGGGGAGGGCTTGGTTTTGAGTTTCTAAAGAATAATGGGCAGATCTTCTTTCCATTAAAATGATGAGATTAGGATGAGGGGGAGGGAGGATGCTCATGACTTGGTCACCTCAGCAGCTACCATCTGAAATTCATCCACAAAAGTACAGCACACTGGGGTGTAAGGAGCCTGCTAAATGTGAGGAGAGAAATACTCTGTTGGGTGTGTGTTATTTACTTCTGGGTATTACGTTTTTCTCCCCATGAGTGCCCCCTGTTAACCAAGTGAAATCTTCATGCAAGGAGCCAGAGAGTAGTGATCAAATCCTACAATTCAGAGGCTTTAGGAAATTTGACAGTTTATCACAAAAGGAAGAGTCAAATTCCAAGCAGTGTACCAGTCCCGAGGTTGGTTTTTAGGCAACATCTGAAGTCTTTGTTTCAAAAACCTTCAAGCCTATGACATTTTCTGAAACTTTTCAGAAATCTGACCAAGGTTACTCAAAACTTCATATTAAGAGCCAGTGGGTCTTCGTCATTCAGCTTGTTTCAATTATGCCAACTTTAATATGTACCTATTCCTGTTCTCTTTTTTTTCTTTTTTTCTCTATGACTCATAAATGATGTCCAACTCACCACAGGTCAAGCACAAGGAAAAGAGATCTCAGTGTGAGAAGAAATATGTGACAGGTGGTAAAGCAGGGCTCCAGCAAGGGGATAAAATAGAATAAGACTAATTTCAACTTTTCCCACAGTGCTTAGAAAACATCACCTTGTAAGCCAAATTCGGGTGTAATCATGGAAAGCAGTTCATAGCACAGAATATACCTAAAAATCAATTCACTGAAGGTTGCAGGACAACCATCCATCTCCCATTTTACTCTTTACTTTTATTTTTAATGACCCCAAAGAACCAGAGTTGGTAGAAAAATGCACCAGCTTTTTGTTGTCCATGGGGGCTAATGTTAAGACATATTCTATACCAGTGATTCTAAAGTTTAATATACAGAAGAATCACCTGGAGCATTTGTTAAAATACCTTCATGGGCTCCATCCCTGGAGATTCTAATATGGTAGATCAGCGTGGAGCCTGTGAACTTGTACTTCTAACATGTTCACAGCTGATGCCAATACTGCTGTACCTAGGTCCATATTTTGAGAACCACTTTTTACCCAACTTCCCAGAGGTATCAGTGAACTGAGTCCCAGACGCCACAATGGTAACCTGCTCAATCAAGCACTCGTTCTTGATTTCTTTTCCTTCTCTCTCTGTTAGATGAACCTATTTCTCTATCTGTGTTTTGAGGCATCATCTCCATAATAAATTGCTGGTACTCAAATCTTAGGCTTCTGCTTCTGAGTCTAATACAAATAATAAAAAATACAAAGAATAAAAATCTGCTTCTGAGTCTAATACAAATAAAGACAAAAGCAGAGTCATAGGGCAAATAGGCAGAAAGAAAAATAATCAGAATCATCTTATCAGGATGGCTACCTCTGTTGCTGACTCAGGGGTCCTGAAACATTCTGGGGGGCGGGGGGAGGTGGTGCATTGCCTTTGTACACCTTACTCCAGAAAATTGAGAAAGTAGCAGTGACATATGTACACTACCATGTGTAAAATATATAGCTAGTAGGAAGCTGCTGTATAACACAAGGAAGCCAGCCTGGCCCTCTGTGATGGCCTAGAGGGGTATGATGGGAGGGAAGGGGTGGGGAGGCTCAAGAGGAGCGGGTATATGTATACTTATGGCTGACTCACATTGCTGTACAGCAGAAACCAACACAACACTGAAAAGCCTTTATCCTCCAGTTATAAAATAAATAAATAAAATAAAGTCTCAGAATAAAGTGTAAGATGGATCTAGTCTTGGACACCTGCCTGCTTGGGTAATGTCCAAGTCTAAAACCTTGAAATAATCTTAGGTTCCCCACTCACCATTTACCTTCCTCATCCAATTAACCATCAACTTCTTGCCCTTTCCAACCTCATTTCAAAGATGTCTCCTCATCCATATCACCTATGTCCAGGTCAGCCCTTCATTCATTTTCATCTTAACAGACAAGGGTCAAGTGACTGCTCCTCTTGTGCTTAGTCAGCTTCCTCTTCTTTGCCTCCTCGCTATCTGAAAGGCAGTGAGCCTTTCAGAGATCTGGGGATGGTTGGTCCAATAGAGGGAACAGCAAGACTGAAATCACCATCTTGTCCTGCACACTCTACCCACCTTCGAGGTCAGCATCCCCTTGGGAAGCCCCTTATGGATGCTAGAGTGAGCTTTATAGAATAAAATTATGACCATCCTTTAAATCCTTCAAACGGTTCTTCAGGTAAAGGTCAAGGTCAAAGAAGGCTTTCTATGATCAAGTTCCTGGTTACTTCTCCAGCCTAATTTCTTCTTTCTTCAAAACATACATTCTACACTTAAGCCATATCAATTTGCTTTCATTTCCCTAAACAGATGTTCTTTTTCACCCTTATGCTTCAGACCACATGCCTGGAATTCATTTATTTAAGAAATATTTCTTAAACTCCAGTCCTGTGCCCTGCACTGTTCTAGAATTTAGAGAGTAGTTACATAGCTGTGAATGAACTTTAGAAATATTCCATCCTCCTGGAGCCTACCTTCCAGCAGACAATAAACATTATCAATAAGCAAAATGTCAGAAGGTGACCTACTCCCAGGAGAAACATAAAGCAAGGAGATAGGTTGTGAAAGAATTAAAAGTTCAGTTTTACACAGGATGTGGGTTCAGTTCAGTCGTTCAGTCATGTCCGACTCTTTGCAGCCCCATGGACTGCAGGATGTGGGTAGAACGAATTAATGAGAAAGAAGCAAATTTGAGCAAAGTCCCACTGGAGGGAGGCAGTGAGTCTTTCAGAGATCTGAGGGTGGTTGGTTCAGCAGAGAGAACAGCAAGGCTGAAAACACTCCCTTGTCTTACCCACTCTACCCAGCTTCTAGGTCTTCCTCCTTCAGGACTCCTACTGGGTTTCTTCCATTACAGAGAGCCTTCATTGATTCCCACTGTCCGCCCTCAATCAAGGATCCTGTCTTGATGCTCTCAGAGCTTCCAAGCATATTATGATGGCATTGAAATATTGATGACAATAAATTTCCATTAACATGTGTAAAGTGCTCACTGCACACCAGGCACTCTGCTGATATCATTCTTGGATGATTTCCTTTCAATTCTCACCAACCCCATAAAAAGATATGTATTCATATTACCTCATTTTACAAAGGAAAAAAAATGGAACAGAGAGGTTAATTAACTTCTTTCAAATCACCATGAATTCTATTAATAATCTTAGCTCTGTGAACCCTTGTATAACAGAGACTCTATGCCCCTTATATTTGTATGTCCCATAACTGGTTGGCTCTAAAAAAAAATGGCTTCTATCTTGATGCTTTGAATAGATCTGCATACTTTGTTTTATAAAATGGAAATGTCCTCTGTATCTTACCAAGTCATGCAGAAATGGCCAGATGAATTTGGTCACCTTTGGTGAGCACATTTCCTGAGAGTCTGACTCAACAGGGAAATTCATGTGGTGACACTCTGGGATCACCTCTTAAATAAAGGCTGGTAGCTTTCAGAGAATTTGCAATGCAAAGCTGGTTTGGTGCCAATTGGGAGAGTCCTCCTCGATGTATTAGGACTCAGACTAAGGAAACCAAAGGTAACTTCAATTATGAGTTCCAAGTGGAAAGTCATTTGGACAGATGTTCTGAATTGCAGATGTTAATACATTATTGGGCTTCCCTGGTGGCTCAGACAGTAAAGAATTCACCTGCAATGCAGGAGACCTGGTTTTGATTCCTGACTTGGGAAGATCCCCTGGAGGGAGGCAAGGTAAGCCACTCCAATATTCTTGCCTGGAGAATCCCCATGGACAAAGGAGCCTGGCAGGCTATAGTCCAGGGGGTCGCAAAGATTTGGACACGACTGAACGACTAAGCACAGCACAGCAATGCATTATTAATCTACTTCTCATACTCTATATTCCCACTGCTCCTAAGTTGCTTTAGTTGTGTCCAACTCTTTGTGACCCTATGGAATATTACCCACCAAGATCCTCTGTCCATGGGACTCCCCAGGCAAGAATACTAGAGTGGATTGCCATGCTCTCCTCCAGGGGATCTTCCTGACCAGGGATCGAACCTGCATCTCTTGCCTCTCCTGCATTTGTAGGCAGCTTCTTTACCACGAGCACCACCTGGCAAGCCCCATACATTGCTCTTCATGTTATAAGCAGCTTTCCAGATGAGCAGCTCCAGGAGTTATTTATGTACTAATAAACAGTTCTCCCAAGCCAACCCATGTAAGCTCCATGTGTCTAGTATTTCTAAAGTTCTGCCAACTACCCTTGCCATTCTTCAGCTCCAGAATTGTTCTAAATATCTCTCCAGCCCAGCGTTTCTCAATCGAGGGTAATTTTGCTCCTTAGGGGACATCTGGCAATGTCAAAGACATTTTTGAGTTCTCATGACTGATGGAGGTGGGGTACCATTAGTATATAGTGGGTAGAGGCAAGGTTTCTGCTAAAAATCCTACAATGCATAGGACAGCCCCTTAATGAAAAGAAATTATCCAGTCCCAAACGTTAAGAATGCCATAGTCCAATCTTGTTGCCATATACAAACCCTAGTGTCCCTCTTTGATTTCAATCTAATATGTCAGGAACCCAATGATACATCAAGCATGGTCCTTGTGGTTTACTGTGGAGAATACTTGTTGCATTAAAAAAAAAAAATTCCCTGATATCATATTGGGATGAATCATTGGAACAAAAATGCCCTCCAAGCCCATCCATGAGAAGAACACTTACTCCTCTTTAAAGCTCCAAAGTATCACTTCCAATATGACAACTTCCCTGACACCCGATAGGTAGAACTGACTACCCTTTCCTCTGCACCCCAAACATAACTTACACCTATTAGTTACATGCCTGTGTCCTTTGTAACATCACCATTAGCTCCTCATTGGAGCACAAAGACCACATCAAATGTTTAAATATCCAAGCCCCCAGTACAGCACCTGGTCCTTAGTAGGTACTCAGTACAAGTGTTTGAAATGAAAGCTGTTTCAAGGGAAATGGTCCCAGCGATTTTTTCACATTCAGCTACTCTAACTTGCACTGTGAATGTGACTTCTCCAGTTTCCAAATAGGACAGAAACCAAGCAAACCACATAGTCCATTCCTCTGCCCTCAGCCTCACAGCACAACAACGAGGTTCAAGTTCAGGAGCCATACTCCCATGTCCTCAAAACAGCATTATGAAGTCTGGGAATGATGGGAAGGATGATAAAAATAGGCTGCTTAAAAATCAAGCACTTTTGCACAGAAAAAGGAGATGCAAACAGCCTCTGGCACCTTCCTATGAGTAACAGAAGTTTCTATTTAAAAAAAAAAAGGCAGTCAAATAAGAAGCAACTTTATCACAATGCCGCTTCCCCAGATTTCTTGGCCAAGGCAATGCATCAGCCTGTATCAGGCTCTTGGCATTCCATGATGGATCTGGCTCCGGTGATGATTCATGGTGGCCATGTGAGGAACGAAGGATTTCACAGGAACTCAACCTGTTTTTTTTTAAATGCAGTCCAATAAAAGGCCCAGCTCTGTCAGTCATTCATACAGCACTCAACTTCCCTCCCAGTAAATAACAAGGTAAGTGATGAGCCTTGCCAAAGGCATGGGCTTCCAGTCTGCTCTCAAGTAGCTAAGGATGTTCAAACCTCCCCAGAGTTTCATGAACACAGTGAAGAAGCTGGGTCCTCATCTTTGTCCTCCTCCTTAAACTTTCTTTGGCTTTGAATCATCTATGTAGGTTCTGAATGACCTTCGTGTTGAGGAATTAAAAAATAATTCCCCTTACATCATTTTGACTTCCACATATTACAAGGCTGAGATGCCAAAATGTTTATGTTTTCATTAAGTTAGGGTTTTTATCTAACTTAGATAAAAGTCTGCTCTTGACAGGATCTGAGAAACAATGCTAACCATTTAAGAAAAAAACAGAGCAGAGTTCATCTGAAGGAAACAGAAGGGGTAAGTGTTACTTGTAGCCTGAATGAAGTCGATTATCATTCTTGGGCAAAATGTTGGCTTCAAAGTTTTCCTGAAGCTAAGCCAGAAAATGGAACAGATTGCAAATGTGTGCAAGTCAGCGCTGAGGAATTCAAATATTGAGAAGCTGGGAGGAGGGTTTTAGCATCTCTTTCCTTTTTATTTTTTTAAATAGTCTTATTTTCTGGTCACATCACATGGCATGTGGAATCTTAGTTCTCCAGTCAGGGATTGAACTCACATCTCCTACATTGAAGCACGGAGTCTTAACCACTAGACCACCAGGTAAGTCCCAGCATCTCTTTCCTGAGAGAGCTTCACGGGCAGTGAGAGGACTCCTCCATCCAGCCTGAGACTGGGCGGGCCCACAGGCACAAACCTACAGGGGCTGATAGGATGAAGTCACCCCTGGGACTTTCCTGATGATGGTGGGAGATGCCAAACACCTCTGAATGTCTATCCATGTGATCAAGGGCACAGAGTCAAGAGAGTAATACTAGAACCCCAAACTCAGGGCTTCTCAGCTGGATGAGCAGAGCACTCTTTAAGTCCATTGGGTTTGATTTCCAAAAGCAGTCCATCACAGGATTTCTCAAATTCAGATAATTCCCTTAAACAGTGATGTCCTGGTTGCTATTACCAATAGCTGCCACTTACAAAACATTTCTCATAGGTCAGCTCAGTTCAGTTCAGTTGCTCAGTCGTGTCCAACTCTTTGCAACCCCATGAACTGCAGCACACCAGGCCTCCCTAGCCATCACCATCTCCCAGAGTCCACCCAAACCCATGTCCATTGAGTTGGTGATGCCACCCAACCATCTCATCCTCTGTCATTCCCTTCTCCTCCTGCCCTCAATCTTTCCCAGCATCAGGGTCTTTTCAAATGAGTCAGTTCTTCGCATCAGGTGGCCAAAGTATTGGAGTTTCAGCTTCAACATCAGTCCTTCCAATGAACACCCAGGACTGATCTCCTTTAGGATGGACTGGTTGAACCTCCTTGCAGTCCAAGGGACTCCCAAGAGTCTTCTCCAACACCACAGTTCAAAAGCATCAATTCTTTGGTACTCAGCTTTCTTTATAGTCCAACTCTCACATCCTTACATGACCACTGGAAAAACCATAGCCTTGACTAGATAGACTTTTGTTGACATAAGTCAGGTGTTGTACTAAATTAATACTGATAATAGAAATATGACATTTGTTGCATACACACACTACCATGTGTAAGACAGATATCTATTTGGAACCTGAAGTATTATAGCACAGGGGGTTCATTCGGTGCTCTGTGGTAACCTAGATGGACAGGGTAGGGGAGTGGGAGGGAGGTCCAAGAGGGAGGAGATATCTGTATGGTTGTTCATTCGCTAAGTGGTGTCCAACTCTTCTGTGACCCCATGGACTGTAGCCCACCAGGCTCCTCTTCCATGGGATTCTCCAGGCAACAATACTGGAGTGGGCTGCCCTCTCCTTCTCCGTATGTATGTATACATATAGCTGATTCACTTCCTTGTATAGTAGAAACCAATACATTGTAAAACAACTATTGGAGCATGCATGCTCAGTCAGACTAAGTGGGTTGCCATTTCCTCCTACAAGGGAACTTCCTGACCCAGGGATCAAACCTGCAGCTCTAGAGACCCCTGCAGTGGCAGGCAGATTCTTTACCACTGAGCCATCTGAGAATTCAAAGTAACTATGTTGTTCAGTTGCTCAGTCCTGTCCAACTCTTTGAGACCTCATGGACTGCAGCATGCCTGGCTTCCCTGTCCTTCACCATCTCCTGGAGCTTATTCAAACTCATGCCCACTGAGTTGGTGATGCCATCTAACCATCTAATCCTCTGTCACCCTGTTCTCTATTTGCCTTCAATCTTTCCCAGCATCAGGGCTTTTTCTAATGAGTCAGCTCTTTGCATCAGGTGGCCAAAGTATTGGAGCTTCAGCTTCAGGATCAGTCCTTCCAATGAATAATCAGGATTGATTTCCTTTAGAATTGACTGATTTGATCTCCTCACAGTCCATGGGACCCTCAAGAGTCTTCTCCAACACCACAGTTCAAAAGAATCAATTCTTCACTGTTCAGCCTTCTTTATGGTCCAACTCTCACATCCACTGGAGAAGGAAATGGCAACCCACTCCAGTATTCTTGCCTGGAGAATCCCATGGACAGAGGAGCCCAGTGGGCTACAGGTCAGAGGGTCGCAAAGAGTCAGATACAACTGAACCGAATGAGCACTCACATCCATGCATGACCACTGGAAAAACCATAGTTTGTCTAGACGGACCTCTGTCAGCAAATAATGTCTCTGTTTTTTAATATTCTGTCTAGGTTGGTCATAGCTTTTCTTCCAAGGAGCAAGCGTCTTTTAATTTCATGGTTGTAGTCACCATCTTCAGTGATTTTGGAGCCCAAGAAAATAAAGTCTCTCACTGTTTCCACTGTTTCCCCATTTATTTGCCAAGAAGTGATGGAACCAGATGTCATGATCTTTGCTTTTTGAATGTTGAGTTTTAATCCAGCTTTTTCACTCTCCTCTTTCACTTTCATCAAGAGGCTCTTCAGTTTCTCTTCACTTTCTGCCATAGGGGTGGTGTCATCTGCATATGTGAGGTTATTGATATTTCTCCCAGGCATCTTGATTCCAGCTTGGGCTTCATCCAGCATGGCATTTCGCACTATGAACTTTGCATATAAGTTAAATAAGCAGGGTGACAATATATAGCCTTGATGTACTCCTTTCCCAATTTGGAACCAGTCCGTTGTTTCATGTCTGGTTTTGATTGTTGCTTCTTGACCTGCATACAGGTTTCTCAGGAGGCAGGTAAGGTGGTCTCATCTTCCCATCTCTTTAAAAAATGTCTGCAGTTTGTTGTGATCCACACAATCAAAGGCTTTACTGTAGTCAATGAAGCAGAAGTAGATGTTTTTCTGGAGCTTTCTTGCTTTTTCGATGATCCAACAGATGTTGGCAATGTGATCTCTGGTTCCTCTGCCTTTTCTAAATCCAGCTTGAACATCTGGAAGTTCTCCGTTCATGTACTGTTGAAGCCCAGCTTGGAGAATTTTGAACATTACTTTGCTAGCGTGTGGAATGAGTGCAATTGTGCAGTACTTTGAACATTCTTTGACATTGCTTTTCTTTGAGGTTAGAATGAAAACTGATCTTTTTCAATATTGTAGCAAAAGCAGCTAAACCCCAATTTTAAAAATACTCCAATTAAAAACAAAAGAGTTTATGGGTGCCAGACACTGTTCCATGTTTTTCTGTACTTTAGTGCATTCAATCCTCTCAACAACTCCATGGAGTAGGTACTTTGATCCAATCTTACAAGTGAGGATGCTGAGGCATAGAGGCCCCATTAATGGGGTTTTTCCAGTAGTCATGTTCAGATATCAGAACCGGACTATAAAGAAGGCTGAGCACCAAAGAATTGATGCTTTTGAATTGTGGTGCTGAGAACACTCTTGAGAGTTCCTTGGACAGCAAGGATTTCTAACCAGTCAATACTAAAGGAGATCAACACTGAATATTCATTGGAAGGACTGATGCTGCAGCTCCAATATATTGGTCAACCGATGCCAGGAGCCAACTCATTGGAAAAGACCCTGATGCTGGGAGGAGAAGGCAGAAGGAGAAGAGGGAAACAGAGGATGAGATGGTTAGATAGTATCACCAACTCAATGGACATGCACTTGAACAAACTCTGGGAGATAGTGAAGGACAGGGAAGCCTGGCATGCCACAGTCCATGGGGTTGCAAAGAGTCAGACTTGACCTAGAAACTTTAACAAGAAACAACAATTCACATACCACACAGTTCACCATTTAAAGTGCACATCTGTGGCTAATGGTATATTCATAGAGATACACAACCATAACAAATCTTAGAACATTTTCTCTACTCAGAAAGAAGTCCTATATCATTTAGCTGTTACCTCCCAATTTCCTTCTTCAGCGATCAATGCAAAGAAATAGAGGAAAAGAACAGAATGGGAAAGACTAGAGATCTCTTCAAGAAAATTAGAGATACCAAGGGAACATTTCATGCAAAGATGGGTTCAATAAAGGACAGAAATGGTATGGACCTAACAGAAGCAGAAGATATTAAGAAGAGGTGGCAAGAATACACAGAAGAACTGTACAAAAAAGATCTTCACGACCCAGATAATCATGATGATGTGATGACTAATCCAGAGCCAGACATCTTGGAATGTGAAGTCAAGTGGGCCTTAGAAAGCATCACTACGAACAAAGCTAGTGGAGGGGATGGAATTCCAGTTGAGCTGTTTCAAATCCTGAAAGATGATGCTGTGAAAGTGCTGCACTCAATATGCCAGCAAACTGGAAAACTCAGCAGTGGCCACAGGACTGGAAAAGCTCAGTTTTCATTCCAATTCCAAAGAAAGGCCATGCCAAAGAATGCTCAAACTACCACACAATTGCACTCATCTCACATACTAGTAAAGTAACGCTCAAAATTCTTCAAGCCAGACTTCAGCAATATGTGAACCGTGAACTCCCTGATGTTCAAGCTGGTTTTAGAAAAGGCAGAGGAACCAGAGATCAAATTGCCAACATCCACTGGATCATGGGAAAAGCAAGAGAGTTCCAGAAAAACATCTATTTCTGCTTTATTGACTATGCCAAAGCCTTTGTGGATCACAATCCAGGTAGTAGCATGTACTATTACTTCATTTCATTTTTCAAGTAGCTCACAATCTTAACCAGTACAGTGTGCCCCTCTCTGATTCTTACTTTGTACACAAGACCACTGAAGCTCAGAGAAATGAAATGGTTGCCCACAGTCACACAGACAACCAAAGACAGATCTGGCATCTTCTGATCCCAAATTATGCTCTCAAAAGTACTATCCTGCCTCCAAAGCATGTCTTTCCTAGGAGAAGTTACCTACACAGGGAAAAGGAACCTTAGGTTCTTTGGTAACTTTCTCTTTACTAACATGAAAGGCAATAAAGTAATGGTTGAAAAAAAAGACTTTAGAATTCAGCGCAGAACCAAGCTGTGTGACTTTAGACCAATCACTTAACCTTTCTATGTCTTGATTTCCACATGACATATACTTCTTAGAGCTGAGAGATAATACATGTAAGTAGTATTATCCAGTCCAAGTTCCCATAAGTGTTAGGGAACCATTGACTGAAACCACCCACCCTGGCCAGGCAGGATAATCACAACTTGCATGCATTGTCTCACAACAAGAGGACCCAAACAGGGAATGCAGAACTGATAAACTACCACCAGCCAGGAGAATCTGGGAGGGGTCAAAAGAAGGGAAGAGACATCAACCCATAATATTGTCCTAGGGCTTCCCAGGTGGAGCAGTGGTAAAGAACTTGTCTGCCATGCAGAAGCTATAAGAGACACAGGTTAGATCCCTGGGTCGGTAAGATCCCCTGGAGAAGGCAATGGTAACCCTCTCCAGTATTCTTGCCTGGAGAATCCCATGGACAGAGGAGCCTGGCAGGCTACAGTCCACGGGGTCACAAAGAGTCAGACATGACTGAAGCGACTTAGCATACACACACCAACTTCTCAGAAATTCTTGTGCTAGAAATCATCTGACAAAGAGATGTGCAAGCCACCAGGAAGAGCCTTGAATGGGCCAAATATGGGCACAAGCAAGATGATTGGCCCAAGACAACTTGGAAAGCTAACCACATGGCTGTAAAACCCAAGACTGCGAGCCACACGGTAGCGCCGTTCTCCTGGGTTCCCTTGCCCTGGTGCTCTCCACCTTCCCGATAAAATCTCTTGCTGTGTCACCATGTGTGTCTCCTTGAACAATTCATTTCAGTGTGTTAGACAAGAGTCTGTTCTCAAGCCCTGGAATGGGTCCCCCTTCCGGTAACATAAGGACTTAATCAACAATACCATTCTTTAGAGTAATGCATATTGAGGCAGATCTATGACAAAGAAGGAGGTTCAGGTGGAGGGAAAAAGGCGAAAGCAACACAGTTTTGATTGTGCGGGAATGCTATCGCTGTTTCCAGGTCTCTAGCTCTAGGAGAAATCAGAAATATGGAACATTTGCAAGCACCACTTCCTCTATACAGAGAAATCTGGAGAGGGCCCCAAGAGAGGGCTGCTTCATCCTTCTCTTCCTTCAGCCCACCAGTGGGTACCCCACTTGCTTTCTGCACATTTCCACTCCTAAACCACTTGATGCCAAAGAATTCAAAAGCTTTTGGTGGAAGCTGAGACTTCTGTACATTCCCTGGGAAGCATAAGAGGGTGAAACAGTAATCTTACTATGAGCATGTCAATTACACATTCAACCAAATTTATTTCTGCATTCCTCCTTCATGCAATTAAAGAACATAAGTATTAGGTTTGGGATTCACAGTAGGTTTCTAAGTTTTGAAATAAATCATTTTTAATTAATTGAAAACTGTCTTTCTTAAAAGTAATGCAAGCCTATTTTTAAGATCTTACTAGTAAGCCAAGTGTCAATTTGGAAACTGCAGACATAAAAAAAAAAAAGGATATGAAAAAAGGTAACAATTAAAACATGCTCTTTTTAAAAGAGGAGAGGAAGGGGAGGCTAATTAATACTACTAGCTATAAAAGAGAAGGCTGTTTCAATCACTAAATGGATTTTTTTTCCCTCTTGCAAATAAAGTCTTTTATTCATTTATTCAGGTAATGCACACCTATTGGTAAAATACAATGGTTCTGCCGATGGTTTCAGGGAATTCATTCCTTGTCCATAAAATTTTTTTAAAACTTGTTCATCCAGGGTGAACAGGGGGCAGTGAGCAGATCTGAGGATGTTTTTAGATGGTTCAATTCAGACTCACGAAACTGCATGTATTAGACCTAAGTCACTGATCCATCCAGCCCTGGACACCTTGTACATTCATCTAAAATATTTATATTTTGGAAAATGAAGGGTGAGGGAAGCAACACATTTAGCAAAGCCTGCTTGGCATTTTCTGGGGTATTTGAAGATCGTGAGTACATCAATCCAAAGACTAATTCATAAGAATCAGTTACAATGAAGAATAGAAGCTAGTGGATAGAGAATCTACTCTGAATTCAGAATTTTGGTTGTAAATTCTTACATCTCACTTTTTTTTCTTTTTAGTGAACCTTACTTACTTTGGTGGCCACCAATGAACCATGAATGATGTCATCCATGACTGGTGTCATTCCCTCCTTCTTCCACCTCTTCAGCTTCCTAGCTTTGGTCATGCAACTGGCTTTGGCCAATGGGATATTAGCAAGCTAATGAAAGGAGAGGTTTGTCCCCTTGGAATGTGTGATTTGGGGATATACCTTCTCAAAACCCAGTCACCATGCTGTGATAAGACCAAATAAACCACATGAGGAGAATGGAGGTCCTCACCCAGAGTCCCAGTCAAGTTCCCACCAATGGCCAACATCAACCACTAGTGAACCAGCTTGGAAGAAAATCCTCTAGCCCCACTTGAACCTCTCCAGATGAGCCATGCATGGCAGCCAATGTGACACAGAGCACAGATGAGCTGATCCTGCTAAATCCTATCCAAATTGCAGAATAATGAATAAATCAATAAATGTCATTTTAAATCACTGTTTTGGGGTAGTTTGTTATGCAGCTTTAGAAAACCAAAATAGGAGTTTGAACCTAGAACCCAGCAAAGATATGAACTCTGCTTTTCCAGTCCAATATCCACTTTTCTGAACCATCAAGAGGTTCTCCACTGAGAGTCTGAGAAGGCTGGCTCAGGCAGTGCTATCCCCAGCAAGGCTATCTGTTAATCACAACAGCAAAAGCATCATTTATTCAGCTCTTTCTAAATGCCAGGGACTGTGCCAGGGTTGTATATATACATAGGTATTTAGCATATTGGGCTTCACAGGTGGCTCAGCAGTAAACCTGAGTCACCTACTTGCAATGCAGGAGACTCAGGTTCAATCCCTGGGGCAGAAAGATCCCTGGAGGAGGGAATGGCAACCCACTCCAGTATTCTTGCCTAGAGAATCCCATGGACAGAGGAGCCAGGCGGGCTACAGCCAACAGGGTCACAAAAAGTCGGACATGACTGAAGCGACTGAGCATACATGCACACACATATAGAATATCATTTTGTCCGTGTAATAGCTCTTTGAGAATACAAATAACAGTATGCAACATATGAGGAAACAGTCTTGGAGAAGTTGAGTCACTTGCCTAAGATGTTCCAGCCAGTAAATGATAGAATTAGGCTTCCAACCAGTCCTCTACTGCTAAAACCTCTTCCACCCAGGACATGTTTTCTTCACACCAGGAAGGCATTGTTGACCCAACTTCACAGCCTATGCCTTGCATTTCCCTTTTTTCCCTTTGTCTTTATGCATTTTTAAAAATGTAGTTTTATTTATTTATTTTTTAGCCATCCCACACAGCATGTGGGAGCTTAGCTCCTGGACCAGGGATTGAACCCATGCCCCTGCAATAGAAGCACAGATTCTTAACCACTGGACCACCTGGGAAGTCTCATTTATTTATTTTAAATTTTATTTTATTATGGTAAGAACATTTAACATAAGAGCTACCCTCTAAACACAAGTTTAACTATGCAAACATTACTGTTGACTATAGATACAAATTGTACAGTGGCTCTTTATAGCTCACTGAAACTTTACACTGGTAGACTGGGCCTTGTTTTTTGGTGAGTTGTTTCTTTATTGTTGTTGCTGCCAGCAGGGATTAAGGGATTCTATTAATCTTTCCACAGTCTTTAGACATTATTTTCCCAACCTCCCAAGTATACTTTTATTATTTTTGAGATGTAGATGCAAAGCAACAGACAACTTCTCTCTTCTGGGAGGGAAAGGAAAAGGAACCTATTCTCTTCAACAGATGATATTTCACAGGATTCTCATCCCTGGTTTATCTCCAATCACAACCCACCCACTTCCGTTCCACTGGAGAGCTGGAGTCTCCAGTGAGGAAACGCCCAGCTCTCTATCCTGTCACAGGCATCCTCCCTGATGTTTACAGATGATGAGGCCAGGAGAAGGCAATGTTCTTACTGACTGAGGCTTGGTCCCCATATGCCAGTACTCACTCTTGGTGAGCCAGCCTAGGTCACATGACACGTCAAGAATGTGCCCGTGTTGGCATTAAAGTCCCTTATTGTGTCCTTTCTCCTTTTCCCCTTAGAACCACACCTATCATTTGGTTGTGGGTATAACCAGTGCCTCTGAAAGAAAAAAAGAAGTCCAAGAAGAGACTAAAGGAAAATGGAGCCCAGGGTTGGGCTGGTCTTACCATCTACCACTCCCGCATTGGCTCTGAGAAAGCTTTGAGCAGCTGAATTTTTACATTCATGGAAATGCACTATATATTTACAGATATTAAAAATTATAACTACAAAGATAGAAGGACAGGAAGGAGTGGAGAATGGGGCAGGGTTTTGGGAGGGAGAGTTTGGAGTTCTGCCCTGTGGTTGTAACTTACTACAATCTCCTCTTCAATATGGCACTTCTCCCACTGATGATAAATATTCATTTGTAAGTACATTTGCCCTGCTAAATAGTGAACCCTTCAACAAAAGGGATCCCATTTTAGGTAAGTCTACAATTCCATTTTATACAGCACCAACATATATATTTTTTGAATGACTGAGAATGAATGACCAATTTTTCTTAATTTCTACAGTTCTCCTAGTTGCTGGCATCCTGCCTTGTGTCCAAACTCTTTTTTCTGCCTCTTCAGTTTCTGTGGGCCATAAATCATGACATGACAGGAAGACATTGAGAAAATTTTATTTGGCCAAGATACAGAATCCCAAATCCTTGAATCCTGCCCTCCTACAAATGCCCTCCACAAGGAACTCAAGAAGATAAGTACAGAGAAGAAAAGTGTAACACAGACATTTTAGTCCATGAGAATTTCGCTCCAACATCAACCTCCATCTGCAGTTCCCAAAGAGCAAAGCTGGACAATGTGAGGGCCTGTCTAGGATAAAGGCAATCCTCTCCTCTTCTTCCCCTGGGCCTATAGCCATGAAGAGGGAAAGCAGATCCATGGAAAATCATGTCAAGGCCAAGCCAAGCCAGAGAGTTAGCACTTGTCCTTGTCAGCTGATCTAGTCGTCAACTCCAGGACATTCCTAGAGCAGGGCAATTCCGGAACCTATAACTCAGGCCTTCCTTCTGCATATGTCTTGGAGGAAAGAAGATTCCAGGAGATGCCAGAGGACTCCAGAGAAACTCCTGCCACAGAGGACCCAGAGCTCATCCTCTTTGTTAGGAAAGATGGTCCAACCGCTGACACTGAGGCACAATCAATGACCTTGACCTTAATCCTTTACCAATATTTCTCCTTGAGGGTAAAATTTGGAACTTGGAGTAGGAGAGAGGCTGTGAACATCTCCTAGAGGCCAGACAGCTCTGAAGTTACATCTGTCCTGAGACCTGCTACCTGCTTTTGATCCGCAGCACTTTCGCTCTACAGTTTGGGCTTTTCTACCTGTCCGGTCCCATCACCTCAACCCTGACTCAACGTGAGATTCATCCCTCACAGCTGGTGCCTTCTGAGGGTCCAGTCTTGGGAAGGGAGAACAGGACCTTTCTATCAATGAATTCTGGGATCTTCACAGGTTCTCCTTCCTTTCTCACATCTTCCTTGCTGGAAGGTGGATTCCAATAAATAAGTGCACACATATATAAATAATCATCAAAGCTATACGCATCCTTTTGTCTTTAGTTGATAATTATGAATTTTGGACCCAGAGCATATTGTTCTCTTAGGCTCTACCTTTTCTGAAATCTTATTTACATGGATTTAAAGTATCCTTGAAATCACTTGAAAGTTCTGAAACATTGAAACCTTCAAAGGAAGAGACAAATGTGTCTCTCTCTGCTCCTCACACCTCTCACGTTTCAAGCACCTGAGTAAGGACAGATGTTTAAAGGGTTGGGATACAGCCTTACTGCGAGGACCTCTCTCCAAAGAGCACTGACCAACAGCCAACAAGACTGAGTGTTGAGTTAACACCCGATGTTAAGCAAAGCCAAAAATCAAATATATCGAGTTTCCCTGGTGGTATGGTGGTTAAGACTACCTTGCAATGCCAGAGACACTGATTTGATCCCCGGTCTGAGAAGATCTCACATACTGCGGGGCAACTAAGGCCATGTCACTCAACCACTGAGCCCACGCTCTAGAGCCTGGAGTCACAATCACAGAGCCCACGCTCAAGAGCCCGGAGC
>SJXQ01010718.1:382836-508522 GCA_006408695.1 Aepyceros melampus | reverse complement strand
ACCACTGAGCCCACGCTCTAGAGCCTGGAGCCACAACCACTGAGCCCACGCTCTAGAGCCTGGAGCCACAACCACTGAGCCCACGCTCTAGAGCCTGGAGCCACAACCACTGAGCCCACGCTCTAGAGCCCGGAGCCACAACCACTGAGCCCACGCTCTAGAGCCTGGAGCCACAACCACTGAACCCACGCTCTAGAGCCGGGAGCCACAACCACTGAGCCCACGCTCTAGAGCCTGGAGCCACAACCACTGAGCCCACGCTCTAGAGCCTGGAGCCACAACCACTGAGCCCACGCTCTAGAGCCTGGAGCCACAACCACTGAGCCCACGCTCTAGAGCCCGGAGCCACAACCACTGAGCCCACGCTCTAGAGCCTGGAGCCACAACCACTGAGCCCACGCTCTAGAGCCTGGAGCCACAACCACTGAGCCCACGCTCTAGAGCCTGGAGCCACAACCACTGAGCCCACGCTCTAGAGCCTGGAGCCACAACCACTGAGCCCACGCTCTAGAGCCTGGAGCCACAACCACTGAGCCCACGCTCTAGAGCCTGGAGCCACAACCACTGAGCCCACGCTCTAGAGCCTGGAGCCACAACCACTGAGCCCACGCTCTAGAGCCTGGAGCCACAACCACTGAGCCCACGCTCTAGAGCCTGGAGCCACAACCACTGAGCCCACGCTCTAGAGCCTGGAGCCACAACCACTGAGCCCACGCTCTAGAGCCTGGAGCCACAACCACTGAGCCCACGCTCTAGAGCCTGGAGCCACAACCACTGAGCCCACGCTCTAGAGCCTGGAGCCACAACCACTGAGCCCACGCTCTAGAGCCTGGAGCCACAACCACTGAGCCCACGCTCTAGAGCCTGGAGCCACAACCACTGAGCCCACGCTCTAGAGCCTGGAGCCACAACCACTGAGCCCACGCTCTAGAGCCTGGAGCCACAACCACTGAGCCCACGCTCTAGAGCCTGGAGCCACAACCACTGAGCCCACGCTCTAGAGCCTGGAGCCACAACCACTGAGCCCACGCTCTAGAGCCTGGAGCCACAACCACTGAGCCCACGCTCTAGAGCCTGGAGCCACAACCACTGAGCCCACGCTCTAGAGCCTGGAGCCACAACCACTGAGCCCACGCTCTAGAGCCTGGAGCCACAACCACTGAGCCCACGCTCTAGAGCCTGGAGCCACAACCACTGAGCCCACGCTCTAGAGCCTGGAGCCACAACCACTGAGCCCACGCTCTAGAGCCTGGAGCCACAACCACTGAGCCCACGCTCTAGAGCCTGGAGCCACAACCACTGAGCCCACGCTCTAGAGCCTGGAGCCACAACCACTGAGCCCACGCTCTAGAGCCCGGAGCCACAACCACTGAGCCCACGCTCTAGAGCCCGGAGTCACAGCCACTGAGCCCACGCTCTAGAGCCCGGAGCCACAACCACTGAGCCCACGCTCTAGAGCCCTGGAGCCACAACCACTGAGCCCACACTCTAGAGCCTGGAGCCACAACCACTGAGCCCACGTGCCACAATTACTAAAGCCCTCGCACCCTAGAACCCATACTCTGCAGCAAGAGAAGCCACTGCAACCAGAAGTTGCACCTCCCTGAAGATGCAACGGCCTCTAGGACCTGCAAGCCACTGCAACAAGAAGAGGCACTGCAACTAGAGAGTAGCCCCCAACCCCCACAACTAGAGAAAGCCCATGCACAGCTACAAAGACCCAGTACAGCCACAAATAGATGAATTTAAAAAAATCAAGTACATCAGTTCTTAAAGCACATTTCAAAGGAAGATACAATCAACTTGATAGCAATCCTTAGCAAAACTTGCCCTGGCAGGCATCTGATAGAGACCATGTTTTGTAAGGCTTCCAAAGTCCTTCCCAGCAAGCAGCTTGGCAGTCCACAGTCTTGTTGGAGACAGAGGCCTCCAGGTCTAGGAACCAAAGCAGAGGAAGGGGAAGGTAGACCACCCACAAGCCAAAACACTACGACACACTTCCCTAACGCTGCAACCACACTAGCACATTGATGCTGCCTGTAGCCTTCATGGAGCTACATCAGGATCCCCCTGCTACAGCTGAGAAAACACACATGACTTCTCGCACACTCAGTGGGTCAGCTTTGCCTTTGCACTCTTGAGACCTGGAATTTCTACCCACTGTCCTCTAAGTCATGAGTCTTTCTTGTTGTTTAGTTGCTAAGTCGTGTCAACTCTTTGCAACCCCATGGACTATAACCCACCAGGCTCCTCTGGCCATGGAATTTCCCAGGCAAGGATGCTGGCGTATACTCATCTCCTAAAAATCCAGGCATTGTTGCAACTAAGAAATAAAGCCCAAGGGCCGGTGGATAGGAGGGTAATGATGCCACTGATGCTTGAGGCTTCGTACCTGCAGACATCTTGAGTGTCTTACCTGCCTCATCATTTGCCTCACCACATCTTCCAAGGATGCTTTCATCCTGTATCATCTAGAACCATTTGAAGGGGAAGTTAAGTGAATGCTTTTCTGAAGGCCACAGGGTTAAGCTTTTGGTGGTCTTGATTTTCTCCATCAACCCCACTTCCCAGATTTACATTTGAACTGTTTCATCCCAGTGGTCACACAGAGGACAGGACACTTAAGTGTGAAACCACAAAATACATCTGCTCTTTCACAAATAAAGCAAACGACCTCAGTCACAAAGCTTGTCATGATGCTAAAACAGTGCTAGAAATGAGAACAGAGGGTAGAGGGAGCCATAAAAAAGAGTTTGAGAGATAAGGATCCCTAAAAGGGAGCATTATCTCTTGAGATTAGCCCTGTAAAGAAAATGTACTTGCCACGAAAGCATGCTCAAGTCACCCACTTTTCACCAATTCCCATGTGTGGTGGGTCTGCTGTAAACAGGGAGGGTCAAGATATTCAATTCTGTGAAAAGTAGCTTTTAAAAATAAAAGTCAATTCTTGGCATGCATTGCAATACTTCCTCTGCTCTAAACTTAATGCTGAAGCCACCCACGGTACTGCTGTCTCAGCCAAATACAGTAAAGGAAATAAGCCTTCTCACAGAAGGCCCACATGAACGACATTCAACAAGCAGGGTCAGGCAACACTGCAAACAGGCTGAGAAGGTTTCCATGATACAGCACCGATGGCATGCTTCAGCCAGGCAAGCCAGAGTTGCTGTGTTCCTGCTTTCTCTAAGTGCCGCTCATAAAGGTCTTTCCATAAGTGAAAGTGAAAATCACTCAGTCCTGTCTCACTCTTTGTGACCCCACAGACTATACAGCCCATGGAATTCTCCAGGCAAGATTACTGGAGTAGGTAGGCCTTCCCTTCTCCAGGGGATCTTCCCAACTCAGGGATCGAACCCAGGTCTCCAGCATTATGGGTGGAGTCTTTACCAGCTGAGCCACAGCTATCCCTTCTCCAGTGGATCTTCCTGATGCAAGAACCAAACTGGGGTCTCATGCATTACAGGCAGATTCTTTCCATAGACTGCAGGGAAACAGCTCCTGGCACTTGGAACATCTAACTCTAGGGAAGACAATGCTCAGGTTTTGCCTGTGAATCCAATCCAGGTAAAGTACAGAATGATGACAACATAGAAGAAGACCTCTCATACAATCTCTTTATAGTCCATATGCCATTCAGTTGCCCTTGAGTACCTACTTTCTTACATAATTTATTAACATTTCATATATGAAAGTGAAAGTGTTAGTCACTCAGTTGTGTCCGACTCTTTGAGAACCCATGGACTGTAGCCTGCCAGGCTCCTCTGTCCATGGAATTCTCTAGGCAAGAATACCAGAGTGGGTTGCCATACTCTTCTCCAGGGGATCTTCCTGACCCAGGGATTGAAACCAGGTCTCCTGCACTGCAGGCAGATTCTTTACTGTCTGAGCTACCAGGGAAGCTGCATTTCATATATATGACATCCATATCTTCTTAGCTAGATCAAAATTTGTAAGAAAGCAAAGACCATCAAGCTCTATATAATAAATTTAAGCTATTAAGACACCTTCTTTCAACATATTTTATGCTTGGCTTCACATAAAAGACCACCTTCATTCAATGTTTTGCATTTTTTTTTGTACTGAGTCCTGAACAATTTGCTGTTACTCATCTCAACCTTTCTTCTTGAACTATTGATAATTTCCTGGTTTTAACTTTCTTTTTAAAAAATATTTATTTATTTACTTGGCTGTGCTGGGATCTTTTACCCAAGCACTTCTTTGTTGCTGGGATGGACAAATATTTTCCCACTAGTTGCTGGTGATCCCTGAGTGTCCTACTCCCTTAATGAGAAGAGACATACTCACTAAACTGGGGACCATCCTTGTGATGGGAAGCTTTTCAGCCCCTAGAGCCCTACAGTGGAGAAGGCAATGGCACCCCACTCCAGTACTCTTGCCTGGCAAATCCCATGGACAGAGGAGCTGGTCGGCTGCAGTCCATGGGGTCGCTAGGAGTCAGACACAACTGAGCGACTTCACTTTCACTGTTCGCTTTCATGCATTAGAGAAGGAAATGGCAACCCACTCCAGTATTCTTGCCTGGAGGACCCCAGGGACAGGGGAGCCTTGAGGGCTGCAGTCTATGGGGTCTCACAGAGTCGGACATGGCTGAAGCGACTTAGCAGTTAGGATCTTTGACATGGGATCAGTAGTAATGGTGCTTGGGTTTAGTTGCCCCTCAGCTCCCCACGACCAGGGATTGAACTTGAGTCCCTGCATTGCAAGGCAGATTCTTAACCACTGGACCACCAGGGAAGTCCCCTTGTTTTAACCTTCTGAACCTGATTTTTCACCTCTCCTTGCTCTGTGCATTTAGGTTTGAACTCAAGAACGTCTTTAGCAGTGGGAAACAGCATAGATTTTGAAGACAGCCTTCCTGAATTCAAATCCTCACACTACCATTTATTAACAGTATGATCCTGGGCAAGCCATTTTAATTCTCTAAATCTTAATGTTCTTAACTGAAAAATGGTGCTCGTAATGGCACCTACCTCCTGGAATTGTTGAGAAAACAAAATGGTTTATATGCAAAACAAATAAACAATGCCCGACACCATAGCACTGCTCAGTAAGTGTCAACAGCTGTGAGGCAATTTTTCTGCCACCTCTAGCCATGTGGATACTTTAGTCAACCTGGGGCAGTTCATTCTCTCAATGCTCTTCCACTCCCAGCTTCTTTACATCTGATGAGCCAGGCCAGGCTCACTCCAGCAGACAGTGAAGAGGGCACACACCGCTCTTAAACAGACACTCTGCACCTAATGCTCTCTTGCTTTTTNATCATGGCATCTGGCCCCATCACTT
The DNA here is from genome assembly GCA_006408695.1 of Aepyceros melampus. Lineage (NCBI taxonomy): Eukaryota > Metazoa > Chordata > Mammalia > Artiodactyla > Bovidae > Aepyceros > Aepyceros melampus. The sequence continues at coordinate 503,218 of SJXQ01010718.1, read as the reverse complement.
CATGGGAAATAGATGGGGAAACAGTAGAAACAGTGTCAGACTTTGTTTTTTTGGGCTCCAAAATCACTGCAGATGGTGACTGCAGCCATGAAATTAAAAGGCGCTTACTCCTTGGAAGAAAAGTTATGACCAACCTAGATAGTATATTCAAAAGCAGAGACATTACTTTGCCGACTAAGGTCCGTCTAGTCAAGGCTATGGTTTTTCCTGTGGTCATGTATGGATGTGAGAGTTGGACTGTGAAGAAGGCTGAGCGCCGAAGAATTGATGCTTTTGAACTGTGGTGTTGGAGAAGACTCTTGAGAGTCCCTTGGACTGCAAGGAGATCCAACCAGTCCATTCTGAAGGAGATCAACCCTGGGATTTCTTTGGAAGGAATGATGCTAAAACTGAAGCTCCAGTACTTTGGCCACCTTATGCGAAGAGTTGACTCATTGGAAAAGACCCTGATGCTGGGAGGGATTGGGGGCAGGAGGAGAAAGGGACGACCGAGGATGAGATGGCTGGATGGCATCACAGACTCAATGGACGTGAGTCTGAGTGAACTCCGGGAGTTGGTGATGGACAGGGAGGCCTGGCGTGCTGCGATTCATGGGGTCGCAAAGAGTCGGACACGACTGCGCGACTGAACTGAACTGCACCTAATGCAGAGTGAGGCACGTCTTAGTGCTTCCCTGGTGGTTCAGGTGGTAAAGAATTTGCCTGCAATGCAGGAGACCTGGGTTTGATCCCTGGGTTGAGAAGATCCTGTGGAGAAGGGAATGGAAACCCACTCTAGTTATTCTTTGAAGGAGTCTTTTGGGCCTAGAAAAGAAAACAACAGTTTCAAAGGCCCTTGCTGAATTATCTAACTTTGGAGAAAACAAAACAGAACTTTAGGTCCCACCCTGATGCTCCAGGCCAGTTGCATCTTTCTGGGACTTATCACCCCCTGTCTGGAAACCTTCCACCTCCTACACCTGCACAGAAGACTTATCACCCCGTGCCCAACTACAAATGCCATCTCAACTAAAGAATACCCAAAACATCCCACCTGATTAATGTTTCCTTATCACTTCCACAAATCTGCCTATAAATATGGAACCTCCCTGATCCCTCTCCACGCTCAGCCTGGTCGTTAGGCCGACTGTCGCCCCTCCTTGCCTGAATAAAGGCAACCTACTTCTGTTGATGTTGTCTTTCCTCTTTCTGCCTCACCTGAACTATACCTTACATTCTTGCCTGGAGAATTCCATGGACAGAGGAGCCTAGTAGGTTATAGTCCATGCGGTCATGAACAGTTAGACATAATTGAGTGACTAACACACACATAACATATGACATTCTTATCCCAGTGATTAATTTCTTGTTGGCTTCAGCTTAAATTTAAATTGAGTTCCAAAGAGCTTTAGTTAAATTAAATAGAACAGGAATTTCCTTCTTTTTACCTGGTTTTCTATCAGAGAAACATGTATCTTGCTCCTCACTGCAGAGTAAAGCTCACAAATAAACCATTACATGTCTTACATGTCCACTCTTGGTCTCACACTTGAGAGCACACCAAGAAAGCAAGATTCATTCAATCAACTAACATTTATTTGCTATGGATCCTGCCTTTAGATAGTTAATACCAGTTCTTAAGACAAGACTAACACATGTGACACTATCAAAGAACAATACAAAATATATAATTCAGTGCCAAGCCAAGTAAATGGTGTTGATTATAAATATAGAAGTTCTGAAAAGGGCTTATTAGGTAGTGGGTCATTGTAATTTACTTACTTACTCAAAAAAAAAAAAACAAAAAAAAAACAAAAAACACTCATTGAGCATCATCTAAGCCTCAAGTTCTACAGTAGGCTTTGGAGCTGGGTGGAGAACATTGTGATCTTTCTGCCTTACAGTCCTGCATGGGATAACAGCGATACGGTTATGGGAGCTAATTCATCTAAGACAATCATGGTAAACTCATTTATATTGACTGTGACTTAGTCCTCATTGGCCACTGAGACTAAGAAGGTTGTTTGGAGGCTTCTGAGAAAGTTCTTCCTTGCTCTGAAGAAACCATCACAGGAAGGGCTTGTCTGTGTGCTAAGCTACTTCAGTTGTGTCCTCCTCTTTGCAACCCTCTGGACTGTAGCTCACCAGGTTCCTCTGTTCATGGGATTCTCCAGGCAAGAATATTGGAGTAGGCTGGGCTGCCATGCCCCTCTCCAGGGGATCTTCCTGACCCAGGGATTGAAACTGTGTCTCCTGCAACTCCTGCATTGCAGGTGATTCTTTACCGCTGAGCCACCAGGAATACCTTTTCTTTAATTGTGGCCATATATGGATGTGACTTCCCTGGTGGCTCAGAGGTTAAAGCGTCTGCCTCCAAAGCGGGAGACTCGGGTTCGATCCCTGGGTCGGGAAGATCCCCTGGAGAAGGAAATGGCAACCCACTCCAGTATTCTTGTTGGAGAATCTCATGGACTGAGGAGCCTGGTGGGCTGCAGTCCATGGGGTCACAAAGAGTCGGACACGACTGAATGACTTTACTTACTTACTATGGATGTGAAGTTCATAACTGCTGCCCACATCTTGCCACCAGCTTAATGACAGAAAAGCCAAGGGTCAAAAGAACTATAGGGAACCAGGGCAATACTACCACATTAACTCAAGTTTCTGTTCTGTATCTGGGTTTCCAGTTATGTAATGGAGTACATAAGTTTAAGGCGGATGAAGATAAATAAGATATGAACAACACTCAAAGAGCTCACAGGAATGTGACTTCCCTGGTGGCTCAGAGGTTAAAGCGTCTGCCTCCAAAGCGGGAGACTCGGGTTCGATCCCTGGGCGGGAAGATCCCCTGGAGAAGGAAATGGCAACCCACTCCAGTATTCTTGTTGGAGAATCTCATGGACTGAGGAGCCTGGTGGGCTGCAGTCCATGGGGTCACAAAGAGTCGGACACGACTGAATGACTTTACTTACTTACTATGGATGTGAAGTTCATAACTGCTGCCCACATCTTGCCACCAGCTTAATGACAGAAAAGCCAAGGGTCAAAAGAACTATAGGGAACCAGGGCAATACTACCACATTAACTCAAGTTTCTGTTCTGTATCTGGGTTTCCAGTTATGTAATGGAGTACATAAGTTTAAGGCGGATGAAGATAAATAAGATATGAACAACACTCAAAGAGCTCACAGGCAAGCATTAACATGAAATCATACAGCACTGCAATTTATTAGTTGAGTAGAGCAGAAAAATATTCCAGAAATAAAGGCAGATCAGAAGAAGGAGGACTTGGCAAAGAGGTAAGAGAGGTAGAGTTACCAATTTTCATTAGTCCTTGAAGGGTAGTCAAAGAATGATGGTTAAACAATGAGAAACTGGCAATAAACCCAATCTATCCCTACAGAACTTGGCTTAATCTCACATCTTCATCAATTTTTGTCATTATTCCAGACATCTTAAAGAAAGGAAGAGAGTACATCTTCCTAGCATTGAGTTAATGTGCTGAACGTGTAACTTCACATTGATTCCTGTTCCTGAAATCAGCCTACAAGTTTCTCTCTTAAAGGCTCTTTTGATCTCTGAGGATGTGACTGGCTACACAATTATAGAAAATCATAACTCATTACCTAGTGTGCCTAGTTCTAGGTAACTATGACACATAAAAAAAAAATTCTCCTTGTTTGATATCATTAGATGATACTAACATGTTCAGCCACGTTTCTATATGGGAAAAGTGTTTTCTGTCAGCTAAAAAAAGCCAGTATCCATAGACTAGACTTGTCATTATTTATCTTACAGATAGTTCAGGCTTCACTGTGTACCTGTAACACTGGGGAATTACAAACCAGATTTTGGAAAAGCATTAGAGTCTTGCTATGGTCGTGTTAGGAGGATACATAGTATGGAAGCTATGTTTCATTCAGATCCTCAAATCGACTTCCATGTTTCTTCAATTTTTATTGAAGTCATTTCTTGTAGGTGTACTTCTCTGCTGGTATTACCTGAGGATGCCTCTTGGGAGGCCACTCAGCTCCCCAGAACTAGCTAGCAGTTCCCTTTATATGGCCTGATATGGTAGGAAATAAATGTATAGATATTAAGAAACCAGATTTCAGAATTAGACTGACTTGGGTTTAAATCCTAGTTTTATAGCTTATTTGCTATGTCACTTAATCTTCCTGAGTCACTGTGTAAACCAATATTGACTAAGAATTAAATAAAATAATGTAGGCAAGGTTTTTAAAATCATGCCTGACATACAATGACTTTCAACAAATTTATAGAGCTGGAGACATAAAGCAGACACACATCTCATGTAATAAATGTCTCATAAATAATAGCCATTGTTATTTTTTTCCATTATTTTTAATAACACCTATTCCTCTCTCATGCTACATCCATTCTCAAATGCTCAGAAAGAAAAAGCAAAAAGTATGTTCTAGATTCCCAGTTTGCCTTCTGCACTCCCCGTACCTCATACCTACTCCAGTGTAAGTCACACTGGCTCCACTGTGATGTTTTCAGAATGCATCTGGTCCAGGTGGTCCAGGCCACTATCATGCCAGTTCTGGCCCTTCATCTGAATTCACCACCATCTTGGGAAGTTACAAGTGCTGAATTAGTTAGCAATGGGATTCTCTGGGGTGTCCTTCAAGAAATGCACTAGCACCGTGCACACGAAATCAAGTATTAACTCCTCTGATGATGATCTGTGCGTTGCCTACGTTTTCGAGCATCTTGGTCCCTCCTTACCATCATGTTCTAGACACAGCAGGTTTCCTTTTGCTCCTTGAACAAAACCAAAGTCTTCGCCCTTATTTTTCACTCTCTCCTGTGTCCTCATACAGTTGGTCTCTATTCTAATTAGAAAATCAGCTCAATGGACATCCTCAGACAGGCTGTTCTAGACTTCCACAATCAGTTTCAAACATAACATCCTATTTCATCTTTTTCACAATATGAAATGAGCTTGTCTGTTGACCTGTCAAGAGGGTCTGTAGACCCCAGAATGTCATCTCTGTGAGGGCAGGCACCTTATCTGCCCTGTCAGTTGCTACATCTTCTATGCTTTAAGAGTATGTGGCATATAGTAGGTGCAGAATGAGTATTGTTGTTTAGTCGCTAAGTTGTGTCTGACACTTTTGGAATCCCATGGACTGTAGCCCGCCGGGCTCCTCTGGCCATGGAATTTCCCAGGCAGGAATACTGAAGTGGGTTGCCGTTTCCTTCTCTAGCAATCTTACCAACTCAGGGATCGAGCCTGTGTCTCCTGTACTGTCAGGCAGATTCTTTACCACTGAGCCACCAGGGAAACCCATAATAAATATTAGTTGAACAGCATAATACTAAGATTCCAAATGCTGTTTTAGTTTATTAACAATTTTCTCAAGTCATTTAACTTCTTACCAGAGGGGCATTTAGCCCCTGAGTGTCATGAGTTGAAAAAACCATGGGAACATTAGAAAGAAGCTATGTTGTACTTAATTTAAAGCTAAGGAAATGTAGACTCAGACATGAGATGGGGTTTACAGAATTAGCACCAGAACCTGGACAAGAGCCCAGAGCTCCTAAGGTCCAGACATGTGGCCATTATATGGTCCTTCCCATAATATTGCTCTCCTGGACTCATACTTCCTCTGACCTCTAGATTGGCAGGAATAGACCAATGAAGTCTGAAATCACACCAACCATTTCACAGGAATTACACAGGCACTGGGGTGAGGACAAGAACTATGCTACTAAAGCCAAGGGAAGAAGAGACAGAATCAGAGAAATCACTAGACCACAGAATCCCAACCCCCAAAAAAATTCCTTCCCAGATGCCATGAACTACAGATTAGGAGTTATAAGCTGTCAATATTGGCAGTATGCACTAAACTCTATTCTAAGAGAATTATGGAATTCAGCAAGGAAAGAGACTTCTTTGGTTCATCCAACCCCACTCAGATGCTTTCACTATTTACAGTACGTCTGCCAAGAAGTCATCAGCCTTATGTTAAATATCTATGGTGCTGGATACTCATTGCCTCCTCAGGAGGCACATTCTGTCTTCCAACAGCTTTGACTTGATGAACATTCTTCATTCAACTGAGCTACAAGTCTCCTCCTCTCAATTCTATTGATTCTAGTTTGGCCATTTTTGAATATCTAAAAGCAGCTGTCATAGCATCCTTGAGTTTGGCCAGTTCCTATGGAATGATCATGCGCTGACACAGAGGATTTTCTTCTGGATCACTCCCTCTCTACACAGTTCAGTGGCATGGCATTCTTCACAAAGTAGGGCTTCAGGTATAGGGTAAACAGCTTAGAAGCCAGAACTTTCCTTGCTCCAGAGATTATAACTATGGGTGTAACTAAACCTTTCTGTCCATGAGTGCTCACAGCCACCCCCACTCCACCTCCAGCCCCTTAAAAATAATCCTGCTATGCCTGTTCAGTTCCCACTCCTTCTCAACTCTACTAAGAAAGGATTTTTTGCTAACTGAGAGAGAAGCTAAGTTGACCTACATAATAAAGTGATAGAAAGAGGGGTAAGGAAATGAGAGATTAAAAAAACTTTGAAGCCTAGTTATCAAGGAAGAGTCTCTTTTGGAGTTGAGGTTATAAAGAAAGAGATATTGAGGCAGCTACAGGGTGTAAGTGAATGGGAGAAAAAAAGGAAAAGTGATGTTACAAAGTGTCAAGGTGGCTTAGTAATGACATTGTCTTTGATCTTCTCCAAGAAATGCAAAGAGGAGATTTCTATTGCTTTTAAGTGCCTTTAGTTTAGGACTGAGTTTCCTTGGATGTGACACACAACTCTTTGACTAGACCACATACATTACTGAATTTATTAGGTTACATGCACTAAGTTAATCCTCTAATAATTATTAACGACTTTTATTCAGAATGATTTACCTTATGCTATGAACGATGCTGAGGACTCATCTTATCTCACTTAATTCTTATAGCACCCCTTTGAGGTAACATGCCATTATAATTCTCATTTTTCAGAGGAGGCTGTAAAACAGAGAAAGGTAAGATAAATATTTCCACAGACACAAGGAAGTAATGATCTAGCTTTCAGACCCATATTTTCTAACTCCAAATCCCAGACTTATCTCTATGGTAACCCCAGCAGAATGGCCTCCATGACTGTTATTGTCTGCTGTTTAGTCGCTCAGTCGTGTCTGACTCTTTGCAACCCCATAGATGCAGCACACAAGGCTTCCCTCTCCTTCACTATTCACTATCCCCAGAGTTTGCTCAGACTCATGTCCATTGAATCAGTGAAGCCATCCAACCATCTCATCCTGTCGCCTGCTTCTCCTCCTGCCCTCAATCTTTCCCAGCATCAGGGTCTTTTCCAATGAGTCAGCTCTTCACATCAGGTGGCCAAAGTATTGGAGCTTTGGCTTCACCATCAGTCCTTCCAATGAAAATTCAGGGTTGATTTCCTTTAGGATGGGCTGGTTGGATCTCCCTGCAGTCTCCAAGAGACTCTCAAGAGTCTTCTCCAGCACCACAGTTCAAAAGCATCAGTTTTTTGGCCTTCTTTATGGTCCAACTCTCACATCCATACATGACTACTGGGAAAACCATAGCTTTGATTATACACACCTTTGTCAGTACAGAACAAAGACAGAGAAAGAGCCAGAGTGGCGAGTCTGGAACCCGGGAATCTTCTGATGCTCCAAGGAGATTATCCTACCTAACGCTTGTCCCACAAGTTGACAGTCATGCACTGATTTAACACTGAGATCAGAGGCAAAATCTAATGATGGTTGAGATTTCTGGCACTTTCCTTTGAAAGAGACCAAAACTTTCAAAAACTTTAATCTCATTACCCACAATGTTGATTATTCAATTTTAGCCCATGGATAATTTTTTTCCCTTGAGCACATCAGTTCAGAAACCTTCAAAAACAAAACTGGGCTTACAAAAAGTGTAATTGATAAAGCTAACTCTTCCTAGCTGACTTTATGGTTTTCGCTAAAATGCAAGCTAAACTGAATTCTGTAATGGACCATCCTTCATAATAATTATAGTCTATTTGTATGCAAATAGCTGAACGGCATCTCTCAATTTCAGACTCTGGCTGTAAACTCACATCAGTTTTGGGTAGATTCTAATTATGCATCTGGTATAATAGGTATTGAATCAGTGAGAAATTCTGACACCAATTTGGAGAGTTTACATTCATTATTCACTATTTGAACTTTGGAATCAAAAGGTAGGTTTTATAATAAAATGTGTTGGGTTGTAGCGTTATTTAGTAACTGTTTAGTCTGTTTAGTAACAGGTTATTTAATTTTCACAGTGTTGTAAAAGTGGAAATAATAATGACTCCCTCCCAGGATTATTGGATAATTAAATAAGATAATGTACACAAAGTACTTGGGATAGTCTTTGGATCAATAAATTTTTTTTCTGTTCTCCACTGCCAGATCACCTTCATGGTCATTTGGTATTTTGGTAGCCAAATCTTAACAGCTTCCTCATAATTCATTGGCTTGATTACAGCCACTCTACAAAAAGAGTTCATTCCCCATGCTCCAGACTAACCTTTAAAAACAAAACAAAACAAAACTTATTTTGTATTAGAGTATAGCTGATTAACAATGGTGTGATAGTTTCAGGTGGACAGCAATGGAACTCAGCCATACATGTATCTATTCTCCCCCAAACTCCCTTCCCCTCCCATCCAGCCTGCCACATAATATTGAGCAGTTTCCTGTGCTACACAGTAAGTCCTTGTTGGCTATCCATTTTAAATATAGCAGTGTGCACATGGCGATCCCAAATGCCCTAATTAGCCCTTCCCTCTACCCTCCCCCTCTGGTAACCATGTTTGTCTCTAAGTCTGTGAGTCTGTTTCCGTTTTGTAAATAAGTTAGTTTGTATCACTTTTTACATTTCACATATAAGGGATATCATATGATATTTCTTCTAATCTGACTTACTTCATTCAGTATGACAATCTCCAGGTCATCAGTGCTACTCCAGCCTAAACTTTTAAAAACATTTTTCCAATTTTTTTTCAATTTATTTTAAATTGAAGGATAATTGCTTTACAATATTGTGTTGGTTTCTACCATACATCATCATGAATCAACCATAGGTATACATATGTCCCCTGCCTCTTGAACTTCCCTCCTAGCTCTCACCCCCTCCTACCCCGTTAGGTTTTTACAGAGCCCCAGTTTGAGTTTCTGGAGTCGCAGCAAATTCTCATTGTTCTGCTTAACCTTTTGAAACAACATCCAACAAGAAGAGAGGGAGCAAGAAGCACCATCATAGGGCAGGGTCAAGCAGATTCATACATAAGGTCTGCTCTGGATCGACAACCTGTTCACCTAGTCTCACATGATAAACTCATGCATGAAATATGCCCATTCAGTCCTGTATATCTGCTGAGAAGGGCCATGGAAGGAAAAACCCATTTATAGGAGATGTTTGATGGTGGCGGTTTAGTTGCTAAGTCATATCCAACTCTTGCAACCCCATGGGTTGTAGCCCGCCAGGCTACTCTGCCCATGGGATTCTCCAGGCAAGAATACTGCAGTGTGTTGCCATTTCCTTTTCCAAGGAGATGCTTATTTTCCCATTAATAAAGGGAAAGTATCAATATTTTGTTAGTTGGGAGCCCAGATTTGAAAATTGCTTCCAGGACTGTTTATAAAATCAACTCAGTATTTTAAAACTCAAATGTATTTGTCTTAATCGACTTGAGGGTGTCATATCTTTTGACATGGTCAGCCATAAAATGTTCCATGGGAACAGAATGAGGCATACTGAGGGGAGTGGGTAGAGGAAAACTGCCATCATTCATGTCCAGAGGGGCACAGTAAATGCCTGGGACAAAGTCAGCTTCAGAGAACACAAGAACATTCACCCAAATAGATGGAAGATGCTTATGTTATTGTTGACCCTGTAGTGTGATGAAAGGAGGTCAGGCTTTAGGTTGGATAAGCAGCTCTTGACTTAAGCCCAGGCTCTGCCCTGGACTCTTGGGTAAGGTTGGATAAGTTACTAACCTTGCTAAACCTCAGATTCTTTGTCTATGAGATGTGAAATTTATTAATTTTACTATGGAGAATATTTGGATCAATGTCTCACACATGGTAAGTGCTCAATAAATAATAGCTATTGTTAGTGTCATTTTGCTGTCAGTAGTTCATGCGTGAGCACCTCCTATATGCTAGGTCCTCCAATGTGTTTGTCTATTTCCTTCAGGATATAACACCCTGCTGTGTTATTAACATTTTATAAATGAGAAAATGGACCCATGTGCTTAAATGCCACGTAGTTAAGAAAACGCTGAGCTGAAATTGGAAGCTAGGTCTGGCTAATTTCAAAGCTCACCTTGTTTCCGTCACCTAAACCTCCCCTGTGGAAGTGAAAAACCTCACTAATAAGATGCAGGCTCTATAATTAGAAAGCCTCTGATACATGAAAGAAAGAAGAAAGAGGACAGACATCCTTACAGGTGTACGTAAAATCCAGTGAAAAAAATCAAGTTAGAGATCTAGACCAACAAGGTGACGATAGGCCTACCTTCAAAGACATCAGAAAGGCGGATCCCAACCCTTGAGGGCTCAAGGCAACAAGATCAGACTCAGACCACAGCTGGCTTAGATGCCAGGGTGGGTGGTGCTGGGTGATCTCAAAGCCCACTAGAGTTCTTAAAATCTATGTTGACAGCAGGAAGAATTAGGTTCAGGGTATGGGGTGGTCCCAGCTGAGCTGTACATGGGATTCAAATAATTCCAAATGTGGGGAGGAACAGACACAAAACAGGAAATCAGGCAAATCCTGATGTCATGAACCAGTTAATTGGCACTTTTTTCCTTTTACTTTGTAAACATTTCCCCGAGATTGTGCAGACACAGTCTTAAACCTGTCAATTCTAGAGGCTCCAGATTTATACACGCACAATGCACTGTCATTTCCCAAGTACAAGACTGCAAAACGCTGTCACTTTCTCATTATAGCCGTCCACTGTTTGGTGCCCTTAGTTTTAATGACAGCCATGCTTTAGCCTCTTCAAATTAGCAGGTAACTTCTCCATGAGCATTGGCAATTCCACAATTTATGTAACATTTTTTGGCCTCTGACTTGCATCTGTGATCCATGACCTCAGGGTCTATACAGAGTCAGCACATATGTGGAAGAGGTTAAGTCACAATCCTAACCATGTCTTGGGCTGACATCACTAATCAATCATAGCCTAGACTCTTTCAATCTGGCCTAGAAAATCCTCACTACCATGTCCTAAATGGTCAATATCAATGGATTAGGTTTAGTACATGATAAAACTTACTGACCAGAGAGACCTAGTGGTCTGCCTTTCAACAAGTCACTTAATTAAAAATAAAGCTAATGACAGAAGCTTTAAATTGACCTCCCCACTTAATTACATAAAGAAATACTCAAAGTAGGGCTTCCCTAGTGGCTCAGGCAGTAAAGAATCTGCCTGCAATGAGGGAGACCTGAGTTCAATCCCTAGGTCAGGAAGATTCCCCTGGAGAAGGGAATCTTCTCCAGGATTCCTGACTGGAGAATTCCATGGACAGAGGAGCCTGGAAGGCTACAGTTCATGGGGTTGCAAGGAATCCAACACAACTGACTAACACTTTCATTTTGATTCATGCACAAAGTACACTGGAGTCTCATAACAGTTAAAAAAAAAAAAAAAAGTCTCCAAATCTTGTGATACAAGAAGGAAGAAGGAGCCCTGGATTCTCTCTCTTGCCATCTTTGAATCCAGCTATGTGAGTACCTACTACATGCTGGCTATACCTAAGAATTTTATATATGTGTTCTCATTTAATATTTATAGTAGATTAAGTAGGTACTCATGTCTTTTTACAGGTGAAGAATGGAAAAGTAAAGAGGTTAAAATAACTTTGTGAAGGTCATGCAAAATCATCAGAGTTGCAGTGAGATTCAAAACAAGATCCACCTACCAATAATGATCAGAGTCTTACCCTCTATATTTGATACTCTCTCATCTGTGAAGTCAAAATAAAAACAGAAAGCTAAGCTGGAAAACACCTAGTTGGCTCTAGAATATTCTAAACGCAAGCGACACTCCCTTAAGGCTTCACATGAGTCTGCCATCTTGGAGACCAGAGGATAATATAGAGTCATGGCACATTAGGACAGGACTGTCACTCTCCACAATCCCAGTGGGACCAGGACATCAGAAAATATCCCCTTAGGAAATGTCCTTCTAGCAGTTGTCTAAGAGATGAAAGAAAGATCAGCTGGGTAAATAGCCCATTGGTTCCCTCTGCTCTGTCAGGTTCTGCTTTAACAGAACATGTCTTCTCCATAGCTCTGTGCACAGCAGGCTCTCACAGCCTCAATGGATGTCCTTGCTGTGGGAGGGAGGTTGAGTTACGATAGTCAATGCCAACTCATTAATTATAATATAGACATCAACGCCAGAAGCCTCGTCCTTCCTGGGGTCTGTTTTGGCCACCATCCTCTCCTTTCCTTGGCCCTTGGGTGGTTCCAGAGAGCATGGGAGCAGAGCCCAAGCCCCAGAGGGAAACATCTCTGTTCGAACAGCAATTTAATCTCCCAAATCTTCACTTGCAGTGAGAAAACCATGGCCACCCTAGCATGAGTTTCTTCAATTTCTCTCCATCTCTCAGATTTTCTCTAGTATCATTTTCTCTTCCTCTGCTGTGCTCTCAAAGGGGAAGTGTCTATACTGACCAATGCCACTGCCCCTTCTGGCAACTTCTGCATTTCTCCTGAGATTTTGCTCCCTTGGTTATCCTCTCCCCATCTTAAAGAGAAGAGAGACAACTCAGGCAGCTAAAATTCTCCTTTAGCCTGAAAAATCTACCTTGCTTTGAGCCTGCTATGCTATTAGTAAGATTTGCTTCCCCCCCCCCCCCCACAACATCAGGACACATCTGACACCAAATGTGTAGGGATTTTCCCACAACAACAATTCTCAGTTTACCAATCGGGTGTCCAATGACTCAATTCTGACACTAGCTAACTGGAGTTAGACTCCGTAAGTTAAAGGGCTCATTCTCACATGGCTGCCCACACTTCAGAGCCAACTGCAAGGCCAGGTCTCCTGTACTTCTGATCAGCCAGCGATAAATCAGGGGTTTCCATGACACTCTCCTTGGGCTCAAAAATTGGCTAGAACAGCTCACAGATTTCAGGGAAACACTTTACTTACTAGTACTGGTTCATTATAGAAGCTAATAGAATGGATACAAGTCAACAGCCAGATGATGAGGTACAAGGTCCAGAAGGATCTGAAGTGTAAGAGCTTCTGTTTCCATGGAGTTTGGGGTGTGCCACCCTCTTGGCACATGGATGTGTTTCATCAACCAGAAGTTCTGAGAACTCTTTTCTTTAGAGCTTTTACGGGGGTTCTGTTTTATAAATATGATCAATTAAATCATTGATCATTGATGGTGAACTCGATCTCCAGCCCCTCCTTCTTGAGAGGTCAGAGGGTGGGACTGGAAGTCTCTGCCCTTTAGCCACATGGTTGGTTCCTTTGGTAACTAGCCCCCCACCTGAAGCTACCTAGAAGCCCACCAAGAGTGACCTCATCAGCATAAACTCAGTATATTTCTAGAAGCGTATTAAGAATAACAGGAACTGGTGGACCAGTGGCTAACACACTGTGGTCCCAGTGCAGGGGGGCCCAGTACCTGGTCAGGGAACTGGATTCCACATGCTGCAGCTGAAGAGTCCAGGTGCCAAAAGTTAAGATCAGGTACAGTTTAAAAAATAGCAAAGGAATCTTCTCACTCTTCCTGTCACCCAGAAACTCAAAGGGTTCAGAAGGTCTATGCCAGAAACTGGGGAGGAAGACAAAATGTGCATTTCTTATCTCACAATATCTGACCTCTTTCTTCCTCTCCCCACCAGCATTCTTGCAAGAGTGATTTGTACCCACCAGTCCTTACCTAATCACACCCCGTGCTTATTACCCACTGTAACTTCACCTCTGTAATCGTAACTCTGAGAGAAATGACGTCTTGTTCTTCGTCCATATGGATGTTTGTAACAGACTGCACAGTGAGGACTTCTGTTTGTGAGTGACGTGACTTTGGAAAGGCAGGAATGCACTGGCTAGAATATCATCAGTGATCTATATGACTGTCCATCTGTCTCATTTCTATAGCTATATGCCAACAGGGAAACTGGACTGCATATCACTCTGGCCTCACATTTTTTCATTGTGTCTAGCAGTTTGTTGGAAAAATCTAGAGAAAGGACAGAACTGGCCTGAGTGACATGGCCTCCTCCGGAGCCATTCACTGTGGTAGGGGAAGCTATGGCAGTTGGGGCAGCCTAGTGTCCTGAGTCTACATTGCTGGCTAGAGTAGGGTCATGTCTGTGCTAGAGAAAGCTGGGAAACACGGACACAGCTGCTGGGAAAATCATAAACTATACAGCCACTGTGATTTGTGTCTAATAAGTAGACTTCTGGGCTTCTCAGATGGCAGTGGTAAAGAATCTGCCTGCCAATGCAGGAGATGCAGTTTCAAACCCTGGGTTGGGAAGATCCCCTGGAGGAAGAAATGGTAACCCACTCCAGTATTCTTGCCTGGAGAATCCCATGGCCAGAGGAGCCTGGCGGGCTACAGTCCATGCGGTCTCAAAGAGTTGGACGTGACTGAGCACAGCACAGCACAAGCCGATTTCTACGTAATGCTGAGAATGGGGCAGAGTCAAACAATAGATGGCAGAATTGAGGTCATCATCCAAATTGCAGTCATTAAGGCTGAGCAGATATATTAAGCTATTCTTGCATTTCAAACCCCATAGGTAGTTAAAACCTTGGCTCAAATGGACCTTACCAGTATACAGAGCCTGAGCTATATGTTTGGAAGGTACACCCAGTAGGGCCAGTGTCTCTGGATATAAATTCCACCTACCTGTTGCTCTTTTGCCTCTGGAAAGTGTTTTTGGTTTCAAAATCTTTCAACTCAAGCACAGGTCTCTACTAGAGAGCTTCCACCCTGTTACAAGTTAATACCATTGGCAAGTACAGTTGACATATAACTTTGAACAAAAAGGCCCTGCAGTACCAGAACCAGAAAGCTTCTGGGGAACTGGGGCTGGTGGAAGAGAGATGAGGAGCTACAGGGGCAATAAGATGTCCCCAGCCTGAATGCAGCACACAGGAGTGTCATATGGCAGGACGGTGCTTTGAGGTTTTCTAACATCCCAATCGACAGTAGGGAAAACGGAGCTCTGAAAGAAATGCCGAGGACTTGCCAGGTGTGCTAAACATTCTCTTGGCTTTAGTTCTGTCCCATTTCACAGATGAGAAAACTGAGGCTCAGAGGACTTAAAGGACTCCTCTCCGTCCAAGCTTACACAGCCAGATAGTAACAGCTTTGAAATTTTCTTCTAGATCTAGCCACTCGGCTCCAAAGCACTGAAGAAGGGTAGTTAATAAATAGGAAAATATGTATTGGAAACTGTGTTTTTTGACTTCCAGGCCAGCACTCTTTCTACAGAGCATACTGCCTTGCTTTTGGGTCCCATGTTGAACAAAACGTTTTCACAAGAGTAACACTCTTTATTCTCTACCTACAAAGGTAGGCAGGAGGTACGTGATTTTCCCTGCTGAACGGCTCAAGGGACCTGGGCTCTGAAAGGATAAATGTAGCCCAGTAAGGATGTCATGCTAAGCCCCGCAGGGCTGGGAGCCCTGGGAACACCTTGATTTTGGTCATCAGGCTCCCACCATCCAGGGGATCCGAGAACCAGTTGCGCCGCCGTGCTGGTTGTTTTCAAGTGGATTCATCTCTCCCTGTTTTTAGCTTCAGTTCCTCCTGATTGTTTTATATTCTAAGCCCTGCCCTGATTTTCAGTTTCTCATAAAGAGAAGTTGTTACATTAGAACTGAGTGACTCTGTCTGCCTCGTTCCTCATCTCAGACTGTACTTTTACATTATCAAGGAAATTAAAAGCCATACATTATGTATACATGCACTGCAGAAACTCATCTGAAATTCTGTTCAGCGCACATTTGCAGAACTTTTGCTGATTCAATAAACACCACCTTTACTAATCAGGTGTAAATCAGCACTCTGCTGTGAGGAAGAGTTTAGGCCCGGCTGACTGGACAGGGTCCGTTTTGCAATTGTCAAGTTTCCAGTTATCTCTTAGTCTCTTCATTGGAGCAGGTGGAGGAGGGCGGGCTGAGTCTCAGGAGGCAAGGTGGCCTGTGGGACTCTTGGCCTGATATCACACCTCAAGAAGAAGGTGGGAGACGACCCTCCTAGGGTGGTGACCATATCAAACACAGAGTAACCACAGTACTAGTAACACTATCGATACCTAGGGCTGGCCTCCTGGGCATGCAACCCATATAGTTACAAAGGGTCCAACTCTGAGAAGGGCCTTTGGGTTAATATTCTGTTGTCATCATCTTGAAATTCATAATTTTTTTGAACGAGAGGCTTTGCACTTTCATTTTATGCTGGGCTTTACGATTAAGCAGTCAGTTTTACCAATAGCTACCATTTAGTTGACATTTTCTCCAAGTCAGACATAGAGCTAATGTTTCTCTTGCATTATGTAACAAACATTATAATATTCAGTTATTCAACAAATATGAAACCACCCTTTAGGTGCCAGGTACTGTGCGAAGTCCTGAAATTATTAAATTTCAAGGAGCAACAAGGTTCCTGCCTTCATAGAACATACATTCTAAACAAGATGTTGCATGCTAAACTGCTTTAGTTGTGTCTGACTCTTTGAGACCCCATGGACTGTAGCCTGCCAGGCTCCTCTGTCCGTGGGATTCTCCAGACAAGAATACTGGAGTGGGTTTCCATTTCCTTCTCCAGGGGATCTTCCCAACCCAGGGGCTAACCCGCATCCCTTAAGTCTCCTACATTGGTAGGCAGGTTCTTTACCACTAGCACCACCTCAGAAGCCCTCTAAACAAGATAGACACTATTAATTTCAAGTTGTAGTAACTGTAATCATTGAGAAACTTAATAAACTGAGGTTAATGTAATAGGAAGGATGCATGTGAAGTCAGATAACCAGGAAAGGCCTTTCTGAGAGTCTAAGAAGCAAGAACTCTTGTATCCATTTTACAGATGAGGAAAGGGAATCTCAGCAGACCGGTGGCTTAGCCATGGTCACAGAGTCAGACGGAGCAGAGCCAAGGTTTGAGGTCAAGTATGTCCTCCTCAGTATGTCCTCCAGAACAAAGCTTCTCAAACTTTAATATGCATAGAAATCACTGGGTATTCAGTTGATGTGGGGTAGGGCTAATCCTGCCCAGAACCACACTTGGAGATCAAGATCTTAAATGACTGTGCTTGAGGAATGTGGTTGGGAGGAGCCACCACACAGACTCATAGGTACTGCACTGCGGAGAATTTGCTCTCATCAGAGGAAGTCTGAAGGGACTTGATGCTGATGGACAGGTTCAGGGAGACAGAGCAGGAACTCAGGGACTGCAGAAACTCAAAGATTTCATGATTCTGCCTAAACTTCGGGGGAAAAAACTGAAACCATTACCAGCACAGTTTCTGACCAAGAACTTAGAAGGAGAGAACTGACCAACAGAAAAGAAACTTTCCCCTCCTCTACCAACTATGTAGACAAGATCCCAAATCCAGGTATATCACTTTGAATGCTAAGAAAAGTTTCTTTACGTCCATCCTCAATCTCTCCCACTGTGCCTGAAGCTCATTTTCTTTTGCAAAGTTCTCCATGAATATAGAGCCTGTCCTGTTAACATTTCCCCATATTCAAGTTAGTTTCAAGCCATTCTTGAGTTTTTAAATTCTAATTCAAATACCTCACTCCCATTTATTTTTGTCCTTATAGGAATATAAGAGTCATTTTTAAAAATTGCTATAATAATCTTTTTTTCTGACTCGTCAACAGTTTTTATGAGCCAAATATGACATTATAAGATCTGACTAATTCACAGCAAAAATAACTACCTCCCAGCCCTCATAGAACATATTCCTTTTATTCCCCTACAATGTATTAAAGGTGTGGTCAACTCTAAATGCTGGATCTGTTTCTACTGGACATGTATGTACTGAGTCTCTCTGTTCTGTGTCATCTGTCTGTTTTGTTCATAACTGAAACCGTGATGATGAATATGGTAACTGGAACACAATAGGTGATTATAAATATTTGTTGAATGAATGTACAAGCACTTTGAGCTAGTTTCTACTGAACTATGCCCTGTATTTAAAAAGTACTTCTCTTTCAGATTATTAGGAATCTCCCTGAAGGAGGAAATTATTTCACTTGGAGCAAAAATGTGGACATATTATAGAATTGCTGGTGGCATCTAATAAATATTTTTCATGTGAAAGGGCTTCCCTGGTGGCTCAGAGGGTAAAGAATCTGTCTGCCAATTTGGAAGACTGAAGTTCGATCCCTGGGTTGGGATGATCTCTTGAAGAAGGGAATGGATACCCACTCCAGTATTCTTGCCTGGAAAATTCCATGGACAGAGGAGCCTGGCAGGGTACAGTCCACGAGGTTGCAAAGAGTTGGATATGATTGAGTGACTAACACTTTCACACTTAGTGGTTGACCAAAAAGCTGCAGATCCTTTCCTTTCTGAGAAGCTGTGGCATAAAGAGAGACTGTGAAGGAGGGAATCAGGCAGCCAAGCTTCCAGTCTTGGCCTGACTCCAAACTAGCTGTGTGTTCTTAGAAAATGTATTAGACCTCGCTAGGCTTTAGTAATCTTGGCCAAGAAATGACAGGGTGGAACTAGGTGATCTCTAAGGATCTCTTTAGTACTAGCAATCTGTGAGTCCAATCTGTGAATCCTTGGATTGGAGTTTGAAAATAGAAACCAAGGCCAAAAGGAAAAGATTTGCATAGAAATACAAGTATCCATAACAAAGTCTCCTTGGACAAAAACAGATCTCACTGTCTACCCTGGAGTCCTATTTCCCACCATGTGGTTATTGCAATGGTCTTTATAAATGCAGTTTCCTGTTTCACCATTTTGTCGTTGTCCTTCTTCAGAATGCCTAGATACAGGCTGTGTTCTATCACATGATTTGGTTCAGCCTTGGAGCCTTGTTTGGCTGCAAAGTTCACAGTTCCCCTGGTGGTGCATTTGATCTGCCCTCAAAATTCCCATTGACTTTGTGTATTCATTGCCAGATCAGGCCCATTTAACCCACACAAGCATCTGACACAAACAGGTAATTAAACGCCTGTGGGTACAACGTTCTTCAAGATATTCTCTCCCCGAATCCCAGCTTCCCTTCTCATTCAGATAAACCACTCCTTCCCAGGGGCCAGCTACTTCACTGGTACCTGGGCTATGGGTGCAGATTTCGACTCCAGAGGAGCGATTCAGCGCCATCAGTCAACCTTCATTTGCCTCTGCTCTTTCCTGCCTACCCGTAACCAGAGTCCATTTCTGCCAAGAGATTTTGTCTTTGCCAGTTTCCAATCCAGAACACAAGCTCCCCACAGGTACCTAACGTGCCATCTGCATGTTAGCGAATATCATCACTGCATTCAGCCTGGATCAAGGGCTTTTCTCTCAGCATCTGGAATTGGTAGGCCTGCTGGGGGCACTGGCAGAGCAAATCGAGAGTGGAAACAAAATAGCATCTGTGAAATGGGATTATCTGGGGAAAGAAGCCAAGGAGCTTTGGAAAAAGCAAAGGAGAAAACTCGGGTTTTGTGAGAGAAACATAGATTGTGGACTGTGATCATCAACGTGCCTAGCAACATGCTGAATGTTTTAATAATGCCATCTAATCATCTCAATGATTCCCTGTAAACTGTAATTTACAGATCAAAGAAGTGAGGCTAGGAGAGAAAAGAGAACAGGCCCAAAGTCAGGTTACTGATCAGTGGGTTTAAACTTAGGCCAGCTTACCTTCAACATTCATGTTCTTCCCTTTTTTCATCAAACTTCTGTGGGTGCAGAAGAAAGAGTGTGAAGACAAGGAAGAAGAGGAGAAGGAGGCTCAGGGGAGGAGAGAAAAAGAAAACAGGAAGGAAGGAAAGAATGCAAGGACTTCTACAGCTGCCTCAAGTGTACCCAGTGGGTGTCATCCATGCCAGAAACCACTTACCCACACTTTGCAATTTGGTTCCAGAAGAGCAATAGTCATTATGTGTAAGTCCGTGAAGCATCTTTCTTCATCAGGCCTCTGCTTGGGGCATTTGCCAAGTTTGGACAAGTGTCTTCACATCATCTATGACCTACTTCATAGCTCTGTTTGTCCTAGAGATGACCCATTTTTAGCTTCTACCTATGGATAGGGCCTACTATCTATCATTGTGTAAGCAAGTACCCCAAATGTAGTAGCTTACAATAACACCATCATTTTCTTCCTTCTCTCAGGTTCTGAGGGCTATTTGGGCTGAGCTGAGCAGTCTTCGCTCAGCTTGCTCATGTGGCTGCATCAGTACTAAATAGCTCATCAAGGCTTCCTCACTTGCATGTCTGGTAGTTGGCACTGTGATTGGAGACCTCACCTGAGACTGTGCACCAGAACATCTCCATGTGACTTCTCCTTGCGGCTGTTGCTTCCTCAGACTGGGATGCTTCCAATAGTGAGCGTTCCAAGACATCCTAGTGCAAGCTGCACTGATTTTTAGGACATAGCATCGAATGACTCAGAGCATCAGTTCTGCCATAGCCAAAGGCCTACCCAGGTTCATAGGAAATACAGACCTCACTTCTCAATGCAAGGAGTGGCACTTCACACTATACAACGGGCAGGATGGGAGATCTTGCTGTGCTGTGACCATCTTGGAAACTACATTACACCAGAGTCTGCTCTCTGACCACAGTTTGCCTCTCTCTCACATACAAAATATATTTATCCCTCTCTTAAGACCGCCAAACCTCACACCATTATGGCATCTGATCAAAGTCCAGGAGCTAGCAACTAAAAAAGGTTTAGCTGTGAATGCAGTTCCTTCCATGCGTGAATACCATTCCTCAATCTGATGATGAGTGAACTAAAGAGACAAGCTACCTGCCCCCTAAAGTCATATTTATGAAGCATTCACTCCATATTAGGCCCTTCAGCCAACATTTAGATGAGTTATTGCATTTAATCCTCTGCAGTACTGGAAAGTAATATCATCCCTAATTCCAGATGATGAGAATGAAACCCAGAGAGGCCAAGTAACTAAGATCTCACAGCTGCTAAGTGGGTATCTTTAGCTCTCCAATGAAGCTGATTTAACACACATTATACAATATAAATCATGAACACTTGACCATAGATTAAGCATAATTTATATTCATTAACAGTTCTCAAAGTGCCCACAAATTTCTGGGAGTTCCTGAGACACTTTCAGGAAGTCCAAGAGGTCAAAACTATTCTCATAACAATGTTAAGACTTGACTTGCCCTTTTCACTTGACATTGACCCCTTGATGGTGCAAGAACAATGGGATCTAAAAGGAATCAGGCCACCCGGAAGAAACAGCTGAGTCAGGGACTAGGGCAGGGTAGGTAGGTAGGAAATGAGGTGATAGCTTATGCCAGCAAGTAAGAAAGTGCTCAGAAAAATGAAAAGTGATTGGGACACATCACAAAGACAGGAAGTAGCTTGGAGGGCTCCCTTTGGCAAGAGTTGGGACAATTTTAGCAACCAAATAATTAAGTACAAGAATGTACTGTAAACAACTGAAAAAATAAGAATTCATAAACTTATGTCAGTAAAAGAAAGATAAATGATGGATGGATAGATAGCATAGGATATATATATATATATATATATATATAATGTGATCATGTGATCATATGAAGCCGCTCAGTCGTGTCCGACTCTTTGCGACCCCATGGACTGTAGCCTGCCAGGCTCTTCTGTCCATGGGATTTTCCAAGCAATAGTACTGGAGTGGATTGCCATTTCCTTCTCATATATATATAAGAGAGTTCCAGAAAAACATCTATTTCTGCTTTATTGACTATGCCAAAGCCTTTGACTGTGTGGATCACAAGAAACTGTGGAAAATTCTGATAGAGATGGGAATACCAGACCACCTGACCTGCCTCTTGAGAAATCTGTATGCAGGTCAGGAAGCAACAGTTAGAACTGGACATGGAACAACAGACTGGTTCCAAATAGGAAAAGGAGTAGGTCAACGCTGTATATTGTCACCCTGCTTATTTAACTTCTATGCAGAGTACATCATGAGAAACGCTGGACTGGAAGAAACACAAGCTGGAATCAAGATTGCTGGGAGAAATATCAATAACCTCAGATATGCAGATGACACCACCCTTATGGCAGAAAGTGAACCATCACTTCATGGGAAATAGATGGGGAAACAGTAGAAACAGTGTCAGACTTTGTTTTTTTGGGCTCCAAAATCACTGCAGATGGTGACTGCAGCCATGAAATTAAAAGGCGCTTGCTCCTTGGAAGAAAAGTTATGACCAACCTAGATAGTATATTCAAAAGCAGAGACATTACTTTGCCGACTAAGGTCCGTCTAGTCAAGGCTATGGTTTTTCCTGTGGTCATGTATGGATGTGAGAGTTGGACTGTGAAGAAGGCTGAGCACAGAAGAATTGATGCTTTTGAACTGTGGTGTTGGAGAAGACTCTTGAGAGTCCCTTGGACTGCAAGGAGATCCAACCAGTCCATTCTGAGGGAGATCAACCTTGGGATTTCTTTGGAAGGAATGATGCTAAAACTGAAGCTCCAGTACTTTGGCCACCTTATGCGAAGAGTTGACTCATTGGAAAAGACCCTGATGCTGGGAGGGACTGGGGGCAGGAGGAGAAAGGGACGACTGAGGATGAGATGGCTGGATGGCATCATAGACTCAATGGACGTGAGTCTGAGTGAATTCCGGGAGTTGGTGATGGACAGGGAGGCCTGGCGTACTGCGATTCATGGGGTTGCAAAGAGTCAGACACGACTGCACGACTGAACTGAACTGAACTGAATACACACACACACACACACATACACACACACACACACACATATAGTAACCACCATAATAAACATTAGATCAAGCAAGAATCATCAATGGATGCTAAATCTCATCAATGGATAAGCAGCAGGACATTTGTATGGTCTTAAAGTATCTCCCCACAGATTAATTATTGTGGTAAAGGAGAAAAATAAAGCACAGTGATTGTACAGAAGAGAACTCAGACCACACCCTAACTGGTGATCACCGTTAACATTATGACATATGACTAAGGTGGGCTCCATGATGTGGCTCCTGAGAAGGATACCTAGGCAGGATTCTGACCTAGAATGCATAATCAAAATCTAATCATAATAAAACATTTTAGATGAACAGAAAATAAAGATTCTTTTCTTTTAAAAATAGTTTTTTTTTTTAATGGAGGCATAGAGGAGTGTGGGAATGTGGCCTTTACTCTCAAAAATGTCAATGTCTTCAAAGAAGAAAAGTTTGTGTAAGTATACTCCAAAATAAAAGAAGCTGAATAGATAACAGAACTAAACACAATACCTAACTCCACAGTGGGTCTTGCACAGATAAATGACCTCATCAGCCTAATTGACAAAACTGGAATATGAGCAATAGAGATATTGTATCAATGTAACTTTATAAAGTTGATCAAAGTACTGGGATTATTCAGGAGACTATCCTTCTTAGGAAATGCAGACTGAAATATTTAGCAATAATGACAATTATATGTGTAACTTACTCTAAAATGTTTCTGGAAAAAAAAAGGAGAGGGCAAAAGGCATAAGGCAAAAAAGGAACAAAATACTAAAATTGGTGAATCAAAATAAAAAATATTCAGGTGTTATTTGTATGATTTTTACTTTTTTAATTTTTTGAAGTTTATTTCTAGGACTTCCCTGGTGGTTCAGTGGTTAAGAATCTGCCTGAAATGTGGGAGACAAAGGTTCAATCACTGGTCCAGGAAGATCGTACTTTTCAGGGCAGCTAAGCCCGTGAGCCACAACTACTAAAGTCCCCATGCCTTAGATCCCATGCTCCAAGAGAAGCCACTACAATGAGAAGCCTGCACACCACAAAAGCTTGCACATCACAACTAGAGAAGCCCCCATTCACTGCACACACAGCAACAACCCAGCATAGCCAAATATAGAGAAATAAAGCATCAAACAAATGCTCTGTGAGCTTTAAAAAAATTTTTAAATCAATTCTAGGTAAGAAGTGACTCAAAAAAAGCAACAAGTCAAATCACTGGTACCTTTATATAAATTCAAGAAGTGCCACCAAATAATACTAGTAGTCACTGTATCCATTTCTTCACCATCACATACAATTCTTTTAAAAGCCAATTTCATTTTAAAATGTCATTGATGAAGCAATATGAATTATTAATTTATTAAGCCTTGGCCCTCAAGTACACATCATTTAAATATTTTTTTATGGTTAAATGAGGTGTTCAAAAGGTCCATCCTAAAGGAAATCAGTCCTGAATATTCACTGGAAGGACTGATGCTGAAGCTGAAACTCCAATACTTTGGTCACCTGATGCGAAGAATGGACTCATTAGAAAAGACCCTGATGCTGGGAAAGATTGAAGGCAGGAGGAGAAGGGGATGACAGAGAATGAGATGGTTGGATGGCATCACCAACTTGATGGACATAAGTTTGTATAAGCTCCGGGAGTTGGTGATGGACAGGGAAGCCTGGTGTGCTACAGTCCATGGGGTCGCAAAGAGCTGGAATGACTAAGCGACTGAACTGAAACAAAGTGCTTCTTTTGTGTGCAGAAGCACCCTGATTGTTTTGAGTGGGAGCACCTGCACAGAGGCTTGTGTGTGAGCCAGATCGTTTTATTTCTTCCCCCACAAAATTCCCTTTGGCCTTGAAAGAGTGACAGATAAACTGTGAGTATTAAGATCTAAATATTGGGCACTTAATCAAAAGTGAGCCTGGTGGGCTGCAGTCCACGGGGTCACAAAGAGTCGGACATGACTGAGTGACTTTAC
This sequence comes from Aepyceros melampus, assembly GCA_006408695.1. Classification (NCBI taxonomy): domain Eukaryota; kingdom Metazoa; phylum Chordata; class Mammalia; order Artiodactyla; family Bovidae; genus Aepyceros; species Aepyceros melampus. The sequence continues at coordinate 478,328 of SJXQ01010718.1, read as the reverse complement.
AATCAAAAGTGAGTGAAGTGAAAAATGTCATTTCAGAGACAATGTATTCTTGCTACTAATAACATTTATGTTTTCATGTGAAAATTAGAAAATAATAGAAAACAGTGGCTGACACTATAAGTTTGACAGTGTCTCAGCACTTAAATATTTTTTGGATGAGATGGTGGTGTTTCTGATCACTATGATTTTGTATCCCACCAGTAAAGTGTGGGAACATCTGGAAGATCCACATAACTCGGTTACTATTTTTCAAATGACCAGTGCCTGATGATACAAAAGTCATGCATGTATAAGAGACCCATACAAAGTGCAAGAGCTACTAATGGATTTTAAAGTATCTGAGCATGAAAGTTTATCAGCTAGGTTTCACACTGTAAGAAACTACTACTTGTTAAGTTTTGGTATAATATCAAAGAAGAATTTCTACAATCATCTGAAAGGTTTTAAAACACTCCTCCCTTTTCCTACTTCACATCTTTCCTTCATAAACTTTAACCAAAATAAAATATTACAGCAAAGCGAATGCAAAAGCAGGTATGAAAATCTATCTTCCAGATACAAAGAAATTTACAAAAAATATAAAATGACATCTCTCTTTCCACCAGGGTTTCTGGTTTTAGAGAATACAACTACTTTCATTTTTAAGATATGCCATTTATGAACATAAATGGCATATTTTTAAAATGAAGATAAATGCATGAACACATTTTTAAAAGATGTATCAGTTGTAATTTCTAGTAAGATAGCTACGTAAACTGAGCTCTTTGAGGTCCTCAATAATTTTAAAGAGTAAAAAGGGGTCCTGAGATGGTTTTGTGTTCTTGGTGAGAAGGGCAGAAAACCAGATGTCTGTCCCTGCACTTCAGAGAAGGCAATGGCACCCCACTCCAGTACTCTTGCCTGGAAAATCCCATGGACAGAGGAGCCTGGTAGACTTCAGTCCATGGGGTCACTAAGAGTCGGACACAAGTGAGCGACTTCATTTTCACTTTTCACTTTTCACTTTCATGCATTGGAGAAGGAAATGGCAACCCACTCCAGTGTTCTTGCCTGGAGAATCCCAGGGACGAGCAAGCCCGGCGGGCTGCCATCTATGGGGTCACACAGAGTCAGACACGACTGAAGCGACTTAGCAGCCTCAGCAGCAGTCCTTGCACTTTGGCAGCTGAAGCTGACCTTGGAGGCCACCTCTACAGAGGCGTTCATTAACCACTCCACACAGGCATGTAATCTAAGCTGAGCCAATTGGACTTTCTCTTCAGGACTTTGAGTTCTCAAATAAAGTAAAGCAATGACAGAAGATGTTCATTCTAGTTTTAGAGACTCTTTGGAGTTTCCTGGTTCCTCTCTGTTCTAAATATGATTTTTCTAACCCTCTTTTCTAGCCTATGAAGTGTCTTATAGCAAGACAACACATTTATTTTGTTTCTTTTCCCCCCTCTGAGTTTTGGCCAGCAAAGGATTTTGTGGCTTGCTACCCAGGTGGCTCAGTGGTAAAGAATCCGCCTGCCAATGTAATCGACGCAGGAGACACACATTCAGATTTCCAGGGTTGGGAAGATCCCCTAGAGTAGGAAATGGCAACCTGCTCCAGCATTCTTGCCTGGAAAAATCCCATGGACAGAGGAGCTTGGCAGGCTACAATCCATAGGGTCCCCAAAGAGTCCAACATGGCTTAGCGACTAAAACAACCACCCAGGATACTTAGTGATATATTAATTTCTGGCTTTACCTTGGAAACAATGGCTTCCTTCACGTTTACTCCGTGCGCAAGTTCTGTCTTAACATTCATATTGTCCTTTGTGTTCCAATTCTGAAAGCTGTGTTCTCTGCCCCAGGGCGATGAACAAAAGGAGCGGGATCCAGGCTAACAACAGCCTGCGTTGGGGAGAAACACGGCTGCTATTTCCCCTTCATCAAGGTTAATTTCCTCTTCACCTGGAGAAGCCCAGGCCATTTTCTGCTTAGCCAATTAAAGTCTGTTGTTCTGTTTTTGAGAGAAGGCGATGGCACCCCACTCCAGTACTCTTGCCTGGAAAATCCCATGGATGGAGGAGTCTGGTAGGCTGCAGTCCATGGGATCTTGAAGAGCCGGAAATGACTGAGTGACTTCACTTTCACTTTTTACTTTCATGCATTGGAGAAGGAAATGGCAACCCACTCCAGTGTTCTTGCCTGGAGAATCCCAGGGATGGGGGAGCCTGGTGGGCTGCCGTCTATGGGGTCGCACAGAGTCAGACACGACTGAAGTGATTTAGCAGCAGCAGCAGTTCTGTTTTTCATTCTTAATATTTATTTGGACACGTTGGGTCTTAGTTGTGGCATGTGGGACCTTCTTTGCGGGCATGGAGCTCTTCTTACAACACTCAGGGTTCTCTCAGTTGTGCACAGGCTCTGGAGTGTCAGCTCAGTAGTTCCAGCACTAGGGCTTAGTTGTCCCTTGGCATGAGGGATCTTTGTCCCCTGACCAGGAATCAAAACATGCCCCCTGCATTGGAAGATGGATTCTTAACCACTGAACTACCAGGGAAGTCACTGTTGTTCTAATTTTAAGTAGGTGGAAACATTTTGAGAAAAACAGGCTCTAAAAACAATATCGTGTTTTTGTTATGATTATTGTGCATGCATGCTCAGTTGTATCTGATTCTTTGCGACCCCATAGACTGTAGCCCACCAGGCTCCTCTGTCATGGGATTTTCCAGGCAAGAATGCTAGAATGGGTTGCCATTTCCTTCTCCTGACCCAGGGGATCTTCCTGACCCAGGAACTGAACCTGTGCCTCCTGTGTCTCCGGCATTGGTGGTGGATTCTTACCCACTGAGCCACCTGGGAAGCCTGTTATAATCATTATTACACAGTAAATGAGGAATCAATGGGACCTCCTGGAAGCAGAAAACCAGAATTATTGTTCTAACTTTTTAACTCACTGAAGGCACATCCTTGAGCAAAGACTTGATGATCTCATGAGCTCTTCCAGGTCTGGAGTTATATAATTTAAAGTTCAGCAAAAGTATCACTAGCTATCACATCCCATTCCGTACCTCCCTAAACAAAAATCAAGGCCATCTTTTCCTAGAGGTGAGTTTGGTAGTGAGTTTGTCGCATGGGCGACGGGTCCACACAGAGTAACAAACCTGAGCAAAGTGCCTTCACTTCTCTGAGTGTTAATTTTTTCACCTGAAAAATGGGAATGATAATATCATGGCATTATTTTATGGATAATGAGGTAGCATACATAACCCATTTAGTACAGAGCCTGTAACAGAACAAATGGTTAATGAAGGCTATCCACAATTGTAGTTCTGCTACAGCAGAACACAATCTCCACGGATTATAGTCATCCTGCCACTGAACATATTTTTGCAGACAGCTTGCTATTTCTTCTTCTGTAACTCAGTGCATTTTACCTACAACTCAGAAAGAGTTAGGCTAAATTTATCACTTTGCATAGAATCAGCAAAAACAGTAATAGGATGTACTGTCAGTGAGTAATGGCATATATTTGTAAAGGATCAGAGTTTTTTGCAAAAAAAAAAAAAAGAAAGATTCAGAACCCCATCTAGAAGAACTCTTTTGCTGCTGAAAATTGATCTGTTTGCAACTCTTCAGTCCATCACTTCACTGAGGGGTGGCTCAGGAAATAAACCAAGAGAGCATCAGGGGCAAAGAGCTCATATTCAAAATGGGCTGCATCTCAAGATTCGTCTTTCTTGTGCTGGGCTGTATCCCTATTATGAATTCAGCTGAGTTCCCCCCACCAACATACAATTCATGTATGTGTTAAATCCCTAAGCCCCAGTATTTCAGAATGGGAGCATATTTGGGAGCTTTAAGGGGGTAATTAAAATATGAGTTCCTTTGTGACCCCATGGACTGTAGCCCACCAGGCTCCTCTGTCCATGGAATTCTCCAGGCAAGATTAGTAGCCATTCCCTTCTCCAGGAGATCTTCCTGACCCAGGGAGTGAACCCATGTCTCCTGCATGGCAGGTGGATTCTTTACTGTCTGAGCCACCAGGGAAGCCCAATAGAAATATTGTCCTTATAATAAGAGGAAATTTGGACTCAGACATGAACACAGAGGAAAGACCATGTAAAGACAGAAGGAGAAGATGGCCATCTACAAGTCAAGGAGAGAGGTCTCAGAAGAAATCAACTCTGCCAACCAGGCCCTTGATCTTGAGCTTCCACCCTCCAAACTATGATAAAATCAATTGCTGCTGTTTAAGCTAGCCAGTCTGTGATATTTTGTCATGGCAGCCCTAACAAAGTTAATCCCAGACCACACCCAGTTTCACTAGATCCTTATTGACAGCCTGCAGAAAACAGCCACACAAGCAAGTCTGGAAGTTCAGTGGATTTCTAGCTCTGTCCTTCCTGACATTCAGAAGAGGCTTTTCACAAAAGGTCTCTGGGGCAAAGGCATTATTCCAGCAGAAGAATTTGTCTAGCATCCACTGGAGTCAGGACCAGGGAAATTGAAGAATCAAGAATTTAAAAAGAAGCAGCTGCTTCTCATGTTTCCAGCCAAATATGCCAATTTTATTGTCATGGTGCTGAGTCTTGCCCAACTACAAACCTCTCAGACTCTTCTGGGAGAAGCTATGGGCATCAGTGGAAATGCAACGTGAAAGCAGTCAACTCTGACGACTCCCCAACACCTTAGCTCAACTGGTAAATTGCTGTCTTTTCTAAAAGTCTCCATTCCTTTTCTTCTTTTCTTTTTCCTTTCATGGATGTGGATCCTGAGGCTAGCATGACAAAGCAATCTGCCTAGGTCCTAAATTAGTTAGTGGCTGTATCAATTAAGCTGCTTTCATGGGCAAGTTAAAGCAGTCATGATTCAGCAGCTGTAAACAATTAGGAAATTTACTGGCTCGAAGAACTGCAAGTCCAGAAGTGGTATATAATTTAGGGTTACTCTATCTAGAAGTCCCAAAGTATGCCCAAAGGCTCAGATTCCTTCTGTCAGACATTCATGATTTCAGTGTCACCCTAAAGATAGCTCCTTTTACAGTACTGAGATGGTGGCTCCTTATTTCACATTTAGTGGTCAGAAAAAATCACTTTAAGAAATTGTCCCTAAAGGGTGAGCAAGAACTTTTTTAGAATCCCCAGCAGATCTTACCTCATTTCTCAGTGGTCCAGTTTGGGTTCATATGCCCATTGATCAACCAATCATTGGCATCAACCAATCGTTGGACAGGATTATCTTAAGCCAATCAGGCATATTCCAGAACCAGAAAAAAAAAATGCTACTTTCTTAAGGAGGAAGGCAGAAAGTATGTGAGATAGGAAATTAACCATGTCCACAACAGTGACCCAACTGGAGCATGAACAAGGTCTTTCTCATACCAATGGCCACGCTCTTTCCTGTATACCATGCTATTTCTTATCTGAAACATCTTTAGCCAAGTAAATGAAAAGATGGTTGGTCCCGTTGTTAAACAACTTTTTTCTTACACAAGAATGGCAGCATGGTTTCTTTAATGTGCTTCTCACTAACAATTAAAAGAGAAAATTCTGATTTTCCTAGAACTTTCAGGAATGTCATTAACATCAAGCAAACCCTTTCATATAAAACCCATCTTCTCCCCTGCCCCACCTTTCTGTAATTAAATGTAATTGGAGCTATCCAGGAACACTGGATGCCACTCTTTTGTTATGAAGAGTTATTCTGCTGTTCATTAAAGTATATACATGACACTTAATGAATGCTCAGTAAACTGCTGGCCAGCATCTCAGAAGGAATCCATCATGATGGCCAACATTGTGCTTTGAGCTGTGAAGAATCCCTGGGGATGTGGTGGAGACACATATGGAAAGCTCTAGCTCCTTCCTACAGAAACCTTGGCAGTAGAGGCTGCTTCTTCGAACCTAATCCTCCAGGAAACTGATCCTCATTGTTTGGCTCAATTGTTATCCTCTTTAGAGTTTGCAGCAGCGGACAGCAAGTGAGACAAATGAAGAAATTAGAACCACACTCTGGCTACACCAAACCTTGAGCCCCAGCCCAGATGAAAGAACCCTATATACATCCCACAGCACATGAGCACCTAATATATGAGGTTAGACTAGAAAATGTGGACTTCCAGGGGGCAAAGGAACATAGTTCAGGAAGGAGAAGGGGTAAAGTCCCCCAAAAGATAAAGTTGCTACGAGCAATCTCAAATCCAGACAAGAACCTAAATCCCAATTTCACCCTCAGAGCAGTTTCCTCCCCTCAGTTCTTTTATTCTATTAAGGGCTTTACCACCTGTCCATCACTCAATCTTGAAGCCTCACAGTCAGGATGAGGGAGTCCTGTCTCTTGTCTTCCATTCCTAATCAATTGTCAAGACCTGTTAGTTCTACCTCCTTGATGCTTCTTCTTTCTGTCTCTTCCTCTCCATTCTATTTTCTGTCACCCAAATTCAGACCCCCATTAACTCTTGCTTGAATTATTAAAATGTCCTCACAACTGGTCTATCCACCTCCCCTCTCTCTACTGTTCAAACCACTCTCCTGATTGCTGAAGTGATATTCAGACAGCACAGCTCCAATTCTGTCAAGTCCCTGCTTGAAAGACTTGTCTTCTTTTCCTACAAAAATAAACCCCAAGCCCTATCCTAGCATTCAAGATCCTTGGTATTCTGACATCCCCAGTTTCATCTTCTAACCTCCCCTGTGTATACTCATTAACACATGGCTTCTCAGGATCCCTTGATCACACCTCACATTTATTTCCCTCTCCAGCTCCTACCCAAGTATCAGTCTGTACCTCAAACCCTTCAAATTCCCAATTCCAGCTGCCATTCATCCTCAAAGACACAGCTCCAATACCATGGCGTTGGAGATCATACTTACCCATTGTGACCTTGCCATCTTCTGAAAATCCAGAAATGTTGCTTCCTCCAATTGCATTACACTTCTATTTTTCAAATATAAGCCATCCACTGTATTCAACTCATTTATTCATTAACTTGACAGATATTTATTGAATAGACTACCATTTTTCAACTTGATTTTATTTTTTGGCTGTGCCATGCAGCAAGTGGGATCTTAGTTCCCTGACCAGGGATTGAACCCATGTCACCAGCAGTAAAAGTGCTAGAGAAGTCCCTTATTAAGTAGATTATTATCTTTGCTATAGACACTAGGGATACAAAAATGGAAGCTCCTGTTTTAGAGGTTAAAACATTTTATTAGGGGAAAATAATAATATTAAGAAGAAAAACCTGTAATTTATTAGATAGTGGTACACGGTAAAGAGGAAGGGGACAGAAAGTTCTCATATGAAAGCTTTGGCATTTTAGACATAGATGTCTGGAAAGCACCAACTGTGATAGTCACAGTGAGATTCTGAAAGAAGTGAGGGAACCAACCATGCAGATATTTTGGAGGAAGAGCACTCAAGGCAGAAGGTACAAAAAAACGTAAAGACATTGATGTAGAAATTTGCATGGTATGTTCAAATAAAAGAGATGAGGCCTGAATGGAATGAATCATACCAGGCTAAGTAACAGATTGTTCCTGAATACAAAGCTTGTGTTTGAAGGCAAAGACGGACGTACAGTAGAATCTTCTTCCAAAGTAGACATGAAATGATATTGACTGAAGTAATAAGTATATTTCTTCATTCATTTTTGTATTTTTACATCCATACATGGAGTCTTTCTTTTTTCCTTAAGAATTCACATCACTTCTTTTCATGCAGGCCTGTGGGAAATCGACTTCCTCAGTTTTTATTTGTGTTGAAATATCCTTATTTCATTTTCACATATAAAGGATTTTTTTTCAGGGTTAAGTATTCTCTGTTGCCATCATTTTTCTTTCAGAGACTTAAATATTCTTTCCATTGCATTCTGGCTTCTATGCTTTCTATTTAAAAGTCAGCTGATTATCTAATTGAATCAGTGTTTGAGGTTTGATCTTTCTACCCTGGATGCTTTTCTGAGTTTCTCTTTTTCTTGGTTTTTTTTTTTTTTTTCAGCAGCTTATTTTGAAGGGTCTAGATGTGATTTTCTTTGTATTTGATCTGCCTGGGCTTTATAAATACCTTTGCATTTTTGGGTTGATATCAATTATTCCATTTTAGGGAATTCTGAACCATTTTTTTCTTCAAATACTGTGGTACCTATTTTTCACCTCTCTTTTTCTTGTAAATGGCAGTTATATAGTTGGTGTTTTTATTGTCTTTCATGTCTTTTATGATCTTTTTCATATCTTACAGTTTTGTTTTTACCACTTTCAATCTGAATTTTTCTTCTTAGATTTTCTAGCTTACTAATCTCTTCATTTATGCTCAATCAGCTGCTAAATTAGTTTTTTAAACTCTTAAATTCAGTTATTGTGTTTTCTGGTTTTACAGTTGATTCTTTTTTAAAACTGGGTTTCAGGGTTTTGGTGAAAGGTTCCATATTGTTTTATCTTGAATTATATTAATGACAGTTATTTAAAAGTCTATATCTGACTAGTTCCAGTTTTGGATCACCTGTAGTTTTGCGCTATTATTCATTTCTCTCTTTGTTCTATTTTTGATAGTACTTAAAATTTTTGATTGAATGCCAGATATTGCATATGAAAAACTGTAAACATTTTGGATGATGTTCTTTTCCTGCAGAGATGATGTTACTCACTGCATCATCTGGCAGGTAGCCAAATAGGACATGCTTTCATTAATTACTGCTGCTAAACAAAGCCACTCCAAAAGTTAGTTGCATAAGAAAATAATAATTTATTATGATGATATTTATTATCATGATTTTGAGGGCCAGGAATTCAGGTAGAATCCAGAAGGGATACTTCATCTCTTTTTCATGCTTTTTAGGGTCATAGCTGTGGCAATTCAAATAGCTGGAGATGATTGAGATAGAACCAAAGAGACCCATATGACTGGGGCCCCTGTTCTTCTCCATGTGACATCTTCTAGGGAGCTGGCTCTGTTACTCATGCTTTGTTTCCTAGGATAGCTGGTAAAGATGAGAGCTAGCTGGAGTCACTTCCCACACATTATGATATCAAGGTAGTGGGACATCTTGAGAATTAAATGGCTTCCCAAAGAGAACATGTTGACAGAGAACATTCCAAAAGGGGCAGGTGGAAGATATACTATTTTGTCTTAGCCTCATAAGTCCCTGAGAGTCACTTGCATCTTTGCATTGAGATTGCTCAGTGGTAAAGAATCTGCCTGCCAATGCAGGAGAAGCAGGGGACATGGGTTGGACCTCTGGGTCAGGAAAAACCCCTGGAGGAGAAACAACCCACTCCAGGATTCTTGCTTGGAAAATCTCATGGACAGAGCAGCCTGGCAGGCTTCAGTCCATAGGGTTGCAGAGTCAGATACAACTTAGTGACTGAACATGAGCACAACTGATTAAACAGGTTCAAGAAGAGAAGAGTGGTAAACTGGTGAGGTAGATTATCTCATTCCCAGTAGCAATCTCAAAGCTAGATTTAAGACTGAAAGTTTTATCTACTTCTGTTTGCCTATAGTCTTAAGTCTAACCTTTCAGGAGTCCCAACTAAGAATTCGGGATGTTTCAGTTCAGCTCACTCAGTCGTGTCCGACTCTTTGCAACCCCATGAACTGCAGCATGCCAGGCCTCCCTGTCCATCACCAACTCCCGGAGTTCACTCAGACTCATGCCCATCGAGTCCATGATGCCATCCAGCCATCTCATCCTCGGTCGTCCCCTTCTCCTCCTGCCCCCAATCCCTCCCAGCATCAAACTCTTTTCCAATGAGTCAACTCTTTGCATGAGGTGGCCAGAGTACTGGAGTTTCAGCTTTAGTATCATTCCTTCCAAAGAAATCCCAGGGCTGATCTCCTTCAGAATGGACTGGTTGGATCTCCTTGCAGTCCAAGGGACTCTCAAGAGTCTTCTCCAACACCACAGTTCAAAGGCATCAATTCTTTGGTGCTCAGCCTTCTTCACAGTCCAACTCTCACATCCATATATGACCACAGGAAAAACATAGCCTTGACTAGACGTTTAATAGACCCTTATTCCTTCATATTGTCTCGATTTTAATCTATGTTCCCTCAGTACTGGGAGGATACCAAAACTTGGTTTTTATCCTGTGAATTTTACTCAGTTTATTACCCATGGTCTCTTCCCTTCAGCATCTTATCTCCAGAATCTTCTTGTCTCAAGTCATGGCTGCCTTCATGGGCCCAAACCTGATATTTGTCTATTTGTCACCATGAGATTTCCAAGAGCTCTGCCAGATCCCTGCCTCTTTTGGTATTTCTCTGCCTAGCTTCTCAGCCCCTTACCCTGCAGAGCTTAATGAGTAGGCAAATGTTTCTCAGGCAAAGTGGGGCATAGAATATTGGGCTTACCGCATTAAGTTCCTCTTTCCTCTCAGTCTAGGCCCCTAACCCATTTTTTCAAACAGCCTTTTTTGACTGCTTTTCTAGTTGTCTTGGTGGTAGGTTTGGTCCACTACCAGCTGTGTGTGTGTGTGTATGTGCACGCGTGCGTGCGTGTGTTCATTCAGTCATGTCTGACTCTTTGTGACCTCATGGACTGTAGCCCTCCAGGCTCCTCTGTCCATGGAATTTTCCTAGCAAGAATACTGGAGTGGGTTGCCACTTCCTACTCCAGAGGATTTTCCCAACCCAGGGACCAAACTGCATCTTTTGCATATTCTGCATTGGCAGGCAGACTCTTTACCACTAGGACCACCTGGGGAGCCCCTCACAACCAGCTACACCACCACAGGCAGGAGAGACATCCACTGACTTTTATTTGAATGACGTGTTCTGGTTCACTGCTCTTGCCACTGTATATTCCTGATGATCCTATTCTCTTAGCTTCTGACATATTTTCATCACCTGGAATTTTCTTATGCTTCTACCCACTCTCCAGTTTTGACATGACCCACAGTTTCTCTGGTCCACCATGACCATGTTGTCCTTGCATGATGTGGACACTGCCTATGCTTCTTTTGACCTCCGCAGACAAATACCTTGCTAGGAGACATCTAGTCCCCAACCTAAGATAGAGCTTCCTTCATAGTGCACCATGGCCTGTGGAGCAAGACAAGGGTAAAAGCAACCATCAGTGTCCTTCACATCACACTCATGACAGAAGACAACAATGAACCTTGTTCCAGACTTTTCTAGAAGACTGCTTTGTGCTCTTATACTCTGATTCATAATTCACGGCATGGTTTTAAGGTTGCTGCTTTGCATAACAACTATCAAAATAGAAAAAAAACTAACCTCTCTAATAATAATAGAGTTTAAAAAAATACCACCCATACTCACCCCTTCCTCTCTCCAGAGTACAGTAATTTTTTTGCAGGTTGCTAAATATATCAACTGATGAACCACTACCCATCTGGTGGTATGAAGAGGAAAGTAAATGTCAAAAACAGAAGAGGCAAAAGGGCCTCAGCTTCCTGCTTCACCTGTTAGCATTTTGCCAAGACTGATGTCAGATGCAGCCTCAGAACTCTTCTACATTAACATAAAAGCATCAAGGTCTCAGATAAGAAAGTCTTTCCATAGTTACACCTCCGGCAGCCAGATCCACTTGTGTGTGTGTGTGTGTGTGTGTGTGTGTGTGTGTGTGTGTGTCCGAGTGGTTTGGTGGATGAGAAAGAACTTTCTGATGAATTTAAAAAATGTTTTTGTAGTTTAGGGCTTTTTCTAGAAGAGAATAAGACTTAAGTTAGCCAAAGGTTAGTGCTGATAGGCACTTCACAAATAATTTTTGAATGAATGTGTATGCATTAACAAATACCAGCTCAGTTATATTTGACTGTTTGCAACGCCATGGACTGTATGTAGCCTGCCAGGCTCCTCTGTCCATGGGAATCTCCAGGCAAGAATACTGGAATGGGTTGCCACTTCCTACTCCAGAGGATTTTCCTGACCCAGGGATCAAATCCATGACTCTTGTGTCTCCTGCATTGGCAGGTGGATTCTTTATCACTAGCACCACCTGGGAAGCTCCTTTGAATGAATAAATGTGAATAAATGAGCAACTAGTGCAGCCATACATCCCTTGTTAATGAAAACCAACAAAAAAGTAAAACATCAGCTTTGCCAAGACTAGCACAAAAAGGGGAGTTGGGGAGTGAGTGAGGGTGGAGAATATCCAATTTTAACCTTTGCTTTAGTTATAAATTCTGCCCTTGACTTCTCAGAGCACAGGAGAAAGAAGAGCTAGTATGATTAAACTAAAGTTGGGGGATAACAAAAGGAAAGCGAAAGAAGACTGACTTTAGATGTTCTGATTGGCCAGGTACAGTGTTCCCTCTGCTTTCAAATGTCCGGTCACATTAATGCATGATCCTCACCGAAAAGTTGCTTCCAACTTCCTACTCTGCTTCCATGTCACAAAGAGCATATTGAATCAATCCTGCCTGAACTTACCTTCCCAAGTCTTCCAAATTCTTCCTAGGTATTCAGTCAACAAACACTCACTGAGTGCTAATTTTCGGTATTGCTGTTCAGTTGCTCAGTCATGTCCGACTCTTTGCCATCCCATGGACTGCAGCACACCAGGCTTCCCTGTCTTTCACCATCTCCTGGAGTTTGCTGAAACTCATGTCCATTGAATCGGTGATGCCATCCAACAATCTCATCTTCTGTCATCCCCTTCTTCAATCTTTCCAGGATCAGGGTCTTTTTCAGTGAGTCGGCTCTTCACATCAGGTGGCCAAAATATTGGAGCTTCAGCTTCAGCATCAGTCCTTCTAATGAATATGCAGGACTGATTTTCTTTAGATTGACTGGTTTGATCTTGCTGTCCAAGGGTCTCTCAAGAGTCTTCTCTAACACCACAGTCCGAAAGCATCAATTCTTCAGCGCTCAGCCTTCTTTATGGTCTAACTCTCACATCCATGCATGACTATTGGAAAAACTCTGGGTAGGCACTATCTAAGGACTAGTTGACAAAATGACAAAGGTAACTTTCTTGCTCTCACTTATCTCCCCATGTTGTGCCAGACAGTCACCTGAACAGAAAACTTCAGAATGGTATGTGCTAAGAAAGAAATTTGCACAAGATGCTATGTTAGAACAGATGAGAGAACTGAATACACTTTGGGCAGTGGACTAGGGAGATTGGATCAGAAATTCTGGAGGAAGAATTGTCTGAATTCAATCTAAAAGCATCCATGAATAGTCACCTATCATAGGTTGGGGAAGGAAAGAGACTAGAATCCTAGGCAACAGGCACAGCAACAAAGGTAAAGAGGCTAAAAACACGTTCAGGTAGCAGTATACCATTCACTGTTGCTTAAAAACAAGAGGAAACTTGGAAGGACACGGTGAAGTAGTCTTGAAAGGCCTAGAAAGCCATGTAAAGGAGTGTGGCCTCAATCAGTTATAGGGGAATCACTGGGTACTTGTAGGCAACAGAGAGATGTGATCAGACATGGTGTTTAGATGATCCACTCCCCATACATTTTTGGAGGATATATATGTGTTTCTCTAAGAAATTGGCCCATAGCTTTCATCAGATTCTGAATAGCATCAATGATGCAAAAGGATTATGGACACTGGTATAAGAAGTAATTCTAAATATGAACATGTATCAGAAATGTCAGATCATATTTTAAAATAATCACATGACAGAACTCACCCCATGCTTACTGAATCAGATTCTGGACATGGGCTTAGAAATTCATGTATGTTTTAAAGTTTCCTTTGCTAGTGCTGATAGGCAGCTAAGTGTAGGGGCTGCTGGTCAGGACTATGAGGGCTGGACCTTCACTTTTGCCTAGGACTCAACCACATGATGCCTTTTCTGTTTCCTTTTACTTATTCACCTCATAAGTAACCTCACCCCTCATGTGACATCCTAACTTCACATAGGGATGTGGCCTTCTTCTCAAAGATTACAACAGAGTAAACATAACTGAGTAATCTGCATGCAAGAGCCATGACCCACCTCGAATCATGCAATGGAGGTATCCTGCTGGATGACCTGTGACCCATACTAATTAGCAAAAGGTACTCAGTTTTTCGGCGGCCAACTTGGGAGTAGTTTTCAGCATCCATTCCTAAGGTATTCTCCTAAGTAACCTAAGGACTGTTGTTGTTTTATTAAAGATTCAGGGATATACTGCAGAGTGGTTGCCTTTAAGCAGCTTGAGGCTCTATTTTTACAGACACTACAAGTAGATGGGTGAGGAAAAAAAGGGGTCCCAAAATAAAGTATTTAGACAACGTTATGCAAAAAATAACTGAAGGAATTTGTTCCTGCCAATATCTTGAAGCTATAAATAAGGAGTTAGGGAGCAAAAAGAAGAAACTAACATGCAATGCTTCTGAGGTATGCTTAGCCTAAAAAGATTTCTTTCTTCAAAAAAGTTGGAAACAGATAGGTCGTGGATATAATATTTAGTGAAAAATCTGAATGTTCTCTTCCTTACCTAAGGCAGAGAGTGGAATACATACTCATTTGCTGGAAAAACTCGGTCAGATTACATCCATTCACAGATAGTCTAAGGTAAAGCTAGCCAATGACTTGGGATCAAGAAAAAACAACAAATTAGTCACAGATAATTTTCCACACTGGTCAAAAACACAAACACCAATCAGCCTGTAGCTCTGATCTCTCTTTCCATGTTCAGGAGCAGTTTTACACACATGACCTTACAGGCAATGATTCCCACCAAGTGGCTCATGGTGAGAATCACATTCTTGGTGATGTCTACACACAGATTGATCCTTTGACTCAGAGTGACTTGGATTTAGAGGTGGGTTCATTTTCCCAATGAGAATCCCCAGGCCACTGAGCTCAACCCCATTTTTAGGATCACAGGAAATGGATAATTACCATTAGCAATGGGCACACTCACCAGTATGGATAGAAAACACTAGCAGAAGGTTTGGAAGGATCTGACATGCTACAGTTAGTGGAAACATTATAGGAACTGGAGGATGAAATGTTCTTACAAAATTGCAATTCAGTATTTAGAAAGACCACTAAAGAAACATGACCCTCTTCATCAAAAACAGCAAAGTCTTTGAAACAGTCACAGCCCTGAGGAGCTTCAGGAAATACAATGACTAAGTGTAATGTGATGTATTGATCCTAGGGTAGAAAAGGACACTAGGTAAAATGAAGAAACCTGTAAGGCATGGGATTTTGTTATTGGTAATGTGGTAATGTATCAATGTTGGTTTCATAGTCATGGAAGATGGTAACTGGATTTGGGATGTATGGGAACTATCCTTACTATCTTCTATTTTTTAAATAAATCTAAGCCTGCTATAAAAAAATACTATTAACAAAGAAGACCATGTCTTGCTGGGAGGAAGAACAGGGGGAAGGGATAGTTAGGGAGTTTGGGATGGACATGTATACACTGCTATATTTAAAATGGATAACCAACAAGGACCTGCTGTATAGCACAGGGAGATCTGCTCAATGTTATATGGCAGCCTGGATGGGAGGGGAGTTTCGGGGAAAATGGATACTTGAATAAGTATGATTGAGTCCCTTTGCTGTTCACCTGTAACTATCACAACATTGTTAACTGGCTATACTCCAATAGAAAGTAAAAAGTAAAGAAAAAAGAGAGAGAGAAAGAAACAGGACCGTCTTATTTAGTAGTAAAAGGCAGCTTCTTGGTGCTGCAAATTTCTATGGTTTTCAGGATTTAGGAAAACATTTTTTTATCCTGGTATCAGTGGAAGCCCAGGAGTCCATGGATAACCTTCAAGGAATCCACGACACTCCCACTTTCATGAAGTTCTTTAAAGTGCTGTTGCTAAGTCACATCCGACTCTTTGCGACCCCACGGACTGTAGCCCACCAGGCTCCCCTGTCTGTGGGATTTTCAAGTCTATAATATTGGAATGAGTTGCCATTTCCTTTGCAAGCTCTTTTATAGCACGTCAAATACTGTGTGTACATAGGTTTTATATATATATCTTTGGGCCAGAGATCATAACTTTGATGGAATCTCAAAGACATCTGAACCCCAAAATAGTTGAAAAATAATTGCTTTTGCATCCTGTAGTAGCACAAAACCTACATTTCTGAGTTCCAGATGTCTTACCAAAGTGCACTCACTCTACTTTTAGTAAAGATGCTGCTTTGTCTTCTTCTTGACTAATATTTAAGCTCTCCATTAGCCAGAATTTTGCATGTTATTTTAATTACTTTCAAAACCGTATTTCTCTTATTGCTAGTGAATTTTCATATAATAAACATTTTTTAAAAGCTGAGGTATAAATAACATATATTAATGTACAAGTATTGGAAGGACTGATGCTAAAGCTGAAACTCTAATACTTTGGCCACCTCATGTGAAGAGTTGACTCATTGGAAAAGACTGTGATGCTGGGAGGGATTGGGGGCAGGAGGAGAAGGGGATGACAGAGGATGAGATGGCTCGATGGCATCATCAACTCGATGGACATGAGTTTGAGTGAACTCCAGGAGATGGTGATGGACAGGGAGGCCTGGCGTGCTACGATTCATGGGGTCGCAGATTCGGACACAACTGAGCGACTGAACTGAACTGAATATATTGCAAAATGATTACACTACAATTAATTAACATATCCATCACCTCACACACAATTTGTGTGTGTGTGTATGATGGGGTCTTTTAAGATCTGCTCTTTCAGCAACTTTCAAATGTTGACTACAGTGTTGTTAGTTATAGTCCCCATGCTCTACATTACTTCCCCAGAACTTTCTTGTTAGAACCTTTTACCTTTGACTACTTTTACCCATTTATCCACCCTGCAACTCCCACTCTATTGTCTACTTCTATGAGTTTGTTTTTCTTCTTTAGATTTGCCACGTAAGTAGGACAATACAGTATTTGTCTTTTTTTGTCCGACTTCTTTCACTTAAAATAATGCCCTCAAAATTCATCTATGTTGTTACAAATGACAGGATTTCCTTATTTTCTAAGACTGAATAATATTCCATTGTGTATAATATCTAGATACACAGATATAGATGACAGGTAAGTATTAGACAGATACTTCATTTTCTTTACTCATTATCCATGAATAGACACAGAGTTTGTTTCAAAATCTTGGTTGGGGGGGGCGCCTAAGATGGCAGCGGAATAGGATGGAGAGACCACTTTCTCCCACACAAATTCATCAAAAGAACATCTCAACGCTGGGTAAATTCTACAGGGCACCCCGGCGCTCGGGGCAGCACTGTGCGTCCACGTCGACTGGCCAAGCGACGCGTGAGCACTGTCGCGCAGCGCTGCTGCCTCAGCGGAGCTCTGCAGGAAGACAGCTGCAAGACCAGGCTTCCCTCTTTAGTGAAGCCTTATCCATGGCAGAGACAATATTGTCTAGCGGATGAGACCGCAGGCTCGGAAGTCAAGCTGCATGGGTTTGCAAGCCAAATCACCATATACTACTTTCAAACCTTCCATTTCCTCATTTTTAAAATCCCTACTTCCTTGTGGAGGGGGAGATGATGTAAATATTAAATGTGAAACTGTATGAAAGGCACTGGGAACAAAATGGCAAGTCACTTGTATCCATGTGATAGCATACGGTAGTTGTAAGAATTTAAGGAGCTAGTCTGGCCAGTGCATACAGTAGGCAGTCCGTAACATATATAATTGCATACCGCTATTATTGCTGTTGGCAAAACCAGCTTTCAAAATACATTATTAAACATTATGCATTTTCAGGCAATAATTTAATACACTCCATTGTATTTAGCATGCAGAATGAAAATGACAATTACAATAATTACAATTGCCATTTTAATCCAGTGTAGTTCAACAAAAGATTAGATACTTGTATGAACACTAATAATGTTTGCAGAAAATTCATAACAAAAGAAATTGCAGGCATCTAGAAACTAAAGGGCCAGAGAAATAACATAAATGAGAAACGTTCATAGTCATTTGTAGCATTCCGTTTAAATGCTGCTTTTGTTTCAATGGATATTTTTTTTTTCCTGAAACATACTGTTTACTTCACATTTGGAGATGATATTTCACTAAGGCCATATAAAAAGATATAAAATTGTCCTTTTGACACCTGCTTTCTCACCTCAGTCATACTCCATGCTCAGGAATCAAGGAAACCTCAATGGAATATTCCCAGTAGTCATTTTTTTTAAGTCAACTAAGTACTTAATCAGTTTCTTGAGAAGATAGAGGCCAGGTATTACTTGAGTTTTATCACAATTTTGCAATTCTGAAATAGATTGGCATCTTGGTAAATTGCAATCTCAACAAGGATAATAATATTTTCCCCTCATAATTGGTTTGCAATGAGCAATCTACCATTTTATCTTTACCTAGATGTTCTAGAAATTTTGCCTTTTTATTTAATGTCTAAATTTATTATTGGAGAAGGAAATGGCAACCAACTCCCATATTCTTGACTGGAGAATTCCATGGACAGAGGAGCCTGGCAGGCTATAGTCCATGGGGTCACAAAGAGTCAGACACGACTGAGCAACTCTCACAAATTTATTATTTTCTCTTCCCACAACTAATGACTGTATTTGGTTCATTTTCAATAAGACTTAATGACTAAATTAAAAAGGTTAATCAGGTTTAAATAAAGATGAGGGTGACATTTCTTCCATATTTGTCTGGCTCCCAACCTGCTAACTTTGAATTCTGCCTTCTGTGAAAATTATGCCCTCTAAAAGCAAGTGTTGTGAAAAGGGCCATATGGGGCAAAATTGAGTTTTGGCATCCAAAATGGTAAGGATGTTTTTAAATAAAAACTTTATAACAAATGAGGTAGCCATTTAATTAACATCTTACATAGGGGTCACTGCTTTTCATTTGGATGAAGAGAAGCTAAAAAGAAAATCCCAGGAGAAAATATAACATCAGAATACTTTGCTAAACACTAAAAAATGGGAATGAGACAGTAACATGAGGTCTATACTGAATCCCATTGAAGGCTGTAATTAGCCCATGCTTCAGTATTCTGTACAATACAATGAAGCACTATTTTACCCAATATATCTTAATTAAAAGCAAAAACACAATGAAACACAAAGCTACCATCAAAGAGGCGTTATTGGCACTTACATAATACAGAAGATGGGGAAGGATTTTGTTTTCTTTGTTTGGCAAGAAAATTGGAACTAGGCATTCTATTTTTCACACAGCTCTCAATATAGAAGCATTTGTGAACCAAAAATTGCATTTGTACTGTAAATTATATGGATGAAAGCCACAGAGAAAGGGATAGTTGTTGTTTTATAATTCAAGAGTAGTAATGCTTGGATTTCTTTTCTTTCTCTTTTACAAAGAAGATAATTATTGAAAGCTTCGTTTTTACCACAACAAGAGAGTTAGTTAAATATTCTAATGTACATGTTTTATATTCTTTTTTTTTACTAGAATGCATTAATTATGGAGTAACATTAAAATATACACACAAAATAATTTTCATGTCACCTCAGTTTTAAGTTTTGAATATCAAAAATACCAGAGCTCTCCACTGTGGTCTATTCTTTGTAATGTAATAATACAAGGGAAGAAAAACAATAGAGTAAATGCTAGATTATAAAAAATTATGGACAAATTCTCCTCCCCCAGAATCTTGTTATATCTATACTGAATGTAAACAGTAGAAATGATAAAATGAAGATGACTCAACACCATCAAATATCTTTAACGTGACCATTCATACAGAGATTTTGTTCAACTTGAATGAGATGGCTGAAGAGTGAAAACAAAAATACACTTCTAAATAATTCATATGAAAAAGACAATGGTTATACTAGAGTCAACCATAGGACAAACCATAAGGAATGTCTGAAGATCTAACTTTTTTCATCTTCTATGTGATATCTGTATTGTTGTTTCTAGCAAACTCTTCAAGGATTTGTATCACAGCATACCAAAAATTCTTCAAGCTAAGCTTCAGCTGTATGTGAACCGAGAACTTCCAGATGTACAAGCTGGGTTTACATAAGGCAGAGGAACCAAAGATCAAATTGCCAACATTCTGCGGATCATAGAGAAAGCAAGGGAAATACACTAAAGCCTTTGCCTGTGTGGAGCAGAACAAACTGTGGAAAATTCTTAAAGAGATGGGAATACCAGACCATCTTACCTGTCTCCTGAGAAACCTGTATGCGGTTCAAGAAGCAACAGAACTGGACATGGAACAATGGGCTGGTTTCAAATTGTGAAAGGGAGTACAAGAGGCTGTACATTGTCACCTGTTTCTTCAACTTCTATGCAGAATACATCATGTGAAATGCTGGCTGGATGAATTACAGGCTGGAATCAAGGCTGCCATGAGTAATATCAGCAATCTCAGATACGCAGATGATACCACTCTAATGGCAAAAAGTGAAGAGAAACTAAAGAGCCTCTGGATAAGAGTGAAAAGGGAGTGAAAAATCTGGCTTAAAACTCAGCATTCAAATAACTAAGATCATGGCACCTGGTCCTATCACTTCATGGCAAATAGAAAGGGAAAAAATGAGAACAGTGACAGATTTTATTTTCTTAGGCTCCAAAATCACTGTGGACCATGACTGCAGACATGATATTAGAAGATGCTTGCTCCTTGGGAGGAAAGATATGACAAGCTTCGCATATTAAAAAGCAAAGAAATCACTTTGCTGACAAAGATCCATCTAGTCAAAGCTATGGTTTTTCTAGTAGTCATGTACAGATGTGAGAGTTGGACCATAAAGAAGGCTGAGCACCGAAGAACTGATGCCTTCAAATTGTGGTACTGGAGAAACTCTTGAGAGTCCCTTGGACTACAAGGAGAAGAAACTATTCAATCCTAAAGGAAATCAACCCTGATCATTCATTGAAAGAACTGATGCCGTAGCTCCAGTACTTTGGCCAGCCACCTGATGCGAAGAACCAGCTCGTTGGAAAAGACCCTGATGCTGAGAAAGATTGAAGGCAAAAGGAGAAGAGGGTGGCAGAGCATGAGATGGTTAGATAGTATCACTGATTCGGTGGACATGAGTTTGAGCAAACTCTGGGAGATAGTGAAGAACAGGGAAGCGTTGCATGCTGCAGTCCATGGCTTTGCAAAGAGTGGGACATGACCTAGCAACTGAACAGCAATGCCTTACCAACTAGTGAACAAAATGAGTAATGATATACCAGCTGACTATTTCCACATAGACTGCCAAATGAAGCTCTCTGAATTGCTGTTAAACTTTGACTATGAGGGTTGGCCCATTCTAAATGCTCTTGAAAAGTGGGAAGAAGAAAAGTACAGCTTATCGTTTGTACAGTCTAGAAGCACTAAATACAATGAGAAGCACAAAGATGAGCTGATTTTCCCCAAGCCTTACAGATAGCACCAAAGGGAAGACCAGAACCTGATATTTCCATTTCCCAAACTCCTTCCTTCAGTATCAGCTTTACAGTGATGAAATGCTTTCTACTATCCAAATCTGCAAAAGATAAGCCAAATAACCATGTCAATCAGAAACTTGTGAATTGCAATCCAGAGCCTATCCTGCGCCTGTGTAATCACCCTGCTAACCATTTCCCTGTGCATTGCCTTATCACACAGTGGAACAGCAGGCCCCAAAGATGTCCCAAGGAGAACAGGAAAATAAGGCTTTTCAGTGAACAGCTCATAACTTATCTGTGTCTATGGTGAGGATTATGAGAACTAAATGGAGCTAAGCCAAGACTGAGGAATATGGGGGCCAAAATGAGATAAGAAGTTTGGATGGACACTGAAGAACTAAAAACTTAAGTTTAATGGGTCTGTCTGAACCCAAGTGACATACAGCCTTGATTTTGGCAAAATTAGGTTAGGTCATCTAAGTGTTGATTTGATAAATGTGTCTACAATATTGGGATACAAATCACATAAAAAATCCATTAGGACACCATTTAGATATGTCACAAATACCTAAACCATCTAGCATTGTATATTCATGATGACTTTATCTAAGTGTAGCAGCATGCATTGTTAAGGTATACACTGCGTTAGATTAACATGTTGATGATAAAAACTGCATTCACACCAGGGCAGTACCTACTAAAGGTCTGTACGGTCTAAGAAGTGAGTTGGTTAGAGAAGCAAACGGAGAAGCAAAAATGAGAGAAGTTGAAGCTGAAGTCTAAGTAGAAGGTGCGTATAAACCACATATATCCGTGGAAGTGGAAGTGAAAGTCGCTCAGTCCTGTGAGAATCTTGGTGACCCCATGGACTATATAGCGAAGGGAGTTCTCCAGGCCAGAATACTGGAGGGTATAGCCCTTCCCTTCTCCAGCAGATCTTCCAGACCCAGGAATTGAACCAGGGTTTCCTGCATTACAGGCGATTCCTTACCAGCTGAGCTCCCAGGGAAGCTCCTTACATCCATGAAGTTGTCTCCAATGCTGTTCACAAAAACAAATCTCCCCGCCCCAAATCTACAGAGGAAAAGGAAAAGAGTGTGGAGAAAAGGAGAATAAGAGTCATCCTTCTTCATTCCGTCCAGCCTTCCTCTGTGTTTATCCCTATTCATGAATTCAACGGGGAAAGATCATCTCTGGAGGCAGAGCAGCCTGGTTACTTTGGAGAATGCGGCTCTAGTGACTCGTATAGTTTCTATACTGGTGTTTCTAGGGGACAAAATCCTTATGAGACCGTCTTAAGTTTGCTTTTGGAGCCAAAATAATCTACTACATTTTATTTCTTCAGTTAAATGAAGTATCTACTTTCTGATTTTCATAACAGGTTATGTATTTAGAGAAATCAATTGTAAAAACTTCAGCAGAATGAATTTCATAGCAATATCTCTGTGGCTCTTATGAGTCAAAATTTCCAGTTTACCAAATCTCAGAGTTATTGGGCCTTTTTTGTGAATAGGAAATCTTAAGTCAGGGAGGGATGCCATCTTTGTATAATTTTCATGCCCAAAGCCTGGCAGGGTGACTGGTATGTAGTAGGTAATTAAAATAAATGATGAATGAATATGTGTGTAAACATGGGAAGTTAATCCTGATGTGATGAAACTTGAAAGGGCTTGCTTTTATTTTAAATTTCTTTCATGTCAGGATTTAAAGGCATATAGATTTTCTACCACAGACTTTGTACATGTTCTCTCCGTCCATTCACTCTGATATTTGGGGTTGCTTAAAAATAGTCATTGGCTTATTTTTCCAAATTCTAATTCAAGGAAACCTCTGCCTTTTTGCCTCAGACATATATGTATATAGTCATTTGAGTCTCTTCTATATCTCACACACACTAAAACAGCCATTGTAGAATTTGAGATGTAAGGTGAATAACTAGAGGATTTAAATTCTGTAGGATAAAATGGATATATATATACATACATATATACAAGAAATCTCTGATATATATATATATATATAGTGACTAATATTTCCTTCATAATTTAGTTTGGTTCTCATCAAGATTGTTGAGATTTCACAGGGGTTTTATGCTTGCCTGTCCCTTTTTACCCACAGAGTCCCTCTTTATTCTAAGCAGCTTGACAAATGAGAGCAGGATGGTGAGCAGACGCAGCCTGAACACCGTCTTCAGGAAAGCTCCGTGTGGGTCTGTCACCATCACGACTGCAAAAGCACTCTAGTCTTGGAAACCAAATGAAATAGTAAAGAATTGTCCTGTCATCTGAGCACTGATACGCGTTTGGAATGAATATGTTTTCTGTCTTAGTCTGGTCAGACTGCCGTAACAAAATACCGCAGGTTGGGTGGTTTAAACAACAGAAATTTATTTTCTTACAGTCTGGAGTCTGGAAAGCGCAGGGCCACGGGGCCCGCGCCAGCAGGTTATGCAAAGCACTCTCTTCCTGGCCTCCAGACAGCCATCATGCCCCTGTGTTCTCACAAGGTGAAGAAAGAGATAGATCCTTCTTTTCCTCCTCCTGTTCGGCCACTAATCACATCTGATTAGGACCCTACCCTTAACTGCCTCTTAAAAATTCTTAGCTCCTAAAGATAGTCACATTAGCTGTCAGGGCATCAACAAATGACTTTCAGGAAACAGTTCAGTCCATAGGCTTTCCCTTTAACTACGCTCACTTGAACAGGCCACGTGGGATACACGAATGAATGCAGACCAAGAGAAAGGCACAGTCAGAATCTGTTTTAGAGTAAGGGATGTCTCCTAAACCGGAATTCTGTTGTACCTGGAGTCCTGGCTTTGCAATAACACAGCTCTGACAATGGAAGATCCTGGGGAGTTGTGGTCTAGTTGATGTACTTTGTTCCTTACAAAATTGTTGAAATAAATCAAGTATTTTTCTCTGATTTTATGTTGGTTTTAATTCAGTCTTCAAGTTATCCCTCCTAGGAGATTCTGAGCATCTGAAAATAGCCATCATATTTTTCCCCATTTTAATTTCCTCCGCTCCATCTGAGTGCGCCCCAGCCCCTTCCTTCAGCCTGCTGCCTCTAACGCTACTGCACCAAAGCACTAATATGTTGCTCACTTCAGTGAGACGCTTGCTGCATATCTTGCTTTCATTTCCTGTTATATTTGCTATAAACATAGTTATTTCCATTCTGTTGCTTTCAGTCACATATGGCATTTTGAAACAGTTAAATAAAGAGATTATCAATATTAGATCTATCTCAGCTGTAAAACCTACATTTATGGAGAAATATGATCTATTCAATTTCATTTCTGAAAGCCTAGCATCCCAGTGATGGTCATAAATTCACATGATTACCCTAAGCATTAGATTTTGCATTTGGATCACTATTTAACTAGAAGAAGAAATCAAACATTCATGCAAGCAAAGAAGCAGCTCCCTATTAATGACATGTTGCAAAGAAACTGAAAAATATAAATGATTCTGACAAAGATCATCCATAAAACTTGACACCCAAACAAAATGACTGCATAGTATCTCCTTTTTGGACAGACAACATGAAAAGAATATTTATTTTGCCAAATTCAACGTTTTTCAAGAAATCTCTTTCTCTTTCATTAATTAACTGAAATAATAGCAAAAATGATATATACTTTTGTCACAAAAATGCTGAATGCATATTGACAGCATTTAATTGAAAACTTCCTGAAATGCATTCAAAAACATTAATTATTTAAAATATGATATTGTTATAATAAAGTCAGACTCCAATCCTAAGGAATTATGTACTTAAAACAGCCAGTGAACAAATTAAACTTCAAAAAAAAATCACAATTTTAATGACTGCAGAAAATAAGCTCATTTAGAACATTGTTTCAGTGAAAAGGAATGATGCTTGCCTATATGAAAAATATATGAAAAATTAATATGGCATTTAATTTTGTTATTATCTGGAGAAAATTCTGAGAATTATTATTTAACTGAAAAAGTAATGCATTTGATTCATCTTTCAAACAAATACTTCAGCTCCTCTACTAATAATAGTCCAGTTTATCATAAGAGAATTTTGACTAACGTCTCCATGGTTATTCTGATTATATCCCTTAGGAATATTTGGGGAATAGACATATAGATGTTATAAATGAAAACCAAACAGGGGCTACTGTCCACCACAGGGAAGATAATTAGAAAAATCATGTACTGGACTGCTGTTTGGTGTGATAATCAGGTAGAGCTCTATCATTTGATTACAAGCCTCATTCAGTATAGGGCATGTGTCCTTGGGCATGAAGTGATTAAGCAGGCTGAGCTGTTTCTGGGGGTTAGAAGGGTGGCAGAGATAAGAGGGAAGGTAGGGAGTTGTTTATTAGCATAGCAAGGGAGTGTCATGATGCTAAACAGAAGAAATGAGAACCAAACTGACGATCAGGACTGAGAAAAAACTCAGACAGGACACCATGATGTCACATAATTAATCCTGAGTGCTAAGCAAGGATACAGGAACTAATCAATGAAACAGGCCGCCCATATTCGAAAGATCGTTTTCCAGCCATTGGAAGCAATAAGTAGGTTTGGCAGTTTCAGGACTGAACTCTGAGATAAGTATAAGCCAACAGTCATCGTCACTACTAGTTCTGCCCATTTTGAACTGCACACCCACTCCACTAATAAATGAGAATCCCCTTGATCTTGCATCTTGCCACTATTAAAAGGATCCCTGGTAAATTCTGACTTACTAGGTTTCAGAGTCTCTGGCAAGTGTAAACCTAAACACCCTTGGGAAATATCAGCTTCATTTCTGAAGCAAGAAGAGTTTTGAGCGAGGCATCCAGGAATAAGAGCAACTTGGAGCACATGAAATAAGGTGTAGGGCAGACCTGACAAAAGTGAAACATGTTGTTGGCTACACATTTAGCTGGGCCAGAGACTGACATTAAAGTCCACTATATATTCTTTATAGTACATTTAAATGTTGACAAACTTTCTGGCTCATGGATCTGAGTTGAAGAAACATCCTGAGGGATTGATTTCTTTTCCTTTTTTTTTTTTTTTTCTTCCCCAAATGGAGACTCTCTCCAATTTATTTAAGAACTTTCACACGATTCCTCTGATATGGGTTTAAGAATAAAACAAAAGCTAGAAAATCTTTGGCCAAATCTCACATATAACACAACAAATATCCCTTTGAAACTTGTTCCAGCATATTACAAATCTGTCTAATATCTGAATATTTATCTAATCATGTTTAGGGTAATTTATGCCTATTTCCTTACTTCCTGTGTTTCATCTTTTTGTAACATGCCCTTTTGGTGTGGGGAACCATAGTCCATATAATGTCATCTATTTGGTGAGATTTAATCAAATATGAAACCCATATCTAATAATCTTTGATGCTCACATGTGTTCATCTTCAAAAACCTCAGGTTTAAATGCCTTAACCAATCAATCATTATATTAGGGGAACATATACACTCTTTAGGATAGGATCACTGCAAATTTTATAAATAAATACAGTGAAAATGTAAGACAACCTAGCATGCAAACAACTTGTCCATCAATAGTTATAAAATATAGCATACATTCAAGAATATGGAGAAGGAAATGGCAACTCACTCCAGTGTTCTTGCCTGGAGAATCCCAGGGACAGGGGAGCCTAGTGGGCTGCCATCTCTGGGGTCGCACAGAGTCGGACACGACTGAAGCGACTTAGCAGTAGCAACAAGAATATGGACGTTTCCAAAGTAGTGTGTCTTATGAGGAAATGTAAAGAAGTGTTCTTTGCTTTACAGAATAAGCCTGTGGGGTAACTCCGATAGTTGATAAATGTCTAGTCTGCACAGATGCTTTGAAAAACACATTTCTCATATATACTATGAATAAATGTGTTACCACAGAATTAATGTTAATTAGGTACTATATTTCACTTGATCTTCAGTTCAGGTAAGTTCAGTCTCTCAGTCGTGTCCGACTCTTTGCGATCCCAAGAATCACAGCACGCCAGGCCTCCCTGTCTATCACCAACTCCCAGAGTTCACCCAAACTCATCTCCAGCGAGTCAGTGATGCTATCTAACCATCTCATCCTCTGTCGTCCCCTTCTCCCCTGCCCCCAATCCCTCCCAGCATCAGGGTCTTTTCGAGTGAATCAACTCTTCGCATGAGGTGGACAAAGAATTGGAGTTTCAGCCTCAGCATCAGGAAAGTAGTATCTCTACTTTTGAATATGCTATCTAGGTTGGTCATAACTTTCCTTCCAAGGAGCAAGCGTCATGTAATTTCATGGCTGCAACCACCATCTCCAGTGATTTTGGAGGCCCAAAAAATAAAGTCTGACATTGTTTCCGCTGTTTCACCATCTATTTCCCATGAAGTGATGGGACCAGATGCCATGATCTTCATTTTCTGAATGTTGAGCTATAAGCCAACTTTTTCACTCTCCTCTTTCACTTTCATCAAGAGGCTTTTAGTTTCTCTTCACTTTCTGCCATAAGGGTTGTGTCATCTGCATATCTGAGGTTATTGATATTTCTCTCAGCAATCTTGATTCCAGCTTGGGCTTATTCCAGTCCAACATTTCTCATGATGTACTCTGCATAGAAGTTAAATAAGCAGGGTGACAATATACAGCCTTGACGTACTCCTTTTCCTATTTGGAACCAGTCTGTTGTTCCATGTCCAGTTCTAACTGTTGCTTTCTGACTTGTATATAGGTTTCTCAAGAGGCAGGTTAGGTGGTCTGGTAGTCCCATCTCTTTCAGAATGTTCCATAGTTTATTGTGTTCCACACAGTCAAAGGCTTTGGCATAATCAAAAAAGCAGAAATAGATGTTTTTCTGGAACTCTCTTGCTTTTTCCATGATCCAGTGGATATTGGCAATTAGATCTCTGGTTCCTCTGCCTTTACTAAAACCAGCTTGAACATCAGAAGTTCACAGTTCACATATTGCTGAAGCCTAGCTTGGAAAATTCTGAGCATTACTTTACTAGTATGTGAGATAAGTGCAATTGTGTGGTAGTTTGAGCATTCTTTGCAATTTCTTTTCTTTGGGATTAGAATGAAAACGTAGCTTTTCCAGTCCTGTGGCCACTGCTGAGTTTTCCAAATTTGCTGGCATGTTGAATGCGCACTTTCAGAGCATCATCTTTCAGGATTTGAAATAGCTCCACTGGAATTCCATCACCTCTACTAGCTTTGTTCATAGTGATGCTTTCTAAGGCCCACTTGACTTCACATTCCAGGATGTCTGGCTCTAGGTGAGTGAGCACACCATCATGATTATCTGGGTCATGAAGGTCTTTTTTGTACAGTTCTTCTGTGTATTCTTGCCACCTCTTAATATCTTCTGCTTCTGTTAGGTCCAGACCATTTGTCCTTTATCTAGCCCATCTTTGCATGAAATGTTCCCTTGGTGTCTCTAATTTTCTTGATGAGATCTCTAGTCTTTCCCATTCTGTTGTTTTCCTCTATTTCTTTGCATTGATTGCTGAGGAAGGCTTTCTTATCTGTCCTTGCTATTCTTTGGAACTCTGCATTCAGATGCTCATATCTTTCCTTTTCTCCTTTGCTTTTTGCTTCTCTACTTTTCACAGCTATTTATAAGGACTCCCCAGACAGCCATTTTGCTTTTTTGCATTTCTTTTCAATGGGGATGGTCTTGCAACCCTGTGGACTGTAGCCCGCCAGGCTCCTCTGTCCATGGGATTCTCCAAGCAAGAATCCTGGAGTGGGTGGCCATTTCTTCTCCAGGGGATCTTCCCAACCCAGGGATTGAACCTGTGGTCTTCCTGACCCAGGGAGTGAACCTGTGACTCTTAGCTCTCCTGCACAGCAGGTGGGCTATTTACCGCTGAGCCACTGGGAAAACACTTACTTGATATTAAGTTGTAGTTATTCAAGCTCTGGTTCACAGCTACTGTTTATAGTTTTATATATTTATATTTATGCATTTTGCATACTGTAAAGGCTTATATTCATAATATGAACATAAAATCACAGAAAAAAATACAATTTTAAAAGATGTATACTCTAATTATATTCTTAATTATTAAGGTTTAGATATTTTTCTTTTGACCTTTAGGAATTTCTGAACCTAGATTTAAATTTAAACCTATTTTAAGGACATTGAAAGAATGCCTAAGAAATATTTGAAATTGCGATCTAATATATGTTACATCATTATGTATAATACTTAATGTGATTATTTTAAAACTGTACCTCTTTGATACACTTTTGGTTACAAACGCATATTGAGGTTAAAGAATGCCTTACAAAATGATAGGTATATTCTTGAGTAAGAAAGAGATTTAGAATGTTCCATTTCCACTGAACGATGACATGAACTTCATCTTCAGGCTGTGCTCTACTAATTATCCCTACCTAAATTACCTAGTCTTCCCAAATGATAATCCTTTAGAACTTTAATTTTTTGACCACTCTGTTTTAATACCACACTTTTAAAATACTGCAGTAAGAATGAAAATAAAATACAGATTTACCCAGCATGTTAAACTACTACTTCCAAAATATTGTCCTATGAAATTACATGTATGATGAAAAATATACATTTAAAATACTTAAACTTATATAAATGCTTAATAAATACAAAATGTTATTAGACAGAAATCAGTCTGCAAAAATTCCTTTACATTTGTATTGAATTAATTATTGATTTTTCATCACCTACCTACCTATATCAGTCAGAGTTTCTCAGAGAAGCAGAATGAATACCATGTACATACTCAGGAAGATCCCCTGAAGGAGCGCATGGCAGCTCACTCAGTGCTGTGTTTATTATTGCTGTACACAAAGTGATTATGTTAATTATATACACATTTTTAAAATATTTCTTCCCATGATGGTTTATCATGGGAAATCATAGGATATATCATAGCATAGACTGCAGTCTCTGGGCTGCACAGCAGGACCTTGCTGTTTATCCATTCTGTGTGCAAAACCTGATATTTGCTCACCCCAGCCTCCCACCACAGCCCTCCACCAGCCCCGTGCCCTAGCCATCACCGGCTGCTCTCTACGTTCATGGCGCTGTCTCTGTTTCATAGGTAGGTTCACTTGTGCATACTTAAGATCCCACGTATAAGAGAGAGCGTATGGTATTTGTCTTTCGCTTTCTGACCTACTTCAGCGAGTGTGATGATCTCTAATCCATCATGTAGCTGCCAGTGGCATCGTTTCGTTTATTTTTATTCCATTGTATCTGGGTACCACATCTTCTTTATCCATTCTGTTGACAGATGTTCAGGTTGTTCCCATGCCTTGGCTTGTGCAGATACTGCTGCTATGAACATAGAGGAGCAAGGATGTTTTCTACTTAGAGCTTTGTCTGGATATATGCCCAGGAGTGGGATTGCTGGATCATACGGTCATTCTATGTTTCATTTTCGAGGAACCTCCATACTGTTTGCCACGGTGGCTGAACCAGCTTACATTCCCACCAACAGCGTAGCAGGCAGAGAACCTCAGTCTTTTCTTTTAAGGCTTTCAGCTGATTGGATGAGAGCAACTCACAGTGTGCAGGCTAATTTGCTTTATTCAGAACTTACTGAGTTAAATGTTAATCACCTCTAAAAAAGGGCTTCACAGGTGGCTCAGTGATAAAGAATCCACCTACACTGCAGGAGTTGCAGAGATATGAGTTCGATCCCTGCCTGGATTGGGAAGATCCCTGGAGGAGAGCAAGATAACCCACTCTAGTATTCTTGCCTGGAGAATCCCATGGACAGAGGAGCTACTGTCCATAGGGCTGCAAAGAGTTGGATGTGATTGACACGACTGAGCATGCACGCACACACATCTAAATAACAACTTCACAGCAGCAACACCAGAATGGTATTTAACCAAACAACTGGGAACCATAGATTATCCAAGCTAGCACATGAAGTTAATGATGACACTGAGTCAGGACATTTTCCTGGTCTTCCTGAAAATCACACCAAAGCAGCAAGGAGAGGGGATACCACCTGTGACCTCAATTTTCAGGAGAATCAGGACGAAGCTATAATAAGTTGCCTCTCTCATATATGTGAAAGCTGCCAAAAGGAGTTTCAGTTCAGTTCAGTCGCTCAGTCGTGTCTGACTCTTTGCGACCCCATGAATTGCAGCACGCCAGGCCTCCCTGTCCATCACCAACTCCCAGAGTTCAGCCAGTCCCACGCCCATGGAGTCAGTGATGCATCCAGCCATCTCATCCTCTGTCGTCCCCTTCTCCTCCTGCCCCCAATCCCTCCCAGCATCAGAGTCTTTTCCAATGAGTAAACTCTTCGCATGAGGTGGCCAAAGTACTGGAGTGTCAGCTTCAGCATCATTCCTTCCAAAGAACACCCAGGGCTGATCTTTAGAATAGACTGGTTAGATCTCCTTGCAGTCCAAGGGACTCTCAAGAGTCTTCTCCAACACCACAGTTCAAAAGCATCAATTCTTCAGCACTCAGCCTTCTTCACAGTCCAACTCTCATATCCATACATGACCACTGGAAAAACCATAGCCTTGACTAGACGGACCTTAGTTGGCAAAGTAATGTCTCTGCTTTTGAATATGCTATCTAGGTTGCTCATAACATTTCTTCCAAGGAGTAAGCATCTTTTAATTTTATGGCTGCAATCACCATCTGCAGTGATTTTGGAGCCCCCCAAAATAAAGTCTGACACTGTTTCCACTGTTTCTCCATCTATTTCCCATGAAGTGATGGGACCAGTTGCCATGATGTTCGTTTTCTGAATGTTGAGCTTTAAGCCAACTTTTTCACTCTCCTCTTTGACTTTCATCAAGAGGCTTTTTAGTTCCTCTTCACTTTCTGCCATAAGGGTCGTGTCATCTGCATATTTGAGGTTATTGATATTTCTTTCGGCAATCTTGACTCCAGCTTGTGTTTCTTCCAGCCCAGCGTTTCTCACAAGTCATGAAGGAAGAGATCAGGGTGAGTTGAGCAGGCTGTTCTGTGACAGCATCGGCAACAGGTGAGGGGCTCACTCAGAAGTGCAGAAGCCACATCTCTTGGACAGGAAAGAGCATGACCTCTGCACCAAGCTTGACAAAAGAACAGAGCACAGGGGATGTTTGGAATTCTGTGGGAGCACACCAAGACACGCAGAGGAGCCAAGGAGACTGCTAGGTCGGAAGGGGTCTGTTTCTACAGCAGCAGGAGCAGAGACTTAAGCTGTGAAGTCTGGAATGTTGCCTAAGATCTTCTCACACCCACATCTACACGAAGAATCTGTAAATAGCTGGTTTAGGCAAATCCAACTAATCCTGTGATATGTACTCTAAAATTATATGGCCCAAATCAATATATGAATGTTGTAAAAAATGTAATAAAGATCCCAAAAGTAACCAAAAAGTTTTTTAAATCTCAGATTCTTTCATCTTCTACTCTATATACTCCAGGGTGCTCTCTCCATCTCACTCAAGCAAAAGCTAAACTTTAAAAAGCCTAGAAGACCCTATATGATCTCATACCCCATTACCTCGGACTTCCAAATCTCTGTGTCCCTGGCTTTCTTTCTTTTCCAAGAAAATTTCAAGTACAGTAGTATCTCAGGGACTTTTCTCTTGCTCTTTTCCCCCCCAGCATATTCGTCCTCAGATATCTATATGGCTCACTCACTCAGCTCCTTCAAATTTTAATCAGCTATCATTTCCCAGAAGTGATTGTCACAGGTGAACTTATTTTATAACTGAGACCAACGCATGAATATTCCTCATTCCTCTTCTCTGAGCTGTATTTTCCTGCAAAGCACAGTTCACAATTTGACACATTAAATATTTTCATCAGCTTTTGTTGTATTTGATTTTATTTGCTGTTGTATCCTCAGTGCCTGCTTCAGTATAGGAATTCACAATATATTTGTTAATTACTGAATGGTTGAATGAATGAGTGGACACTCTTCAGAAAATGTTTCCACATAGCAGATAAAAAACATGGCCAAGTGTATTACTAAAAAATTAAGAAAACTGACTTAAATCATGACCCAAGAAAGGAAACTTACAAAGGAAAAATATCAGAACTTAGAGCAGAAGTAAGGGAACAGTAGCGAAAGATGCAATAAGAACTGGTGCAAGAAAGGAATAAGTAGGAAAAAAAGAAACATCACATATGTAAAAAGCAAATTTGAAGAAGAAAAATAGATACCTCAGCTGACCCAATAAGTAACATATGAAATAGAAATAAATAAAGCAAGGAAAAAGTGCTGGAAATTAACTGTTTATATAGATTAGATAAGAAAATGTGATATATCCACACAGTGAACCATCAAACAGAAACATACAAGGAAAAAAACTATTCAGACAATATAGATGAAAAAACCAGATATAAAGCGTACATACTATATGATTTCCCTTACATGAAAATCTAAAAAAAATGAAATGCTAGTATCAGCATAGACTGGAGATCGCCTGGAGCCAGAGTGGAGGCAGGAACTAACTGCAAGCAACATGGCAGAAGTTTCGGGGGTCATGGGAGGCCCTAAAATTTCCAACTCCAGCTCCACTCCGTTTGCCAAAGCTCATGGAACTCTGTACTTATGCTAAAAGATATGTCTCAATATATTCTTTTTGTTTTGGTATAAGAATGAGAGAGAAAAATAATTGATTTAGAAATGAGGCGAAGAACGTCTAATACACACATAATTGAAATTCTCTGTGAAGAAAATAGAAATAACATTTAAATACATAAAATCAAGATAATGTTTCTGAGATAAATGTTTATTTATTAATTTAACTAAATGATGTATTCACTATGTATTAACTATTAAGCATTCTTTATGGATTAACTCAAACTCATAACAACCCTCAAAGGTAAATCTTAATATTTGCCTATGATACAGATTAGGAGACTGAAGTACATATAATATATCCCATATAATATATCCAGCTTCTCAGCTAATAAGTGGCAATGCCCTAGCTATTCACACACTAAAAGGACACATTATAAGCCAAAGGAAACTGAATAGGATGCTAAACAGCCAGACATAGGTTGGCCAAATTATTAGACTTTAACTATAAAGCAACAAAGAGAAAATAAACAATATTTATAGGGGGTAAAATAAGGCTGGCTTCAGACCTCCACATAGATGCCAAAGACAGTGGAAAACATAACAAAAAATGATAGAAAAATGAAGAAAAGCCATTTACAAGTTTTATAGTAACTATAGATGTCTTAAAAGTATAATACTAAAAACGAAAAAAAAATCATAAAATGTTCCCACTTGGAGTTCATCTTACAGCTAAAAATTCAGCAAACAAATGATAACAGGAAAGTGTAGACTAAAATGTTGGGTGATGTGTTAACAGAGTTCTCCAGAGAAAGTGAAGCAATAAAATGCGGGAATTGCTGATAAGGCACAGACTCACGTGATTTTGGAGGCTGACAAGTCCAGCATCTGCGGGGGGCCATCAGGCTGGGAACCAGGAGAGCCAGCATTTCAGCTCAGGTCCTCAGTCAGCCTGCTGGAGAGTCCTGTGCGGCCTGCTGGAGAATCCTCACTGGCTTGGGGGAGACTCTGCTGTCCTTTTGTTCTATTCAAGGCTTCAACCGACTGAATTGTTGGATGAGACCCACTCAGATTATGGAAGACAATATTCTTTACTCAAGTCTACTTATTTAATATTAATCTCTTTCAAAAGTGTCACAGAAATATCCAGAATAGTGTCTGGATAGTATCTGGGTAGTCCACGGACCAGCCAAGTTGATACATGAAATTAAGCATCATGGTTGGTAAAAACAATATTGTGATAAATAGGCAATAAATTAGAAGTTAACAAAACAAGTAAAAGAATGTAACTATAAACCTGATTATAGAAAAAACTTCTCTTAACTCCAATTAAATGCTAATCAAAACTGTAAAACCTCTAAGAAAGCAAAGATAATACAAAA
Organism: Aepyceros melampus; assembly: GCA_006408695.1. Classification (NCBI taxonomy): domain Eukaryota; kingdom Metazoa; phylum Chordata; class Mammalia; order Artiodactyla; family Bovidae; genus Aepyceros; species Aepyceros melampus. The sequence goes on along the minus strand of SJXQ01010718.1, from coordinate 443,211 downwards.
TACTCCATATTTGTGTATGTGAAATGTAGATTCAGAGAAAAATGTGCAACCTTAACTTTTATCAGTTAAAAAGAATGGATTAAGTAACATTATAACCACGTGCAGAAATAAATTTAAAGCAAGCATAAGGAAAGAATTAATAAAAATGAAGGAATTAGTAAAGATAAAATTCAAATTTAATGAGAAAAATAATCAAAATCCAAAAACTGCTTCTTTGAAGAAAAAAGTCAGCACTAAAACAGAAAAATCTAGTTAATTAAGATCACTTGGAAGAAAGCATATAACAGGAAGGCAAATGATGAAATGTCCAAAAAGACACAGAAGTAGAACTGGATGATTGATAAATGCTGTGTTGACACTGTAAAAACACATTTGACGCAGCCATTAAAAGAATACATTTGAATCAGCTCTGAGATGGATGAAACTGGAGCCTGTTATACAGAGTGAAGTAAGCCAGAAAGAAAAACACCAATACAGTATACTAACACATATATATGGAATTTAGAAAGATGGTAACGATAACCCTGTATGCGAGACAGCAAAAGAGACACAGATGTATAGAACAGTCTTTTGGACTCTGGGAGAGGGTGAGGGTGGGATGATTTGGGAGAATGGCATTGAAACATGTATACTATCATATATGAAACGAATCACCAGTCCAGGTTCGATGCAGGATACAGGATGCTTGGGGCTGGTGCACTGGGATGACCCAGAGGGATGGTATGGGGAGGGAGGAAGGAGGGGGGTTCAGGATAGGGAACACGTGTATAACCTGTGGTGGATTCATGTTGATGTATGGCAAAACCAATACAATATTGTAAAGTAATTAACCTCCAATTAAAATAAATAAATCTATATTTAAAAAAATAAAAACACATTTGACATCTGAATAACAGATATTTTTCCTAACAAAAATAATTTGTCAAAACTGATGTTGAAAGCCAGAAAATCCAAAAAGGTTAATTCCCATAAAACAATTGAAAGCAAAATGGTCAAAGATTAATCCTCCTAGAGAGCAGTAGAATCAAAGGGATTCATAGGAGAATTCCAACAAATGTTTAACAATCAGGCTATTGAAATGCTATTAAACTGCTTCAGGCATGAAAAAGAAAGCAAGTTCATAAAATGAATATGACATTGATACAAAAGTCATGTTAAGACTGCTTTAAAAACAAACTATAGAACAATGTTACTTATAAATATTGATGCAAAAATCTTAAATAAAATACCAAAAAAAGAAATTAGAGCAAAATTATAAGATAATTTTACCACAACTGACTAAGTTTTATCACACAAATGTAGTGATGTTTCAAAATCAGGAAATCTATAATATAAGTAATAATCACCAGCACAGATAATAAAAACCATTTGAAAAAATTTGAGTAACCACACTTAATTTTTAGTTATTATAGGAATGTCATTTTTGTAGGTGAAAAAATAAATGACATACTGTCCAGCCTAATGACATCAAATGAGATAAAAGTCAATATATTGATTGTAAAAATATATGTTTCTGTTCACGGGTCAATGAGTTTAACAGAGGAAGAAATCAGAGGTAAAACATTTTAGAAGGAGAATGTAAAAATTTATTATTTACTAAGAAATAATGGTTTTTCAGTAGAACCCAAGAGAATAAATTAGAAAATTCTTACAAAAATTCATTAAATTTAAGGAATATTGTTAATCAGTCAGGCAGTTCAATCACTCAGTCGTGTCTGACTCTGTGACTCCATGGATTGCTAATATTCAGGATCAAACAGCTTTCATATATAACCAGTTAGAAAATATGATTCAAGGGAAAGAAACCCTATTTACAATATCAAGGTTAAACAGGAAAAAGTAACCATAACAAAGATGAAAAAGGTTTCTTTCCAGAAAATTCTAAAGCAGCATTGAATGACAAGGCATAGACACAAACAAGCGTAACAGCATGCTGGTCATGGGATAGGCGTGAGAATACCAAAATGACCTTAATTCTTCTCTATGATTTTTGATAAAACATGCACAAACATTGTTTTCCAGTCACCAAGTTGCGTCCAGCTCCTTGTGACCCCATGAAATGCAGCACACCAGGCTTCCCTGCCCATCACTGTCTCCCTGAGCTTCCTCAAACTCATGTCCATTGAGTCCGTGATGCCATCCAACCATCTCATCCTCTGTCATCCCTTCTCTTCTTGCCCTCAATTTTTGCCCTCTTTGCCCTCTTGCCCTCTCCTTGCTGTCCAAGGGACTCTCAAGAGTCTTCTGCAGCACCACAGTTGGAAAGCATCGATTCTTCTGCGCTCAGCCTTCATTATGGTCCAACTCTCACATCCGTGCATGACTACTGCGAAAACCATAGCTTTGACTATACAAATCTTTGTTAGCAAAGTGGTGACCCTGCTTTTCAAAACAATGTCTAGGTTTGACATTGCTATTTTTTGAAGGAGCAAGATCTTTTAATTTCATGGCTGCAGTCACCATCCGCATTGATTTTGGAGCCCAAGAAAATGAAATCTCACAATGTTTCCACATTTTCCCCATCTATGTGCCATGTTGTGATAGGACTGGATGCCATGATCTTAGTTTTTTGAATGTTGAGTTTTAAGCCAGCATTTTCATTCTCCTCTTGAACCCCATGAACAATAGGACATAAATATAGTAAGTATGCATTGGGCTTCCCTGTTGGCTCAGATGGTAAAGAACCCGCCCGCAGTGAGGGAGGCCTGGGTTCGGTCCCTGGGTTGGGAAGAGCCCTGGAGGAGGGTGTGGCAGTCAACTGCAGTGTTCTTGTCTGGAGAGTCCTCAGGGACAGGGGCACCTGGCTCCCTGCAGTCCACGGGGTCACAAAGTGTTGGACACGACTGAGCGACTAGCACACACACACAGTATAAATTTGACAAACTAATAATTATATCACAACTAGTTAAAATGTTTAAATAGAAAAATATACGAAGAAAAAGTTTTAGCAAAGCTATTTAAAAGAAAGGAAGACCAAGCTTATGAGATAGCAATTTATTTATCACACAGTTCATTTTAGTAAAGCTTCAACATTAAAACAGTGAGGTATTGGCCCATAAATAAACAGTGAGCACAGAGCATCCAGAAATCTATACAAATACATAAATGTATATATATGTGTGTGTCTTTGAAAGATAATAAAGTTAGCATATCAAACTGGTGAAGAGAAGATGACCTGTTCAATAAATGGCATTGAAATAACTGGAGAAAATTAGGCTATATCCATACCTCATAGTAGATAATAAGATAAACTCCAAATGAACCAAATATTTAAATAATACATTAACATACCTTTAAAGAAAAGATAGATATATTTATCTATGTAAATTTGAAGAACTTCCACAAGGCCAAATAATGTATATAAGCATAGTCAAACGGGGAAAACAAAAAAATGAAGAAATAATATTTGTTAAGTCAGGTCAAAAACATCTCAACAAAAATGTCAATATTAATATGAAGAATATTGTAAGAAAGATAACTTAATAGGTCTTTGATGTAAGAATATAACCAAAGAGTTCACAGGAAAGAAAATATTCTTTTAAATGTGAAAAGCCAAGCATAAGCTCAATGAGAGTTTAAAAAATTTGCACTGATGACACAGAAATGACACTTTTTTAGCGCTTTGATTTGAAAAACTGAATGAAACTTTATTTTACACTGTTAGTAATGCTCTGTAGAAGTCAGACTCATACATTTCCACAGTAAGCACGCATTCAGAACTTTTATGATGATCAGTTGATGTCCATGAAAAATGAAAATGTATATGTAGTCTGACCTGGTTAATCTTACTTCTGGAAATTCTTCCATGGATATACCCTTGTTTTAAATAAGTACCAGGTTATTAACTGCATTAAAATTTTTTAAAGACAAATTTTCATCACTAGGTAGCTGTTTAAATTATGCTGCATTCATATAGTACAAAAATATGCAACTGATAAAATGAGAAAGCATCTAAAGTGTGGATATGGACAGATTTAGCGTTAAATGTCATGCTGTAGAGAGCACATATAAAATTCTACATTTTTGTGAAAACTGAAAAATGAAATGCATATCATATCTACCTGTTCATGCATATAGAGAAACTGCTGATAATTGGCCGTCCGTGGGGCAAAGGTGATACCTGGGTAGATAGAGAATAGGGATATGGAAGGTTTTTTTTTTCTCTATAACTTACACTCAATATATTTTTAAAAGTTTTGGCCAGGTAAAAATTTTATCTAGTAAAATTATTAAGTTTTTAAAAATATAAATTTTAATGCTGAGTATTGTGTGAATATCCCTGAAACTCAACTTCCTATTAAGTCTAAGTCATAAATCTAGAGTTATGTCTTTGTTTTTACATATCCATGCAACAGCTGCAATTATGTGTTTATTTCTGCATTGTTCTCATCTAGCTTAAATTGTAGATATCTCATCTTACACATCTACCCAAATGGTTTATATTTAGCATGATGCATGCAATTTGGGTTCATATTGATAGGGAATCTTTTTTTTTAAATGTTTTAAAACAGTTAAAAAAAGCTTTAATCAAAGCCAATTTATTTTAATGTGAAAAATGCATCATTTAAGTCACCAAATTTACATTCCTCCTACTCTCCTCCCCTGCCCCACCAAAAAAGAAAAAGAAAAAGAAAGAAAGAAAGGGAAAACACATCATATAGGGAATTCGTTGAAAAGTCTACTCCAACCAAGCCCCAGAAGCTTCCCACCTCCACCACCATCATACACACCCATTTGGAAGTGGAATCCCAGGGTCAGGTGATGAAACTTATACTTATTGGTGATGCCTTCTCAGACAGGAAACAAAACTGAAATATCAAGAAGTTGTCCAAAAATATTAGCTGAAACTTCTGTGTTTGATACGTGAAGAATATTTATAGTTTCTATGCCATGTTGAAATTAGGATTAGATATATCACTGATACCAGTAATCAGTAATTTAGTAGCATCCCTCGGCTCCATTGGTGATTAATTGGTGTGTGCTGATATGAGCCAGTGATGAGGCCAAGCTCCATGGAGAAGGAAGAAGGCACGGGCCCAACTTCCACTTGTCCCCACAAGTTACTAGCCATCTTGGACCCTAGACTGGACCGGCCATCTTCCAGATACCTCCACGTGAAGCCAAACAGCACAATGTGGGATGGAAGAATTGCCCAACCAAGTCCTACCCAGGTTACTGACCCTAAACATTTGGGGGTATAATAAAATCACTTGCTATTTTAAGACACTGAGTTTCAGGTAGTTTGTTACATAGTATTATATAGCTGGTGCAAAGAATATAAGAAACATCATTAACTGAATTAGAGATATATTGGATATATTTTTAAATTAAAAAAAATGTTGAAATTGTTTTCACTTTCCATTTTCAAACGAGCCAAAAGCCCTCTCCTAACAAAGTGCTGTTTAACTAAGATCAATTTTCATCTCCCTTTGAGTCTTTTGTGACTATTCAACCTCCACACAATTAGGCTACTATGTCTCATATCAATTAAATGTGTATTTTATAATTCGAAGAAAACTAAACAGTTTGAAAATTGAGAGATTATTTTCCCAGTGTTTGACTAGTTATTCACATCATGACAGTGTCAGAGATTCACAGTGAGCATGTTTTATTAAATATGAATTCCAGCCACTTCAACAATAATAATAATTTTTCAATTAGTCTAGTTCCTTTTCATTTTTCATCCTATAAATCCAATATTCCTAAGACTGAAGATTTGGCAAGCCCCTGGCAGCCTGACGAGGCCCCTTTATTAACTTCTGCTTGCTAAGAACAGCGCTGCTGACATGGGCCTGCCTAGAAAAGCCCATGAATATTAACTTTCCATCTCAGTCCAGGCATGTGACCGAGACTCTGGGCTACATCGCTTTAGGCCTGCTGGCAAGAGAAAACCTGTTTAATTACCTGCCCCAGCTGTACTTACTAAGAGGAATGATTATTAAATCTGTCTCTCTATTTCACAGTTTCAGCGTACAATTCAAACATATGCCGAGAGAAACGGAGGACATAGCTCCTACAGGAGTAGACAGCTCTAAAACCCTCATCGCGATAGGCGTCCTGAGTATTGTTGCCCAGGGCTCAGCCAAACCTCTGTTCTCCGATATGAAATTGGAAGGTTCTTAGATACTCTGCCAACACTGTAACTGAATGTAGCCTTTCATCATTTATCCGTATTATCGTCCAGTTCATGCACAAAGGAAGAGAATGCTTGGTCTTTTCCTTCTTTACCTGCTGGAGGATAATTTGAGTCCTTTCCTCTGAAGTCCAAAGACATGATAAAGCCACAAACTTGTGCTGACCCACTCTGTAAATTCTTTCCATCTGTTTCTCTGAGTTCACTGCCATCCTACTGTTAATGACAGAGATAACACATATCCTCAGAGAACCCTAAGTGACCCATTGTCATTAGAATTCCTGCTGTATCATAAAGAGTTATGCAATTTTTATCCGTGTTCACAATAACCTTGCACCTTTAAATAGCCTCTGCACACTCCTCAGAGACAAACACCAAAATTTGGTAATACCGTCGAAGCGTCTGCCTCCAATGCGGGAGACCCGGGTTCGATCCCTGGGTTGGGAAGATCCTCTGGAGAAGGAAATGGCAATCCACTCCAGTATTCTTGCCTTGAGAATCCCATGGACGGAGAAGCCTAGTAGGTTACAGTCCATGGGGTCGCAACGAGTCGGACACGACTGAGCGACTTCACCACCACCACCACCACCTTTCAGTCACATTTTTCTAAAAGCATTTCTCCATTCATAAACGTCTTTTGTTGTCTAATTTCATAACTTGTATCTCTTTTTGCTATCACGTATCCTTTTATAAATCACTGGTAGATTAAATCTCCTTTCTTGCCTGTAGACCTTATACAGTTTCTGTTAAATGCTACTGAAAAATAAACTAGCTTGTACATTCACTCAATTTGTATCAGTGATTAGGTATTTCAACCTAAGTGCCCGTTTAAATAATTCAGGTAACCTCCTGTAGCATTTAGTAATTAACATCCATTCTGTTTTGCAATTGTGTTTGGAATTTTGTGTGGCGGTTATTAGGTGAAGTGGACAGAGTAACCCATGGGAACTGACCAGAGAGATGTTGTGTTTCCTTCCAGTCAGAATTCGCTCTGACGGTGTCAAACACAGCTCTCAATCATAAAGAGAGGGGCTTCACTAATACGCGTCTGTGGGGTTAGTCGTGGGGAAACTGCACTCTTTCTCACCGCACTAAAGCATGAGGTTTTCAGTACAAATAATGTATTATCATCTGGAATATCTGTAAAACCCGCATGACCAGCCATGTGCTCCTGAGTAAATCACAGCAATTATATCAACATTTGATAAAATGTAAAAATTCAAGGGCATTCCTAGACTCTTCTCTTCATCTTACACTCTTTACTGAGAGGTTTATAACAGTGATTTTGTCTAACTCTATGAAATGCGACAGAGCCTTCATGTAAGCTTTGGTCTCCAAACCATGGAACATGGAGGAGAGTGTGACAAAATAAAGACATTGTGAGCTTACAGCTCATTCTCGGCTCGATTCTAATTCTGTGATTCATTTTTTATGTTATCTGAGACTCATTATTTACCTTTTTTTCTTGTTAGATTATTATTATTTTTTTTTGGATGAGTCTCTGTGATAAATAAAAATGCTTGGGCCTCCTGTTCCTAGGATGGTCACTATTGTCTGTCAGCCTGTCAACAAACTTGGTGTTTGTTTTTTTTGAGGAGGATTGTATTTTTCAAATTGAGGAATAATTGATGCAGAACACTATATTAGTTTCAGTACATAATATATACATATATATTTAATAAATCCAGTAAACTTCCATCACCATACATAGTCACAAATATTTTCCCTTGCGATGAGAATTTGTAAGATCCACTCTCTCCCAAGGGGCTTATTTATTTTATAACTGGACGTTTGTACCTTTTCATTTCATTTTTCTTAAGATCAGTTCTTTATCTGCAAACTAAAGGGTTTGTTTTAGAATAACCATTTGAACGTTCTCTTTGAACTTTAAAATTCAAAAAGTCATTAAGTTTTTTGTATTACTGGATGGTTATAAGGATGAAATTACTGACTGCTGTTAATATGCACAGGCTAATCACAGGCCCTGCCACAGAGCAAGCTGTCGCAGAGGGAATGGCCGGAATGTTTCCATATGGCCACACCTAGCCCGTCTCATGCTGCGTAACTTTATACCAGAATAGGTCGCCGTTCCTCTAGGTTCCACTGCAGTTCACTAGCTGTCATCAATATTCGGTTCTTCTTTACCTCTGGGAACCCTGAAGCCTGCATTTATCAGGCTTGTAAGTTGGATGTAGCGCTGGTTCTGACCAAAGAAATGCGAGCAGGCAGAAGGTGTGTTACCTCGTGACGGAGTTAGGACACTTCTGCGCACGCTTCTCCAGGCTGCACTCCTCTGCCGCTGGTTCAAGGCTCAGCTGTGAGCACAAAATGAGCCCCCAAGTGCTTGTGTGGAGCAGAGATTCCTCACAATCCAGGGTGCGAGCAAGAAGTTAACATGTGTTAAGTCACTGCAGTTTGGATTGGGTTTACTGAGCATAAAGATCCCCTGGAGGAGTAAAGGATGACCCACTCCATTATTCTTGCCTGGAAAATCCCATGGACAGACGAGCCTGGTGGGCTATGGTCCATGGGGCCGCAAAGAGTCAGACACGACTGGGCCCTTGCGCAGAGAGGGCACAAGTTGTTGTTCAGTCTCTCAGTCAAGAAGCTGAAGTTGCATAGTTCTGTGAAGATCCGCAAGACCTTCCGGAACTCCCACCAAAAACAAAGATGCCCTTTTCATCACAGGAGACTGGAATGCAAAAGTAGATATCAGGAGATACCTGGAGTAACAGACAAGTTTGGGATACAAAATGAAGCAGGGCAAAGGCTAATAGAGCTCTGCCAAGAGAAAGCATTGGTGATAGCAAACACCTTCTTCCAACCACAGAAGAGACAGCTCGGCACGTGGGCATCACCAGAGGGTCAGTCCTGAGACCAGATGGATGATGTTCTTGCAGAGCACAAGAGTCTGCCCTGGAGAACACGCTGCGTGCCTTTCAAATGTGTCCACGCACTTCCTGCCTTTTTCCATGACACTTAGATAGTTATCTATTTCCCGTCTCTCAAGCTCATCATTAAACTATAGCTCAGTTTGGTTATGTGATTCATAGACTTACCACCTAAATCTCTTTCAGAGTTGCCCTTGCTCTCAGTCCTACAGTGCCCCGGTCCGGCCTCTCAGCCTTTCTCCCTAGGTCCTGCTGTGTCCTCCTGACCGGGTCTCTCTGCCTACAGATCACCTCGTGCAGATCTCTGCCTGTGATTACATGTGAAGTGTAAATTTTGCCTTATCCATCTCCTTTTAAAAAATACCTTAAATATCAGAAGTCACAGCCCAGCAGTGTGACAAACAAGTCTTTCCGAGGAGTTAATCCCTCCACCCCCTACCTTTCTTTGCCCGGAATGCTGATGTTTAGCAAATACCGCGCTACCTGTAGCTCTGGGATACACCCTGCTGTTTGTTGCACACCTTGCTGACATCTCCTATGCTATTCTGTTTACTTAGAATGACTCCCCCCATCCTGGAAGATTTGGTCGTAAACCTCGTCCTTGAAATCCCAGGATTTCTGTGCGGCATCCCACTGTGTTGCTACACTTTCTCAGTGTATACTCCTAAGCCTGTTGTTATCCTATTATAATGAAACTGTTGGTGTCTTTTCTGCCGGCTCGATCCAGAGCACCTCAAGGCAAGGCCATGCATGTCGTGGATCGTTCTCAGCTGCCTGCACAGTGCCTGCTGGTGCTTTGGAAGCATTGGTGGGATAGTCCCAGCTGTAAGAGCCACTGTTCTGAACGCCTCCAGCCCCTATGCTATTCTCTCTGATTCTGCGGTTGCTTGTCCCCCTGTCTGCCATTGCTGGGCCTCCTCACTCAGCCACCCTGCCGACTGGCTTCTGTTTCAGTTTTCCTGATGAGACAGAAGTCATGCCGAGCTCTCTGCCCGTGGGCTGTCTAAACCCTACTCTTGTCACTTCCTCTTTGCAGAGCTAAACGTTGTTCCCCCTGCACCCTGCCAAGAGGAGGACTATCACCAGAACAAACCCATCCCTTGGGATTCGTGATGCAAACTTCTTTCGAATGTCAAGCTTACTTTACCTGTTGTATGAAACTTTTCATATCTAGCTGTAACCCAAGTCAGGCCCAGAGAACCATAGAACTATCTTTTGCTTTTCAAAGGGACTCATTCTCCTGTAACAGAAACAAACATTTTGAGCATCCGCTTTTGCTCTTGCAATTTACAAAAAAAAGTTTAGCGGGTCTAAAAGATCTTTCTGCTTTAGGAGGTGGGGGTAGGAGGAGCAGTTAGAGAAAAAATGGCATTTCATATTGAAGTAATAGTAGATGACACAGTGATATGGTTCAGAATAAAAGGAGTTTGAAGCAAAAACAAAAAACTAGTGCATAAAGAAGGTGACATCAGCCACAATAGTGTATCTTTTCAAATTAAGTCTTTTTAATATGGACAATGGCCACTTTTTTTCAGGTACTTCATGCTAAAATTTTTACAAATAGGAATTTCATAATTAATAAATTTATGATTAAAGTGCATTTATAATTAATTTTATAGTCCTAGTTTATGTCACAGAAACTACTCCACTGACCGTCCCTTTTATCTGTACTCAGAAGGGTCCAGCACATTCCCAGTGATCGCTGAGTAGCATTGTTGATGATCAGTTAATGTTCACATTTCAGGCTCCCCTGAAACTCTTTCAAGAAGTGAACCCATTCTTCATCTGCAGTTCATCAACATCCATTCAAAAAAGAGAAATCCCAGGTTAACCTCACCACGGCAATATCAGGAGATAGGAGAGCCCCGACCTCATGACTGAGGGACATGTGAGACTCAGAAGCGTTCCACAATTTGTTGAATGCTCTGTTGTCAACCTCCTGAAACTCTTTTAATAGTTTTGAACCAAAGATCCCCATTTTCATTGTGCATTGGGTTCCACAAATTATATACTTGATCCTGGCTGAAGCAGTGGTCATGAGTTTCTCATGAGACCTTTCATAAAGATGTCATTGGTCATTTGCAAAGAGTCTACAGCGTAAAAATCCAGGAGTCCATGTGGAAAGTCAGAGTTAATTCTTCCTTAGCTAGATTATTGGACCTCTCCAAAACTCTCAGGAAATATGTATAAGCTAGACAAAAAGAAACTAAAAATACCCGTTCCAGAAAACATAGTTGGTCTCATCATCACGTGCATGCTCGTGTGCGGGCATCCTCAGTTGCTTCAGTCGTGTCTGACTCTGCGACCCCATGGACTGCAGCCCACCAGGCTCCTGCGTCCATGGGATCCTCCAGGCAACAACACTGGAGTGGGCTGCCCTGCCCTCCTCCAGGCGATCTTCCTGATCCAGGGATTGAACCTGAGTCTTTTATGTCTCCTGCCTTGGCAGGCAGGTTCTTTACCTGGGAAGCCCCTTGTCATCATTATCCATACCACATATTTAGCTTTATGTGTGTTGGAAAGGAAAAATAATTTTCCCTTTACCCTTCTAGGTTCTTGGCTGAGACCTGCCTCCCCCACCCCACAACCACCAGCACTGTGTTAGAACACCAGATGAACGGGAGAAAAGCAAACAGAAGTTTAGTAGCATGAATACCTCCTGTATGCATGGGGATACCCAGGAAAACTGAGTAACTCCTAGAAATAACCCAAGCTTCTACGCTAACTACCACCTCCAGCAAAAGACTTCAAATGCTGGGGGTGGGGAGAAAGGTTATCAGGCCAAGCACATTAACAAAGGTGCACTTTTAGAAGGCTTGGAGTCCAACTCCGTTGATAGGAATTTCTAGGGTTTCAGGATCTTCCTCTTCCTGGTCCTGGAAAAAGACATTTTTACAAATGGAGATTTCCCTTATAAATGCAAATATCTCTTAGAAAGACCTCTGGTTTTCGGAGTTTTTCCTATGCCTGCTGTTTCTTAAAAATGATGAGCCCAAAATAATCCTTGGGCTTCCTTGGTGGCTCAGATGATAAAGAATCTGCCTGCAATGCAGGAGACCTGGCTTCCATCCCTGGGTGGGGAAGGAAGGGCGTGGCAACCCCCTTCAGTATTCTCGCCTGGAGGATTTTATGGGCAGAGTAGTCTGGTGGGCTATAGTCCATGGGGTCACAAAGAGACAGACATGACTGAGTGTCCAACTCTCACTTTTCAAAATAATCCTGATGACAATGAGACATATGGAGTTGAGGGGAGGGGGAGGGAATTATGATATTAACAGAAGATTTGCTTAGGAAATTTGAAAAGGTAATTTCCAAGCTCAGACTCTTGTTTGGAAAACCTATAGATGAGAGAGTAAACAATTATCTTGACAACAGTTGATCTGCTCCTCTTCCTTTGTAATCTAAATTGGAAGAAGTGTTATTAAAACTTCAGTTGCCACATCAGGATAAACTTAAACTATTTTCCTCATAGTTCATCCAACTGCAGCCCAGTTAAGAATTGTTGCATTGTGAAGAGCTGTATTTTGCTCACAATTAATTCATTGAGCCTTCCTTTTAGTAGCCTTGATCAGAACAATTTCATTTGTTATTCATTCTGATTTACATAAATACTTCACAGCATTTCACTATAAAGGACACTTAAAATGAAGAACAACATTTATTTCTCTCCTCTTGTATGCAATTCTTTATTTCATGTTTTATTTGAAGAGGGTTGTTATGATCAGCACACAGGAGCTAGTGAAAACATAATTTAAAGTCTTAAATGGTGATCATTTCCAGTCTTTTAAAAACTGCTAGCATTAATTGATTTGTCTCCAGTGTGAATTGAACTGTTATGTCTGAAGAGAAATGTCCTTTAATCTCTCTTATACTCTGAGGATCTAAGCGTAATTAATAATTTGCTTTAAAAATGATATTACTAACCCATCCATTCATTCATATAGTCACTTACTCAGAAAATACTAGCTAGATATCTGCTATGTGCAGAGCATTATAGGCATAAGGGAAAAGAAGATGAAAAAATAACAACAACAACAAAAAAATGCAACATGTTCTATAACCTAAAAATCAATTCTGGTGGAAGGAGCAGCATATAATAAAGTAATCATAAACATAAATGCAAACAGCATCTGTGTTAAGTAAAAAGAGGTACCCAGAGTGAGGAAACATATGCAGGAAGTCATGGGTTTGAAAGTAACATAACATAAGTAAAGAGCTAAAAAATAAGTAGTAAATAAAGAGCAACTACATTTATTTACATCAGAAAAAGCATTTAGAAAGTATCTTTTAAAAGACAAAATTATCTCCAGTTGTAATCAAAACTAAGAGAGACCTAGGAATGTTTCTTTAAAAAACATCTGCAAGAAGTTTATGGAGAAAATTAAACAATGAATTTAAATACACAAAATAAAAATTTTAAAATGTCCATGAACTAAAAACCCCATGTCAAGATTAGATAAATTTTCCAGAAATTTATCTCTAAATTCAATATAATTTTAATCAAACCTCAAACAGAGGTTTGGTTGAATTTTATAACCTAACTCAAAAATGTATATGAAAGAATAAAGGGCCAAAAATAGCAAAAACATTATTGAGTAAGAAGAAAACTTACTCCACCAAATATCAAAACTCATTTTATATAAAAATTCTATATGTTGAGTATTGATACAGGAATAAATTTTTTAATAGATCAAGCATAAAATTCATGGTATGGGACAGATTTGATATTGTAAATCAGTGGGGAAAAGTATAAACTACTTAATAGATGATACTTAGACACTTGTTTGTTTATGATTGTAAAAATATATCCCTGTTTCACATAATACATGAACATAAATTTTAGGTTCAAATACAATATTAAAGCATGATTATGGAAAACACCAAAAATTTGACAATATGTAAGAGCACAGCAGCAGCAGCAAGAGCGTGTTCTTATAACCTTAGGGTAAAGAGACACTTCTGGAGAAGACACAGGAAAAGCAATCTGTAGGTGAAAAACTGATAAATTCAATTATACTAAAATTTAAATTCTTTGTTCAAAAATATATATCATAAAGCAAGCTAAAAGTGACATATAGGAAGAAGTTATTTGAAACCTATGTAATGACTGTATTTTAATATCTAGATATAAAGCATTTGTATAAATTAATATGAAAAAAATAGTCCCATGTAATTTTGGGTAAAACAGGTGAATAAGCAGATCTAAAAAAATAAAACTAGCCAATAAAAATATTAAAATACCTAATCTTGTTTATTATCAGGGAAATGGAAATGAAAAAAATATGGTATATGTTGATATGACCAAGTTTTGGAAAGCAAATAAAGAATTGTGAATCCCATGTACTATAAGTGCAGGGTGAATTTGTAAACATACATTAGAGAGCAATTGGACAGTATCTTGTGAAACTTATGATGCTTAAGCCCTCAGTCCAGCCATTGTATTCATAAATATGTATCCCATTCTTACACCTAGGCATAAGTAAAATATGGAAAAATGTTCACTGAGCCTTACGTATATTATAAAACAGGAAGATAATGACAGGATGCATAATTAAATAATGAACTAATTATACAATAATATAAACCAATTAAAGTAAATAAGTCAACATAGATAAATCTACAAAAAACATGATGTTCTTAAAGTAGCAGAAGTTATGTACGCCACGTGAATCATCATTCATTTGCATTTTTAAAATGCAAATTGTGCACACACATGTTCAAACAATCCCTCCTTATCCAAACTCTTGTTCTTCAAACATAGGAACTGATGGATTCAGGTAAATTTTTATATAAAACTTTCTCTGTTTAAACTCTTATTGCTGGCTACTTGAAATTTCAGAACGAAATAAATTGAAATAATTTGCTATTCTTTGTTCTCTAACCTTCTATACAAATTCTCATTATCCAAATTCAGATAAGAGCATGTAATTATATAGAAAGGGGGACTCATTGCTCTAAAATCATTAATGGGAATACATTAGATTCAAAAGAGTAGTTGATTTGAAGTTTAAAAGGAAGAGAATGAAATAATAGCTATACAACTTACTCTCAATGTTTCTATCAATATGACCCAGTGTTTTTAAACATTCAGAAACAAATTTGACAAAATATTTAATCCAGTAAGTAATGTTTAAACAATAATATTGGCTTTATTGCTCTATGTATGTTTCCTAATGTTTAAAATGATTCAGAATGTGAAAACTGTAAAGAAATGGTTAGGAGAAGAGGTGAGCTAAGAACGTTCCAGCTGGAGCAGCATATGCAAGGCCTTGTGACTTGGGCGGAACACAGTAGCCAAAGGGACCAAGGCAGGCAGGGATTCCCTAAAGGATTATGCAGGGCTCCCAGGGTCCACTGAGGTAATAGAGAAGGTAATAGAGGAGGTAATAGAGAATCTCAGATATGTGTGTATGGGGCTTAGGGGTGGTAATAAGATGGATATTTTTTAAAGTTTAATTCAGTTACCTAAGATATGAAGCGTCTTTTAATTTCATGGCTGCAGTCACCATCTGCAGTGATTTTGGAGCCCAAAAAAATAAACTCTGACACTGTTTCTAAGGAATGATGCTAAAGCTGAATCTCCAGTACTTTGGCCACCTCATGCGAAGAGTTGACTCATTGGAAAAGACCCTGATGCTGGGAGGGATTGGGGGCAGGAGGAGAAGGGGACGACCGAGGATGAGATGGCTGGATGGATCACGGACTCAATGGACGTGAGTCTGTGAACTCTGGGAGTTGGTGATGGACAGGGAGGCCTGGCGTGCTGCGATTCATGGGGTCGCAAAGAGTCGGACACGACTGAGCGACTGAACTGAACTGAAGATATGAAGATGATACCACCCTAAAGGCAGAAAGCAAAGCAGACCTAAACAGCCTCGCGTGAGGGTGAAAGAGGAGAGTGAAAACGCTGGCTTAAAACCCAAAACCCTAAGATCATGGTATCTAGTTCCATCACTTCATGGCAAATACAAGGAAAAAGTGGAAACAGTGACAGATTTATTTTCTTGGGCTCCAAAATCACTGCAATGACTGCAGGCCTGAAATTAAAAGACAGTTGCTCCTTGAAAGGAAAGCTCTGACAAATCTAGATAACATATTAAAAAGCACAGGCATAACTTTGCCAAGAAAGGTCTGTGTAGTCAAACCAATGGTTTTTCCATTAGTCATGTACAGATGGACCCCAAAGACAGCTGATCACCAAAGAAATGATGCTTTCAAACTGTGGTTCTGGAGAAGACTCTTGAGAGTCCCTTGGACTGCAAGGAGATCCAACCAGTCCATCCTAAAGGAAATCAGTCCTAAATATTCATTGGAACAGCTGATGCTGAAGCTGAAACTCCAATACGTTGGCCACCTGATGCGAAGAGCTGACTCATTTGAGAAGACCCTGATGCTGGGAAAGATTGAAGGCAGGAGGAGAAGGGGATGACAGAGGATGAGATGGCTGGATGGCATCACCAACTCAATGGACATGAGTTTGAGTGAACTCCAGGAGTTGGTGATGGACAGGGAGGCCTGGCATACTGCGGTACATGGGGTCGCAAAGAGTCAGACACGACTGAGCAACTGAACTGAACTGAACGGGTGGGTGTGGGTGGGCGTTTGGAAGACACTGTAGTTCTCCAGGTAATTAAGGAAAATAGTAAAAAGTATAACAACTTTAGCAGAAAAAACAACAAACTGTATGTGATATAGATGTAAATTTTGACACACTGATGGCTCCTTGGAAGACGAGAGATGTATAGAACAGCCTTTTGGACTCTGTGGGAGAGGGAGAGGGAGGGATGATTTGGGAGAGTGGCAGTGCAACATGTATGATATCATAAGTGAAATGAATCGCCGGTCTAGGTTCGATGCAGGATGCAGGATGCTTGGGACTGATGCACGGGGATAATCGAGAGAGATGGTGTGGGACAGGAAGGGGGAGGTGGGGGTCGGGATTGGGAGTTCATGTACACTCGTGGCTGATTCATGTCAATGTATAGCAAAATGAATACAGTATTGTAAAGCAAAACCAACTAAAAAATAAAAATTAATTAAAAAAAAGAAGAGTCAAACAAAACTTCACGATTAAACAGCATAAGTTTCTTAAAACCTGAGAGAGCTAGTTCTCTTGAATNGAGTTCATGTACACTCGTGGCTGATTCATGTCAATGTGTAGCAAAACAAATACAGTATTGTAAAGCAAAACAAACTAAAAAATAAAAATTAATTAAAAATAAATAAATAAACGGGTCTGATCCATAGAGTTAATGCTTCCTGCACCTTAAATTGGAAATTATTACCAAGAATAACATCTGGAACCCGGTTTCAATTCCTAAATCCCAAAGAAAATGTGATAGTATAGGGTAGTATCTCCACATAGAGGATTTAAATCAGACAGTGCCCCCCGATAGTTATTACACTATTTATAAGCTTATATGGTGATATATGTCAATTATTTCTCAACGATAGTGTTAGTCGCTCAGTGGTGTCCTATTCTTTGTGACTCCATGAACTGTATAGCCCATCAGGCTCCTCTGTCCGTGGACATTTCCAGGCAAGAGTGGGCTGGGTAGCCATTCCCTTCTCCAGAGGATCTTTCTGACCCAGGGATCGAACCTGGGTCTGCTGCACGGCAAGCAGATTCTTTACCATCTGAGTCACCAGAGAATCCATTATTTCTCAATAGAACAGTGACAAAATAGGGTTTTTAACATATGACTTCCCGTAAGAAATCTTACTTGATCACGTCCTACAACACATCAACTTTATAGCGATAAAGTTATGAAACCATCACATGTATTTATCTTGTTGATTGCCTGTCATAGAGTATAAGTTCCATGAGAGCAGGGCAATTGTTTTTCAAATGTTCTGCCTCATTACCTGGCATGGAGTAGGTGCTCAGTGATAGTTAAGTATATGAGCACGTGATGTCATTGGCGTAAGGGAAGAGAGTACAATGGAGGGAATGTCTTTAGGCCTCTATGCACTCAAATTTTGAGAAAAAATAAAACAAAGAAAAAAGTGCTAAATAATGCCTTTTAATACACTTACAGATTTTTTTTTTCTCAAAAAGCGTGGAGTCATTTTCAGAGATGTCAGCTTTATTATCCATTACACCTCGATGTGTACATTACCATTCAGTATGGAAATTCCACATGCTGGTAGTCCATCTCATAAATTTTGGTGTCATGCTTTACAATTAATAAATATTTACTACCACCATTGTCTACTGCAGATGCTGAAGAGCATATTTAAGACTCCTCGGGAGACATAAATATTTCATGTTAAGCATTCTATGTGACAAGTACAAAATATAACAACAAAATTCAACGGGTGGAGCACATTTCACATAATCAATCATGTCCTAAGACAAGTGTTACAAATAAAATGGATGAGTTCAACATATTGGGTCAAATATAATTGCCACCATCCACCTACATATTGATAGCAGTGAAGTGAATAGAACATTAGGTATAAAACATATTTTGGATAAATATAATAAAGTGTATGAAGACACATTATTAAAATTATCATAAATGTATGTTGAGAAGCACTTTTTAAAAAAGTGGATTCAATCAAAATAGTACCTGAAGAGCAATAACACATGCATTCATAAACTCCCTATTGAAAAATAAAAACCAAATTGGGCAGATTTCTCAATGTATTTGTGAGAAGGGTTGACGCCGCAGTAACAAAGGTATCGGGAGTTTTCTCAGTCTCATCCAGGTGAAGTCTGTTTGGGCCCAGGCTACTTCCCAGGGCACCTGTCCACCCTGCAGTGGCTCGGATATCCGGGGTTCTAATCCTGTGGTTCTGAGATCTCAGCTCAGGATGTCCACAACCAACAAAGGAAGGAGAGGAAGACAGAGCTAATTGCTAAGAGGTTTTTCATTTCATTGTCCTGGTGGTGCACACATTATTTGAACACACATTTTATTGTCCAGGGCTGAATATATGGTCTCACCTAACTTCAAGGATTTGGAAGCTATAATTTTTGTGTGCCCAGGGAGAAGTGACAACCACACTTTGATTCCTTTTAAGCTCTTAAAACTCTTCATACTTGGCATGATAACATATTACAGATCCATCACAGATTAAACCAAATAGATTTCTCATCTAAAAAATATATTCTGTATAATCATGGTGAATTATCATTCAAAGAGTTTACAGAATACAGATGGCAAGAAACCGTCCTAACATCTAATTTGATGTATGATAGAATTTAGTTGGCAGATGTGAGAATTACTTTTCAAGAGAACATTTGGTCAGCATCAAATGTAACCAAATAAGCAGGCTTTTACTTTGTGGCACAACTGAATCAATCTTCCAACAAAAAATTTAAATGTCACTCCCTAGAACCAAAGGCAAATTACCACAAAAATGTAGAAAATGATCGGGGCAAAGAAAGATCTCTTAGCTCAGAGACAGAATGCAAACTTGTCTCGGTATTCTAAGACACTGAAGACGAGGCCTATCTCTGTTTGCACACGGCTCTTTCTCTGCTCCCGCTCCTCCCTCGCGCTCCTCTCTCTCACCAGGGCAGGGACAGTTGTAAACTGTCTATGACTCATGGTGATTCAGCACCCGATGCCACCAGAACTCCCTCAGGAGCTTCACAAAATGAACTCAGAGCTGCCCACCCAGGGACAAGGGAAAGAAGTGCTTATTAATCCATTGGCCCCTAGTCCACGTTGACAAAGCGTTGCCCTGAGCAGGTTTAACTCTCCCACGTTAAACCCGGCTTCCCAGCCAGGTTCCTGCTCTGTGTGTTCAGAAAAGCCCCAGGGCAGGAAGCGAAAGGCGCAAGGAGTGCAAATAAGGCTAGGGCAGCCAGGTTAACCTGTGCAGAGCGTTGGCACAGAACCAGTGCCTCATGGCTGGAACGGTTGCTAAGGGCAAGAGCCATGAAGCCGGCACAGGAGCTCTTCAGACGTTCATTGCTCTCCAAGGCTTAAGGTGGACACGGTGGAAATGAATTCTTAGTAAGTAGTTACTCTGCCAATATTTCCTTCCTTTCCTCCCAGATGCATCAGGTTGAGCCTTCAATATATCCTATAAATATCCAGACTTGTATAACTATAATATGGCAATGACAGAAAATACCACTTTAAGAAAATAAATGGCAATTACAAGAAAACAATGGCAATTATGACATGCAGGTATTCTGAACTGTTTTCTTAGCCTGTGGGGGAATTTGTTCCACTAAGTTAGTAGATAACTCCCTTTCTTCTAAAAATAATATTAGCTAGCCATGAAAATTGATTTATTCTCCCACATAAATATCTGAGTCTCAAAACAAAGAATAGGAGGATGCCTATTAATTTAAGGGAAATTATTTGGTAAATTTTTATTTTTTTCACCTTTGACCCTCATTATCCATCTCTCCCACCTCTCCCTGCTTCTGGCAACCACCAATTTGCTCTCTGCATCTAAGAGTTTAGTTTGGGGGAAAGGGAGTTAGATTCCATGTGTAAGAGAGGTCACACAGTATCTCTTTTTCTGTAAATTTTTCATTTAGCATAATGCCCTCTAGGTCCATCCATGTTGCAAATGGCAAGATTCCCCTCTTCCTGTGGCTGGATAATATTCCACTGTGTGTGTGTGTGTGTGTGTGTGTATCTTTGCCCATCCACCCTTCAGTGGACATAGGTTGTTTACATATCTTGGCTATTGTAAATGGCGCTGCAATGATATTGGGGTGCATTTATCTTTTCAGGTTAGTGTTTTTGTTTCCTTTGGATAGATTTCCAAAAGTGAAATTGCTGGTAGTTCCATTTTTAAAAAGTTCAGAAGTAAAACCAATGAACCACCAAAGTGGTAATTAGTAAAAGTTTATTGTACACACATCAGAAATACAATTTGCAAACCAGAAACACTCAAACCAAAACATGGAATGAGGTACGGGGTATAATGTCATCAAGAAGCTTAATAGTGAAAAAGCAGTGACTGTATTCTTCACAGTGCCTGGTTATAATGTTAGAATTCTCTTCAATGATGGGGAACTGGTTAGTGCTTATTTCATATCAATCAACCTTGGGAAAAAGTTTTAAATTTTGCTTCTGATTCCTAGAGACATAAGCAAGAAATGGCCCAGGTCAAATTAGTCTTTCAAAATAAAATGTGTTTTAGTTTTGCTTATATAACTAGACCAGTTTTCCCTGTGCAGGGAGTTTTAAAGGCTGGTGTTCATTTGTTTCTGGTTTTAATAGGAACTTCCACAGTGTTAAGTATAATGCACAGCTGAACCAACGGACACTGCACATTCCTAGTAACATTGCAGAAGGGTCGCATTTTCCTCACGTCTTCAGCAACACTTGCCTCGCTTTGTCTTTTTTATAATAACCATTCTAACAGGTGTGGGATGATATTTCACCTGGTTTTGATTTCTGTTTCGCTGATGATTACTGACATTGAGTATCCGTTCCAAATACCTGTTGGCCAACTGTAGTGCCTTCTTCAGAAAACGTCTCCACTTTTAAATCAGATTGTTTGCCTTTATGCTGTGGAGTTTAACAAGCTCTTTCACATTTAGATATTGAGCCCTTATCATATATGTTGGTGTGGCTCTTTGTGACGCCATGGACTGCAGCACTCCAGGTTTCCCTGCCCTTCACTATCTCCCAGAGTTTGCTCAAACTGATGTCCATTGAGTCGGTGATGCCATCCAACCATCTTGTCATCTGTCGTATATATGATTTGTAAATATTTTCTCCCACTCAGTAGGCAGCATTTTAATTTTATTCATAGTTCATCATGTGGAAGCTTTTTAGTCTGACATAGTCTTACTTGTTTATTTTTGTTTTTTAACTTTTATTTTTGATGTCAGATTTTTTTTAAAAATCACTGCCAACCTATGTAAAGGGGTTTATCACCTTTTTTTTTTTTTCCCCTAGGAGTTTTATCATTTCAAGCCCAACATTCACGTCTTTAATACATTTTGAGTTAATTTTGTGTATGGTATAAGGTAGTGGTCCATTTTCACTCTCTTACATGTGACTTTCCAATTTTCTCAATACCATCTCATTACTCTAAGATGCTCAAGGTTATGTATATCTCTACTTCCCACATTAGTCTTTCTTTTAAATGTTAGTCTTTCTTTAAATAACAGAAGTAAATATGCTCTTTAAATACTATCTGAAACTTTTGAAAATTGGTAAATTTGTTCTTTTTCAGAAAAAAGTTTGAATCCCCAGCAAATATTTAACATAACTTTTGAGCAGAAATTTTAAATTGTGGAAGCATATATAGAAAATAATTCAATTTTTATTTGACTTTTACAGTTTAATTTGGACTTCTGATTTTAATGGATTCCAAATAATTATTTCCACTTAAGAACTAATTGTTTTTAGGGTAGAGTAAAATGTTATTTTCATAATTTTCATTTTAAATGCATTTTTAATTTTATCAAAATGCTTTGTTTTTTGGACATTCATACTAGTTGAATTTATTTCATTTATATTTTAATGTTGATGGTATGAATTACAACTTGTATGGCTTTTCTATCTTTCCAACAGTTATCATCTGAACTTTGCTTCATATTATATTTCCAATAACATATGAGAATGAAGTATGTTAGTCAGTGGTTAGAATAATATTAACTTAAAAGAGATATTTAACATATGCAAAACAAATTTTAAAGCAATTATAGAAATTTTTAAACTCATGTAATCAGTCAAATAAAGAAGACAATATATAGAGGAAAACAAAGAAAGCAAATTAAATAATATGGACAATAAATTTAACTGAGAATACATGTACATCTAGTCCCATCACTTCATAGAAAATAGTCGGAGAAAAAAGTGAAAACAGTGTCAGACTTTATTTTCTTGGGCTCTAAAATCACTGCAGATGGTGACAGCAGCCATGAAATTCAAAGACACTTGCTCCTTGGAAGAAGAGCTATGACAAACCTAGACAGCTTATTAAAAAGCAGAGACATCACTTTGTTGACGAAGGTCCATCTACTCAAAGCTATAGCTTTTCCAGTTGTCATGTACAGATGTGAGAGTTGGACCATAAAGAAGGCTGAGTGCTCAAGAATTGGTGCTTTTAAACTGTGGTGCTGGAGAAGGCTCTTGAGAGTCCCCTGAACAAGATCAAACCAGTCAATCCTAAAGGAAACCAACCCTGAATATTCATTAGAAAGACTGATGCGGATGCTGAAGCTCCAATACTTTGACCACCAGATGCGAAGAGCCCACTCTTTGGAAAAGACCCTGATGCTGGGAAAGATTGAGGGCAGGAGGAAAGGGGGGCAACAGAGGACGAGATGGTTAGATATCATCGTCAACTCGATGGACATAAGTTTGAGCCAACTCCAGGAGATCATGAAGGACAGGGAAGCCTGGCTTGCTGCACTCCATGGGGTCACAGTGGGACATGACTGAGTGACTGAATAATAATAACATCCTATAAATAGAGAATACACAACTTTTCAGCTATATGAAACAATTTTTTAAATTTATAACATTGTTGACAAAGATAAAACTCAGTGAGTACAAAGAATTTAAAATATGTGACCACATTTTCATCCTGTATTCAGTAAATCAAGAATTTGATAACAAAAATATAAATAACAATAAGAAAATAAAAACTTAAAATTATTTAAGCAACTTAATTCATTTAAGCAACTAATTAGTGATGAATGTATTATATTCATATACTATTTAAAAGTTTTAGCATCTTTTAAAAGTTTATAAATATGAGAAATAGGATAACAACTAGAGAAAATTTCCAAAGTTATGAAATGATAATATCCATGAACTTATATTAATACTTTTTCATCTTAATCTAAAGGAATTTTCTGACAAAATTGAAATTCCCATAATTATTTCAATAAATAGCAAATTAAATTAGGCCAATGACTTCAAATGAGAAAATCCAAGAAGGAATTATCCTAAAATAATATCTCATCCATATATATTTTCTGGTGAATTCACACAAATATTAAACATTGAATAATTCACACTCTTATAGTGAGGATAAAAGTTATACATCCCCTGGTATTAAAAAAATAGACAAGTTGACATGGGTAAAGTATTATAGAATGAGACATAAAATATATGTAAAAATGCCACATAAAATACTGCAAATTGAATTCAATAATTTATTGAAAAAATAATCCAATACAATCAGATAGGGTTTTCTCCAAAGTGCAAAAATATTTTTGAATAAATCATTAACACAAATAGACCCTAGATAAAAACCTACATGATCATCCTAAAATATCCAGAAGATATTTGATGAAACTTGACAACCATCCTAAGAAAGATTCTTAGTAAAATAACAATAAATGGACATGTCTTTAAAAACATATCTGCTTTAAATGTGCAAATAGTTGCACATTAATGAATAAGCATTAGAGGTTTTCCAACAATATCTTCTTAAGTTTCATATTAAGGGCATCTGCTGTGCTAATTATTATTTAACCTCATTATATCCTATGCAATAAGATAAGAAATAGAAATAGATAAAAATTTTATAAAGTCAAAATTGTTATTTTTAAGATTCATGGTCTACATGGAAGACCTAAGAAAACATACTAAAATAAAATTATGTTTTAAAAGTAAGTTTATTAGAATATGGACAAGAAAACTATATGACAAGTTGCAAATATATCTAATAAAGCAGCAATAACAATTCACAAAGGACTTCTGTGCTTCCAGTGGAAGGGACACAGGTTAAATCCCTCATTGGGGAGCTAAGATCTTACATGCTTCAGGATTTTGTTTTGTTTTGTTTTGTTAAGTCACAAAACACAATTAAAAAGATAACAAAATATAAAGTAAATAATCACAATAATGTATAGAGAAATGTATCAAATTTTGCTAAAGAAATAAAAGAAAACCAGGTTTGACTGTATGAGAGATACAGAAAGTTCTTGATGAGAATAATGAGTGTTATGAATATGGTAATCTCCTCCAATTAACATCCTCATTAAATCAGTTTGAATTTGATAAAAATCACATTTTTAAAAATGATTATGTAAAACAGAAGAATTTTGAAAAAGAAAGTCATAAAGGGAAATAAGAATCAAATTAAATCCCAATGAATTCATCCACATATTTCATAAAAAGAATGTTCTTAAAGTTTTAATTAAATTGTGCCTGGCAAGAAGACCAAAAAAATGTTCTAGGTCTTCTCTCAATTCATCATTTTGCTGCAAGTTGGTTTACTTCTGGGATATGTTAGTTGCTTTAAAAGAGGCATTGAAAAAATAGCATGCAGTGTGGAGAAACAGGTTTAGAATTTCATTAATGCTTACAGAAATTTTAAGAGCCTGCCCACAGAAATTAACATTTAAGCCAACCATAAAAGACAGTTTAACGTAAAAGAAATTGTATATACCCTAATCAAGAAAAGAAAAAGTATTTTTCTCACAAAATAAGATTCTTTTTAAAGATAATTGCTTAATGGTTAGTCACTGGTGTAACGTGATTTTAACCTTTATTGCTCATTTGGAATAAATGCAAACTTTTATGAAATGTCTATAATTTTAATCATTTCCTTTGTAAGGTCTATATATTTATTTGCAATTTAAACATGAGTGAGGAAAAATTTAATAAATCAATCCACCAAGGGAAAATGGAGGATCATACGGATTTTAAAATTCACTGTCAGAGAATATACATTATATCATAAGCAGTATTCTCCTATAATTCTTCTGTCATTCTGAGAAATAATATTTCACAGACATAATTCAAATTAATACTTAGGCTGATCGAATGTATAATTACAATTTAAAAATAAAATAGTACTTAAAGTCATGTGTAGCTAGAATTCCCTGCTGTTCTCTCACAAACCCCAGTCCTTCTGGGGTTTGTGAGAGAAAGTAAGATTAACGACTTTCAAATCTTACCTATTATTTCTTCATAATGTTGGGGTAGCCAATGCAATCTATTATTTTACATTTAAAAAGCATGTATACCTCTTACAGTCTAATAGTTGTGCTTTATCTTGAGCTGCTACACTGTTTCAGACATATTTGCGTCAATTATTCTTCTTCAGTTGCATTATTTCATGTATATACTGTCCCTCCTAACCCTCTTCAGTGCCGTTAACTTTAAACCCCACCTTGATGGACAGTAACTTTACCATTTTTCCTTTTCTTTCAATTTGTGATACCTCGTGTCTCTTTGTGTACTCTTTGTTTTCCCTTTCTTCATCTTTGATTCCTTCTCCCCGTCCTCCCGCTCCTCTTTACTACTATTATTTTCGTTTTAAGTATATTCTTTGGAAACAGCATGTAGCTGTGTTTTCTTTCTAGTCTAATCTTTGCCTGTCCTTTAATGGATGGTCTCAATCTATTGTCATTTAGTGTAGTTAATATCTCTGATTTTATTCATTCTACCTTAATCTGTTTATTATATTCTACATTTTTTTTCTTTTTAGCCTATTTTTGTCAGCTGTTTTATTGAATTCAAATCTAAATTTCTTCCAATTAGTTTGAAAGTTCTGTGTTTTTCCTTCCTTTAGTGATGATCCTTATTACTTTGTTAAACACTCATATTAAAGTCTGTTATTATTTATTCTATTAACAAGTATTCCTTCACCAAAACTCGCTGCCTCTCTCACCATGATTTCTAATTCTCATCTTCTTTTGCTTT
The DNA here is from genome assembly GCA_006408695.1 of Aepyceros melampus. Classification (NCBI taxonomy): domain Eukaryota; kingdom Metazoa; phylum Chordata; class Mammalia; order Artiodactyla; family Bovidae; genus Aepyceros; species Aepyceros melampus. Next base: position 416,596 of record SJXQ01010718.1, on the reverse strand, counting down.
CTCCTTCCTCCTGTAAAATAAAACCTTTAAAAAAAGTGCTTCTCTCTTTTTTTCCCCATTTTTGTCCTTCCCATGATGAGTGGAATCTTTGGGACATTTTTCTTTCCTCCTCTCCCCAACCTCACAGGTAGGTGAAGTTTGTAGTTAGAATTCCTCTCACAAAACATCTCTTCTGTTTTAAGTGATCTTATTTAGCACTTGTTTATGTATTCCTGGTCTAGTGTTAATCAACATATTCCTTTGCATTGATATCTGTATTTTTATATTACTATCCATTGTTCATTAATATTGCCATTTGGGGGTTTCTGTTTATTTGCATTCTAGTTAGAATCTTTACTCTGATCTCGGATGGAGATGGCAACTTTCATTATCCATTCATTGGAGCTTCCTCCTCTCTAGGTACATGGTAGGGTCTGTACCCCCCTCTCCATGCAGTTTCTGTAGGATCATGACACTGGTCTAGTCAATGAGCTGTAAGCAGAAATGGTGTATTTCGCCTGTTTTACTGTGGGAAGCTCCAGGCATCTCTTGTCAAGGACATTCAACTTAGTCTAAGCAACGATCATACGTACTAGTTTGACTGAAACTATTTTTTAACCCCAAAACACATTTATAATTTCCTGATGCTCGTGGCGTGTTTGAGTTTTCTCAAATGGGTATATCAATTCAGCTATTCAGCTGTCTTCCTAGGCATTCTATGTCATTAAGCTTGTATCTAGCTCTTTCAAACTGATTGTTCTCCCTCTGTTAGGCTTCCTAGATGGGTGGCTGATTCTCCGTGTCAGCTCAGTTTGGTTTAGACCTCATTGTAATATCCGAAATGTTGGGACTCCTATAGGTGTGAAATGTGAAATGGCATTCATAGACTCACTCCCATCCTAAAAGTACCAAAAGAAACCACCTGTTCTCCAATGTCCCCACACTTTCTTGGCTTCGTGAGTAGAGGAAGCTCAGCCCTCTGGCTCGACTTTCTTCCAGTCCTCTGGAAATCTGTGATGTCCAGCATACTGACAGAACTCGACATCCACTCTCTCTTTGGGTTCACAAGTGGCTTGACAAAGGTTCTGCTATGAACTGCTGCCCTCAACACCTCATCCCTGGTCTCCAGCCCCACTGGCCATGCCACTGCTAGGTTCAAAAAGATAGAACCTAATCCTAGGATAGTGCAAAATGTCAACAAAAGCCAAATATCTCATGCACAGGGACTTCGGGCTTGTGGAGTTATCTGATGGTTTTAGGAAGGCATGTAGGTTGGAAGTGGGAAGTAGAAGATAGTGGGGACAAGAGGAAGAGGCCAACTCCAGACTATCAATTCCAGAAATCCCTCCTCTGATGGCCTTTAAACCTATTAGCTACCTCTTCGGTATTCATCACCATTTTCTAAGTAAAATGCATAAACATTGTAGGTCTTTATTTTTGGCCATAACTATTGACTTCCTCCCTGGAGAATGGAATGGTAACTTATTCCAGTATTCTTACCCGAAGAATTCCATGGGTGAAGGATTCTGGCAGGCTGTGGTCCATGAGATCACCAAGAGTCAGAAACAACTGGGTGAGTAACACAGTGTTGACTTCCTATTTAGTATCTGAGACTGAAGTTCTCTTATTCTGATACCACCGCTCCCACATTTATTTCCCATTGTATTACAATATTACAGTATTGTTTCATTAAATCATTATTAAATTTTATATAGTTACACTAGAAAAACTACAGGACCACTTAATGACAGTGAAAGAGGAGAGTGAAAATGCTGGCTTAAAGCTCAACATTCAGAAATCTAAGATCATGGCATTTGGTCCCATCACTTCATGACAAATAGATGGGGGAACAGTGGAAACAGTTTTATTTTTAAAACAGACTTTTATTTTATAACAAACTTTATTTCTTTGGGCTCCAAAATCGCTGCAGATGGTGACTGCAGCCATGAAATTAAAACACACTTGCTCCTTGGAAAAAAAGTTATGACCAACTTAGACAGTATATTAAAAAGCAGAGACATTACTTTGCCAACAAAGGTCTGTCTAGTCAAAGCCATGGTTTTTCCAATAGTCATGTGTGGATGTGAGAGTTGGACTATAAGAAAGCTGAGCACTGAAGAATGGATGCTTTTGAACTGTGGTGTTGGAGAAGACTCTTGAGAGTCCCTTGAATTGCAAGGAGATCCAACCAGTCCATCCTAAAGGAAACCAGTCCTGAATATTCATTGGAAGGACTGATACTGAAGCTGAAATATCAATGCAAAGAACAGACCCAGTTGAAAAGACCCTGATGCTGGGAAAGATTGAAGGCAGAAGAAGAAGTGGACGACAGAGGATGAGATAGTTGGATGGCATCACCGACTCAATGGACATGAGTTTGAGTAAACTCTGGGAGTTGGTGATGGACAGGGAGGCCTGGCGTGTTGCAGTCCATGGGGTCGCAAAGAGCTGGACACAACTGAGCGACTGAACTGAAATGAACTGAAAGCTTATTTACTGCTATACTGAGCATTTTATGTTTCCTCTCAATACAACTGTTTTTACTTAGAATGCATTTCTGTTTTTCAAAAGTTTCTTTGGGGTTTGTGTATCTATTGTTGGTATTTGTCCAAATGTTCCATCAAAGCTATCAAATGCCTAGTAATAATTTTTCAAAATACCCAAATAATTTAGAAATCTTGAAATTCTTCCACATAGCCCTCTAACCACCTGCTCTAAAATGAAGGATTACTTCTTTCTGGGCATGAAACACAGCTGTTACTTGGAATTTCAATTTTTCACTCTCTTGTATTGTGTAAAAATTTTTCCTGGATAGCATGCATTTTTGTGCATGTATGGGTTTATCATTTACTTTTCTTGGGTACATTCTCTAGAACCTACCTTAGGCAGATTATACAAGAGCTAAATTATTGAGTCCTTTTTGAGACTGTGTTTAGACTCCTCTCACAATTGATTGGCATTTAGCCAGACTATAGTATTATAGGATCTTTTCTTAGAGTTTAGAGGAATCATTTCAAAGATTTCTGGGGGATGGGTTAGCATTGTGAGATGAATGACATTTTGATTTCCTATCATTTGGAATGAGCCAGTTTTCCGCTCATACAACCTTTTGAATCTTTAAAAATGCCTCTTTAGTTCCAGTGTGCTGAAGTCACACTGATATGCCTTGAGAATCCATATCATATACAATGGTATGACTCAGTGTGTTTTCTTTATTTTACTGGACATTCAATGGACACTTGACCTGAGAACTGGTGTCTTTCATATCTGAGGAGTTCCCGACCCAGGGATCGAACCCTGGTCTCCTGCATTCCAGGCAGACACTTTAACCTCTGAGCCACCAGGGAAGTCTGCATTTATTTGACACCGTTCCCTTATTTTTATTGTTCTCCTTTTACTAGAGCTCCTATTATTTGCAAGAATATAAAACTTTTTTCTACTGTCCAGAATGTTAAATGGTTAATTTGCTAAATCTTTGAGGAGACAAGCTATAGAATTAATAACTTTGATTATGGACATGGATTTATATTAGAAAGCCTGGGAAAATAATTGAAGCATAAAATTATTAAGCTATGGATGAAATATAGGATAATTATGCCAATGCTAAATAATTAATTTTAGAATTTAGAGATTATACAACATAAATGAAAATAAATATATTATGTTATCATAATTAGGCCTTAAGGATACATGAAATGAAGAAATAAGAACTATAGATTTGGTCTCTGCCCCCAGTTCCTGAAACACTGCCTCTAAAACTCTTGTAATTCCCAGAGTAATAGTCATGATAGTAGCACCTTACACAGAACTCTTAAAACTCCTGAAATTAAATCTCCTTAAATTTCCTGGGTGAATGGATAATCTTTTGTTCTAATTAGACAACTCTTGCTGAGCTTCTGGATGGAGAAAGACCAAACATGATTAGAAGTCTGGAACTTTCAGCACCACCTTCATTACTCCAAGGGAGAGGGATTGGAAACTGGAGACTGGCCATTCCTGTGTGATGAAGCCTTTATTTAAAAAAAAAAAAATCCTTAAATTATGAAGTTCTGAGCTTCCACGTTGGTGAACAGTATATATGCTGAGAGGATGGTGTACCCCAAGTGGACACAGAAATTCCTGAGCTCAGAGCTTGCCCTGTATCTTTTTCACTTGACTATTCATCTCTATCCTTCCTTCACTGTATCCTTTAGGTTAAACTGGTAGATGTAAATAAGTCTTCTTTGAGTTCTTTGAGTCATTGTAGCAAATTATGAAACCTAGGAGGAGGTTGTGGGAACCCTTGATTTATAGCCAGTTGATCAGAAGTACACGTTAAAATCTTGGATTTATGACCGGCATCTGAAGTTGGGAAGAGGGCCCACATGAGAGAGGGCCCTTAACCTGTGAAGTCTGTGCTAACTCTGGGTAGTTAGTGTCATAACTGAATTTTAGGACACCTACTTGGTATTGAGTGACTTAGAGAATTGGTTGATGTGGGGAAAAAACATACATTTGATATCAGAAGTGTTTGTAAGTAGAAGAAAAAAAACTGTTTCGCATCAATAGCATGTGTCACTTCAGTCATGTCCAACTTGCAAAGCTGCGGACTGTAGCCCGCCAGGCTCCTCTGTCCATGGGGTTCTCCAGGCCAGAACACTGGCGTGCGTTCATTTCCTCCTCCAGGGGACCTTCCCGACCCAGGCATTGAGCCCGCATTTCCTGTGTCTCCTGCACTGTCACGCAGGCCCTTCACCACTAGCACGACCTGCGAGGCCCCATCAGTAGCGTTTCAGTTCAGTCAGTTCAGTCGCTCAGTCGTGTCCGACTCTTTGTGACCCCAGGGACTGCAGCACATCAGGCCTCCCTGTCCATCACCAACTCCCAGAGTTTACTAAATCTCATGTCCATTGCGGAGAAGGCAATGGCACCCCACTCCAGTACTCTTGCCTGGAAAATCCCATGGGCGGAGGAGCCTGCTGGGCTGCAGTCCATGGGGTCGCTAAGAGTTGGACACGACTGAGCGACTTCACTTTTACTTCTCACTTTCATGCGTTGGAGAAGGAAATGGCAGCCCACTCCAGTGTTCTTGCCTGGAGAATCCCAGGGACGGGGGAGCCTGGTGGGCTGCCGTCTATGGGGTCGCACAGAGTTGGACACAACTGAAGCGACTTAGCAGCAGCAGCGCAGCATGTCCATTGAGTCAGTGATGCCATCCAGCCATCTCATCCTCTGTCATTCCCTTCTCCTCCTGCCTTCAATCTTTCCTAGCATCAGAGTCTTTTCAAATGAGTCAACTCTTCACATCAGGTGGCCAAAGTACTGGAGTTTCAGTTTCAACATCAGTCCCTCCAATAAACACCCAGGACTGATCTCCTTCAGAATGGACTGGTTGGATCTCCTTGCAGTCCAAGGGACTCTCAAGAGTCTCCTCCAATGCCACAGTTCAAAAGCATCAATTCTTCTGCACTCAGCTTTCTTCACAGTCCAACTCTCACATCCATACATGACCACTGGAAAAACCATAGCTTTGACTAGACGGACCTTTGTTGTCAAATTATGTCTCTGCTTTTTAATATACTGTCTAGGTTGGTTATAACTTTTCTTCCAAAGAGCAAGCATCTTCTAATTTCATGGTTGCAATCACCATCTGCAGTGATTTTGGAGCCCCAAAAAATAAAGTCCCTCAGTTTCCATTGTTTCCCCATCTATTTGCCATGAAGTGATGGGACCAGATGCCATGATCTTAGTTTTCTGAATGTTGAGTTTTAAGCCAACTTTTTCAGTCTCCTGTTTCACTTTCATCAATAGCATATTTCATCAGTAAGATATAGGACCAGAATATAGAGTATATAACCAGTAGAATATATAACCTGAATATTATATACAGGTATTAGGCTAAGTTTCTTAAGTAAGTAAGTTTTGTTGCTCAGTTGTGTCCAATTCTTTGTGACTCCTACGGACTATTGCCCACCAGGCTCCTCTGTCCATGGGATTCTCCAGGCAAGAATACTGGAGTGGATTTCCATTTCCTTCTCCAGGGGATCTTCCCACCCCAGGGATCAAGCCTGGGTTGCCTGCATTGCAGGAAGATTCTTTACCATCTGAGCCACCAGTGAAGCCCTAAGTTCCTAACAGACATCACTTACTTGAGTTAATATAGCCATTTTAAAGATGAGATCATTAGAGAAGTTTGGAGAATAATGGCTTGTGCCCATGGAATAAGCCATAGAGCTAGGAATGCCAACTAGGTCCGATGGCATAAAAGGTCTGTGCCCCATATACAACTGCCTCTATGATTTCTGCACTGGCCGTTCAGTACTTTCTGTTGTATGAGGATAGACTTACGAGTAGAGTAATATTTCATATGTCACCACATGGCAGAACAGAAGCGGCCTAGACCTAACAGACATCACTTACTTGAGTTAATATAGCCATTTTAAAGATGAGATCATTAGAGAAGTTTGGAGAATAATGGCTTGTGCCCATGGAATAAGCCATAGAGCTAGGAATGCCAACTAGGTCCGATGGCATAAAAGGTCTGTGCCCCATATACAACTGCCTCTATGATTTCTGCACTGGCCGTTCAGTACTTTCTGTTGTATGAGGATAGACTTACGAGTAGAGTAATATTTCATATGTCACCACATGGCAGAACAGAAGCGGCCTAGTAATATTTTAAACCTGCTCGAGTCATGAAACATAGTGTGAAAGAAGTATACTTTCGGAATGAGGTATTTGAAGGAACTAATTTGAATGGCTTGGGCACATCCCATCAGCCTGAGCCTTCAGACAGAGAAAGGTGAAGAACTACCCTTTTTGCTCACACAGTTGATATTTCTTTTTTCCTTTCTTCCTTTCTTCTAACACATTTTCTTGAAATGCATATCCTATGCATTATGGGGGATGTAAAATGAATCAGATGGTGAATTCTGCCCTCAAAGAACTTAAAGGGCTATGAACTATCAATTCTCATTATGAGGGTTCAGAGAAGGTGAAATGACTTCTGGCTGAGCTTAGTTTGGGAAAGTGTGTAGAGCTGGGTATGGAGAAAGCAAACAGCTCCTTCCCTGTAGCAGCAGCACAGAGAGCATGAAGGAAGAGCCGCGGGAAATTATGATTGCAAAGCAGAGTGGGCTCAGGTGTCAAAAGCCCTAGTATGAGAAGTAAGGACTTTTGGCCTCATTTTGTGAGTCAAGGGCCTATATACTTTTTGACTAAATACCTCCTATCAGTTGAAAAATACATTAGTAAAAATAAAATCAGACGCACTAAAAATGTTTAGCAATCAGTAAAAAATAGACTACCACTGTGTGTATAGTGTGCATAATAGAGGGTATAGAGTAGCTGTGACTATCATCTGTGCTTCCTCAGTCACTCAGTCAGCTCCAACTCTGTGTGACCCTATGGGCCATAGCCCACCAGACTCCTCTGTCCATGGGATTTTCCAGGCAAGAATACTGGAGTGGGTTGCTGTTTCCTTCCCCAGGGCATCTTCCTGACCCAGACATCAAACTCATGTCTCCTGCACTGCAGGCAGATTCTGTACTGCTGAGCCACCAGGGAAGCCCAAGATGGTTTGATTGGTATACAAAGAGACTGCTTGTATCAAATGTCATCATGACAACTAATGTTTTGATGTATTCTGATTTTTCCCATTGAGATTAAAAATAATCCTGAAGTATCAAAAAGATACAACTAACAATTTTGAGGTGAGACAAGTAATAATATGACATCAAATCACTTCATATATGATATTGACAATTCTCACAGATGGGTGTTAGGAGTAAATGACAAGCTCTCTATTTTTTCAGTTGAGGTATAATTGACATATAATATCAGCTATTATATGTATTATATGTATCAGTTTCAGGTGTATACCATAATGATTTGATATTTGTATATACAGCAAAATGATCACCACAAAGAGTCTAGTTACCATCCCTTACCATATGTAGCTACAATTTTTTTTCCCTTCTTGTGATGAGGACTTTTGAGATTTACTTTCTTAGTAACATTTAAATATATTTACAGTTCAGTGCAGTTCAGTCGCTCAGTCCTGTCCGACTCTTTGCGATCCGAAAACTCTATTAGTCTTTGCCCTGCTTCATTCCGCATTCCAAGTCCAAATTTGCCTGTTACTCCAGGTGTTTCTTGACTTTCTACTTGAAGAATTTGAAAGATATATGTTTCCCAGAGATTTTACCATACCTTTTTTAGAACTCAGAATTGAATGAAATAAAAAGAAAATAGGGACTAAAGGTGGTTCAGGGTAATAATAAAGTAGCTAATATTCATTTAAAATGTCTTATACTCTATTCTACTTTGTATACTTATACATATTTTTACATATATATGTATATAAATCAATTCACTTAGAGAAGGTGTTTCCTGAATTGTTAAGTGTAGCTTATTGTTGTTGTTTAGTCACCAAGTTGTGTCCAGTTCTCTGTGACCCCATGGACTGCAGTGTGCCAGGCCTCCTTGTCCTCACTATATCTCAGAGTTTGCCCTAGTTTGTGTCCATTGAATTGGTGATGCCATCCAACCGTCTCATCCTCTGTTGCCCTCTTCTTCTTTTGCCTTCAATCTTTTGAAGCATCAGGGTCTTTTCCAGTGAGTCGGCTATTTGCATCAGGTGGCCAAATATTGAACTTCTTTTTCAGCATCAATCCTTGCAGTGAGTATTCAGGGTTGATTTCCTTTAGAAAATCAATGAAGCTATGAGCCATGCCATGCAGGGCCACCCAAGACAGACAGGTCATACTGGAGACTTCTGACAAAATGTGGTCAAGTGGAGGAGGGAATGGCAAACTATTCCAGTATTCTTGCCATGAGACTCCCATGACCTGTATAAAAAGTTAGTGTATAGGTAAACTTAAAGTTAAAATGAGGACTGCTTTTAAAGAAGGCATCTCCGCAAACATAATTTCCCATCTCTGTCCATCTTATCTCTCACACATTGTATTCTTGTGTACAAGCTCAGGCGCTTCAGTCGTGTCTGATATTGCATGACCACATAAACTGTAGCCCTCCAGGCTCTGCTGTCCATGGGGACTCTCCAGGCAAGAATACTGGAATGGGTTGTCATTTCCTCTAGGGATTTCCTGACCCCAGGATCAAACCTGCATCTCTTAGGTCTCTTGCATTGGCAGGCACGTCCTTCACCACTAGCATAACCTAGGATCTACATCCATCTTTTCTCTCACACATTGTATGGGATTGGCCCAAACGTTCATTTGGATTTTTCTATGAGCTGTTACAGAAAAACCCAAATGAGCCCTTTGGCCAACCCAATATATTTGTTGGTCAGTCGCTTGGTCGCATCTGACTCTTTGCAACCCTATGGACTGCAGCATGCCAGGCTTCCCTGTCCTTCACTGTCTCCTGGAATTTGTTCACACTCGTGTGCATTGAGTTGATGAGGCCATCCAACCCTCTCATCTTCTGTGACCCCTTTCTTCTCCCTACCTTCAATCTTTCCCAGCATCAGAGTCTTTTCCAGTGAATTAGTTCTTCATGTCAGGTGGCCATAGTACTGGAAATTCATCTTCAACATCAGTCCTTCCAATGAATATTCAGGACTGATTTCCTTCGGAATTGACTGGTTTGATCTCCTTGCTGTCCACGAGACGTTCAAGAGTCTTCTCCAACACCACAGTTTGAAAGCATCAGTTCTTTAGCACTTAGTCTTCTTTATGGTCTAGCTCTTACATCATACATGACTACTGGAAAAAACATAGCTTTGACTATACAGGCCTTTGCCAGAAAAGTGATGTCTCTGCTTTTTAATGCACTGTCTAGGTGGGTCATAGCTTTTTTTCTAAGGAGCAAGTGTCTTTTACTTTTATGGCTGCAGTCACTATCCACAATGATTTTGGAGCCCAAGAAAATAAAGTCTGTCACTGTTTCCACTTTTCCCCCATAATTTGCCATGAAGTGATGGGACTGGATGCCATGATCTTAGTTTTTTGAATGTTGAGTTTTAAGCCAGTTTTTTCACTCTCCTCTTTCACCCCATGAAGAGACTCTTTAGTTCTTCTTCTCTTTCTGCCATTAGAGTGGTGCCATCTGCATATCTGAGGCTGTTGATATTTCTCCCAGCAATCTTGATTCCAGCTTGTGCTTTATCCAGCCCAATATTTTGCATGATATACTCTGCATAGAATTTAAATAAGCAAGGTAACAGTATACAGCCTTGACATACTCCTTTCCCAATTTTGAACCACTCCATTGTCCCATGTGTGGTTCTAACTGTTGCTTCTTGAACTACATACAGATTTCTCAGGAGTCAGGTAAGGAGGTGAGGTATTTCCATCTCGTTCAGAATTTTCCACCATTTGTTGTGATCCACACAGTCAAAAGGCTTTAGCATTGTCAGTGAAGCAGAAGTGGATGTTTTCTTTCCCTTGCTTTCTCTATGATCCAGTGGATTTTGGCAATTTGATCTCTATTTCCTCTGCCTTTTCTAAATCCAATATGTACATCTAGAAATTCTTGGTTCATGTGCTATTAAAGCGTAGCTTGAAGGATTTTGAGCATTGAGAAATGAGTGTAGTTGATTTTGCTGAGTTTGTCTAATTTGCTGGCATATTGAATGCAGCAGTTTAATAGTATCATCTTTTAGTATTTTCTGTAGTGTTGTTGGAAGAGGATGTTTGCTATGACCAGTGCATTTTCTTGGCAAAACTCTATTAGTCTTTGCTCTGCTTCATTCTGCATTCCAAGGCCAAATTTGCCTGTTACTACAGGTGTTTCTTGACTTCCTACTTTTGCATTCCAGTCCCCTAGAATGAAAAGGACATCTTTTTTGGGTGTTAGTTCTAGAAGGTCTTGTAGGTCTTCATAGAACCATTCAACTTCAGCTTCTTCAGTGTTACTGGTTGAGGCATAGACTTGGATTACCGTGATATTGAAGGGTTTGCCTTGGAGACGAATAGAGATCATTCTGTCGTTTTTGAGATTGCATCCAAGTACTGCANTTCAACTTCAGCTTCTTCAGCATTACTGGTTGGGGCATAGATTTGGATAATTGTGATATTGAATGGTTTGCCTTGGAGACGAACAGAGACCATTCTGTCGTTTTTGAGATTGCATCCAAGTACTGCATTTCGGACTCTTTTGTTGACCATGATGGCTATTCCATTTCTTCTGAGGGATTCCTGCCCGCAGTAGTAGATATAATAGTCATCTGAGTTAAATTCACCCATTCCAGTCCATTTTAGTTCGCTGATTCCTAGAATGTCGACGTTCACCCTTGCCATCTCTTGTTTGACCACTTCCAATTTGCCTTGATTCATGGACCTGACATTCCAGGTTCCTATGCAAAACTGCTCTTTACAGCATCGGATCTTGCTCCTATCACCAGTCACATCCATAACTGGGTATTGTTTTTGCTTTGGCTCTATCCCTTCATTCTGTCTGGAGTTATTTCTCCACTGATCTCCAATAGCATATTGGGCACCTAATGACCTGGGGAGTTTCTCTTTTGGTATCCTATCATTTTGCCTTTTCATACTGTTCATGGGGTTCTCAAGGCAAGAATACTGAAGTGGCTTGCCATTCCCTTCTCCAGTGGACCCATTCTGTTGTTTTCCTCTATTTCTTTGCATTGATCACTGAGGAAGGCTTTCTTATCTCTTCTTGCTATTCTTTGGAACTCTGCATTCAGATGCTTATATCTTTCCTTTTCTCCTTTGCTTTTCACTTCTCTTCTTTTCACAGCTATTGGTAATACCTTATTGCCAAATTCAGACTTAAACTGAAGAAAGTAGGGAAAACCACTGGACCACTCAGGTAGGACCTAAATCCAATCCCTTATGATTATACATTAGAAATGACAAATAGGTTCAAAGGATTAGATCTGACAGAGTGCCTGATGAACTATGGACGAAGGTTCATGACACTGTATAGGAGACAGGGATCAAGACTATCCCCGTGGAAAAGAAATGTAAAAAGGCAAAATGGCTATCTGAGGAGGTCTTACAAATAGCTATGAAAAGAAGAGAAGCTAAATCAAAGAAGAAAAGGAAAGATACCATTTGAATGCAGACTTCCAAAGAATAGCAAGGGGAGATAAGAAAGCCTTTCTCAGTGATCAATGCAAAGAAATAGAGGAAAACAACGGAATGGGAAAGACTAGAGATCTCTTCAAGAAAATCAGAGATACTAATGGAACATGTCACACGAAGATGGGCTCGATAAAAGACAGAAATTGTAGGGACCTTACAGAAGCAGAAGATATTAAGAGGTGGCAAGAATACACAGAAAAACTATACAAAAAAGATCTTCATGACCCAGATATAACCACGATGGTGTGATCACTCACCTAGAGCCAGACATCCTAGAATGCAAAGTCAACTGGGCCTTAGGAAGCATCGCTACAAACAAAGCTAGTGGAGGTGATGGAATTCCAGTTGAGCTATTTCAAATCCTTAAACATGATGCTGTGAAAGTGCTGCACTCAATATGCCAGCAAATTTGGAAAACTCAGCAGCGGCCACAGGACTGGAAAAGGTCAGTTTTCATTCCAATTCCAAAGAACGGCAATGCCAAAGAATGCTCAAACTACTGCACAATTGCACTCATCTCACATGCTAGTAAAGTAATGCTCAAAATTATCCCAGCCAGCTTTCAACAGTACGTGAACCGTGAACTTCCAGATGTTCAAGCTGGTTTAGAAAAGGCAGAGGAACCAGAGATCAAATTGCCAACATCTGTTGGATCACGTTCTGTTGGAAAAAGCAAGAGAGTTCTAGAAAAACATCAACTTCTGCTTTATTGACTACACCAAAGCCTTTGACTGTGTGGATCACAATAAACTGTGGAAAATTCTTCAAGAGATGGGAATACCAGACCACCTGAGCTGCCTCTTGAGAAATCTGTATGCAGGTCAGGAAGCAACAGTTAGAACTGGACATGGAACAACAGACTGGTTCCAAATAGGAAAAGGAGTACGTCAAGGCTGTATACTGTCACCCTGCTTATTTAACTTCTATGCAGAGTACATATTGAGAATGCTGGGCTGGGCTGGATGAAGCACAAGCTGGAATCAGAATTGCTGGGAGAAATATCAAAACCTCAGATATACAGATGACATCACCCTTATGGCTGAAAGTGAAGAACTAAAGAGCCTCTTGATGAAAGTGAAAGAGATGAATGAAAAAGTTGGCTTAAAACTCAACATTCAGAAAACAAAGATTATGGAATCTGGTCCCATCACTTAATGGGAAATAGATGGGGAAACAGTGGAAACAGTGTCAGACTTTATTTTTTTGGTCTCCAAAATCACTGCAGATGGTGAGTACAGTCATGAAATTAAAAGATGCTTGCTCCTTGGAAGAAAAGTTATGACCAACCTAGACAGCATATTAAAAAGCAGAGATGTTACTTTGCCAACAAAGATCCTTCTAGTCAAGACTATGGTTTTTCCAGTAGTCATGTATGAATGCGGGAATTGGACTATAAAGAAAGCTGAGTACCAACTGTGCTTTTGAACTGTGTTGTTGGAGAATACTCTTGAGACTCCCTTGGACAGCAAGAAGATCCAACCAATCCATCCTAAATGAATTCAGTCCTGAGTGTTCATTGGAAGGACTGATGCTGAAGCTGAAACTCCAGTACTTTGGCCACGTGATTTGAAGAACTGACTCATTTGAAAAGACCATGATGCTGGGAAAGAATGAGGGAGGGAGGAGAAGGGATGACAGAGGATGAGATGGTTGAATCTCGCTGGACATGGACTCAATGGACATGAGTTTGAGTAAGCTCCGGGAGCTGGTGGTGGACAGGGAGGCATGGCGTAATGCAGTCCATGGGGCGGCAAGGAGTTGGACACGACTGAGCAACTAAACTGACCTGCAGTATAAATGGCTGATGTCAAGCTAGTAGTGGTTTAATAACAAGTTCACCAGATTCTAGACTATTTCAAAAATGGCTTTTGAGAGCCAGTATGAGCTGGCTTCCATGTACCACTACAGTGTACTGTGCCTGCCACATGGGGATATTTCGTAAACATTAGCGATTATTGCAAGTCAGCTGAGCCAACAATGTTCACTGGGCACCTTCCTTCCTCCTGTTTTACAGAACAGGAGGTAGAGGTTAGGAGAAGTTCAATACTTATCCAAGGTCACAGCACAAACCAGTTACTTGCTGTCCTCCTTCCAGTAGAAGTGTATGTAAGGATGTATAAATAGAGGAAAACAATAGAATGGAAAAGGCTAGAGATCTCTTCAAGAAAACTGGAGATACCAAGGGAAATACCAAAGGAAAAATGGAGATACCATGCAAAGATGAACACAATAAAGGACAGAAACAGCAAGGACCTAACAGAAGCAGAGGAGATTAAGAAGAGGTGTCAAGAATACACAGAACTATACAAAAAAGGTCTTAATGACCCAGATAACCACCATGGTGTGATCACTCACTTGAGCCAGACATCCTGGAGTGTGAAGTCAAGTGAGTCTAAGGAAGCATTACTACAAACAAAGATAGGAGAGGTACGAAATTCCAGCTGAACTGTTTCAAATCCTAAAAGATGATGTTGTGAAAGTGTTGCACTCAGTACACCAGCAAATTTAGAAAAAGTTCAGTTCAGTTTATTTCAGTTGCTCAGCCATGTCCGACTCTTTGCGACCCCATGGACTGCAGCACACCAGGCCTCCCTGTCCATCATCAACTCCCGGAGTTTACCCAAACTCATGCCCATTGAGTTGGTGATGCATCAACCATCTTATCCTCTGTTGTCCCCTTCTCCTCCTGCCTTCAATCTTTCCCAGCATCAGGGTTTTTCCAATGAGTCAGCTCTTCGCATCGGATGGCCAAAGTATTGGAGTTTCAGCTTCAGCATTAGTCCCTCCAATGAATATTTAGGACTGATTTCCTTTAGGATGGACTGGTTGGATCTCTTTGCAGTCCAAGGGACTCTCAGGAGTCTTCTCCAACACCACAATTCAAAAGCATCAATTCTTCGGCACTCAGCTTTCTTTATAGTGCAACTCTCACATCCATACATGACTACTGGAAAAACCATAGCCTTGACTAGACGGACATTTGTTGGCAAAGTAATGTCTCTGCTTTTTAACAAGCTGTCTAGGTTGGTCATAACTTTTCTTCCAAGGAGCAAGCATCTTTTAATTTCATGACTGCATTCACCATCTGCAGTGATTTTGGAGCCCCCAAAAATAAAGCCGGCCACTGTTTCCACTGTTTCCCCATCTATTTGCCATTAAGTGATGGGACCGGATGCCATGATTTTTGTTTTCTGAATGTTGAGTTTTAAGCCAACTTTTTCACTCTCCTCTTTCACTTTCATCAAGAGGCTCTTTAGTTCTTCTTCAGTTTCTGCCATAGGGTGGTATCATCTGCATATCTGAGGTTATTGATATTTCTCCCAGCAATCTTGATTCTGGCTTGTGCTTCATCCAGCCCAGCGTTTCTCATGATGTACTCTGCATATATGTTAAATAAGCAAGGTGACAATATACAGCCTTAACGTACTCCTTTTCCTATTTGGAACCAGTCTGTTGTTCCATGTCCAGTTCTAACTGTTGCTTCTTGACCTGCATACAGATTTCTCAAGAGGCAGCTCAGGTGTTCTGTTATTCCCATCTGTTTCAGAATTTTCCACAGTTTATTGTGATCCTCACAGTCAAAGGCTTTGGTGTGGTCAATAAAGCTGAAGTACATGTTTTCTAGAACTCTCTTGTTTTTTCGATGAGCCAGCAGGTGTTGGCAATTTGATCCTGGTTCCTCTGCCTTTTCTAAAACCAGCTTGAACATTTGGAAGTTCATGGTTCACATATTGTTGAAGCCTGGCTTGGATAATTTTGAGCATTACTTTACTAGCGTGTGAGATGAGTGCAACTGTGTGGTAGTCTAAACATTCTTTGTCATTGCCTTTGTTTGGGATTGGAATGAAAACTGATCTTTTCTAGTCTTGTGGCCACTGATGAGTTCTCCAAATTTGCTGGCATATTGAGTGCTGCACTTTTGGAAAAAGACAACTTAGCAACTGAACAATAACAATATAAGCTTATACATGAACATCATCTCCATTCCCTCTTAGAGGGAATTTCCCAGGGCTCATAAAGATGAGATTCCTGTCCACTCCCAGATTGGCTGGTTCTCCTTGAAAACCATGAGGTGGCTTGGCAAGACTGCTGTTCTTGCAGTCTGGGGCTCCTGCCAAGCCACACCTGCCCCAGCGCTCCTGAGCACAGATCTGTCCTGTCTTGTACCTGCCACATGTGGGCCTGGGGAAGTCCTGTTTTGGTGGCTGGTGAGCAGAGGGCTGATATCTTTGAGGGGGTTAGGGGATGAGGCAGGGCTGTGACTCATTATGCTTGGGTGGATGGAAGACTGCAGCTGGGAGAGGGCCAGAGCCCGGCCCAGGAGAGATTTTCAGCCCTGTGGGCGTGTTGGCCCCAAGCCAGATAAAGGCTCAGGTGAGTCACAGTGCTCAGGGTTGCCAGATGCTGGAGAAGTGTCCTCCAGGCTGGGTGGGACAGTGGCAGTAGAGCCCTGGCTCCTGCTTCTAGCTGTTCCCCTGGACTGAGATGGACTCCCACGTGTCTATGGCCTCCTCCATGTCTGTGGTCCCTCCTCCTTGCCAAGTGCCTGAAACAATAAGGAGACCCTCCTCCCACCGTCTGGGGGTAGGGGGCGGAGGGGGAACTCTGGCTGACAAGTGAGGGGCTAATAAGCCACCTATGGAGTAACGGAGCAGGGTCCTATGGTCTCTGGAGAAGCGGGCTGTTCCATCCACCTTGGGGAGTCCAGGGAAAGGAGATGCCTTTGAACTCATCAGAGGGGTGGGGGAAGGGCCTCCGATCATCTTGGTGGGACCCAGAGGAGAGAGAGTAGGGATGTGGGGAGGGGCACTCAGGTGAAAGAGGACAGGGTGGGAGGGGCAAGGGCTTGTGAAAAGTTCATGATCTGCAGTCGATTTGGCGATGCGGCTAAGGAGCCGAGGTTGGAGATGGCCCAGATGGGGCAAAGGTAGGGGCCACTGTGGCTAGAGACGGTGCAGGGAGGGACAGGATATTCTGAGACCCTGGCATCCATCCCGCAGTGCTAGGGAGGGAGAGGCAGCTGGCCTTGGCTGGGGGGTGGACGTTGGAGGCTCACTGAGAGACAGGGCTAAGCGTCCCTCCAGCCTGGGTCTTCAGGCTGGACCCCTCCCAACGCCTCTCAGCTCTCGGGGTCACCTACCGAGTCCTCACGGGGTGAGTGGGCGGCCCATCCTCTTCCTTGTTTAGTGCTCAAACCCGTCGGCTTTGAGGCCCAAACCCTGGGTCTTCGTTCTGGCTGCTGGGTGAGCTTGGGTGAGTCTGTTCCTCTCACTGAGCCTCGAGGACAACATCTGGGAAGCAAAACCCCTACCTCCCAGGGGTGCTACGAGGATTAAACAAGAGGGTGGGTGCGATGACCGGGATCTGACGATGTCGGGTTCGTTGGCATGTACTGAGTGCTCTACCACGTCAGTTTCTCAGGGGCGGGTCTGGGCAGGAGGTGGGGCGGGCAGCTCCCCTCCCCGCCCCTCCCCTCCCTGTGTCCCTGGCTTAGAGTCAGCTGGACCCCCGCCGGCCAAGCCTGACTCCAGGCTGGGCCCTGAGAGCCCAGGATCTGAGGACAGAACCACTCCTCCCTGCATGGGGAAGGACTCTTTTCGTCTGCTTAACCCCATCCTGGCCTCCCAGTTTCCCCAGCTCTGAAGACCACTGTGGCCCCCAGGGGACCTCAGGATCCCCTGGAGTTCGGGGAGGCCAGAGGCAGACATTCCTGATTTATGGGACCCAGCCTGGCTTTCTGAGAAGATGGGGAAATAGCACATTCCTCCTGAAATAATTGTCCTGGAGCTATTTCCAGAGGCTCTTAGTGCCCAGGCCAGAAATGGCCAGTGATCTCGGTGCCTGGGTACCTTCAGGACAAATACACAGAGGCCCAGCCCACTTACTGGCCGTCTGCCTGCCTGCCCAGCCCCTGGCCCAGGACAGGACCAGATCTGGCTGAGGCCCCACAGGGAATGGTTGCCATTGCTTTTCTGGCCCACTGAATTTCCCTACACCCCTCTTCCTCCTTCTGGGGGGGTCCCTCTGAGCCCTCCTCCCTGTTGCAGTGGCTATAACCACCCCACCCCAAAGCAAAAGGCCCTTCACTCTCAGAGGTTATGAGCCGGGGACTGTCCCAGGGAGGCTTCTGTGTGTATGTGCTTTGTGATCTTGCAGCTAAACCCAAATGGGAGAACATTCTCCAAAACAATTTGCCTGCACTCTTCAAAGCTATTCATGTCATAAAAGATCAAGACTGAGGGACTTCCAGGCTGAAGGAAACCAAAGAGATCTGAAAACTAAAGTTAATGTCTGATCACGTATTGGCTTCTGGACTGGGGACATAGCTGCCATAGAGACCATCAGAGAAAATAATCGGTAAATTGTGGACTGTGTATTAGCTAATAGCTCTGTATCAATGTTAATTATCCTGGATACGTAAGATAACTGGATAACTGGATACATTTTGATAACTGGATACGTAAGAAGGTGTCGTTGTTCTCCCAGCTTGTAGGAGATAAATGCTGAAGTATTCAAGAGTAAAGGCTGCTGTTGTCTGCAACTGACTCTCAAAATAATAATACTCCACGCGTGCGCGTGTGTGGGGTGTGAAATGTAACAAAAATTAATAATTAGTAGATTGGAATGGAGAGTCTATGGGACTTTATTATCTTGTAAGTTTTCAGTAAGTGAATATTTTGAATGTTTTTCAAAATAGAAAGTAACAGGGTATTTTCATTACTTGCAGGAAGGAAACAAGGAGGCCAAGCACCAGGAGCTCTCAAAGGGGGATCTTGATGCATCTGACAGATGTGTACAGGATGCCCCTTATGGACCAGGGAGGGGAGGTCACAGGAGCTCTGAAAGGAATCTTTAGGCTGTAGCCCACTGCATCGTAGGGACTCAACTCAGAATGGCTGACTGTGTGAGGACCAGGCTAGAAGGGAGAAAAGCAAGTGCTGCCGTGTTCTGGGTCACTCAAAGGGACAGCTCTTTAGGGAGACTCAGCAAATGTTTGCTGGCCCAACGAGAAAAGAAAATTGATGCTGACCACAGCCAACGAGAATTATATCAGGCCCAGCAAAGAGCTCCCTGACTCTCAGCATAATTAAACACTAGAAAAACAACAGGGGACACTGGAAAACGTCCACCCCAGCCTCACTTTAAAAATAGGGCCCATCTGTCCTGGAGAGCTTAACGCAGCACCAGCTCTAAGGCAGGAGCCTGACCAGGTTGACCCCTGGAGGCCCTCCTCACTCCAGGGTTCTGTGATTCTATGACATGGCCAGGAGTCTGGAATGGCGGCATCAGGGTATTCCCCAGTGAAGAGCAAGAGGAGGGCTAAGTCATCTACCTCCTGAAGGTAGAGGGAGCCGGGGAGAGGGCCCAGCCCTCCCGGAAGGGAGGGCCCGTGGGGGGCAGCCCACTGGCGTCTCCCCTATATCTGGAGGACGAGCTGGGGTGGGGCTCGACAGGGGATGGAAGAGGCGAGAGTCTGGGCATTCCACGCGATTCAGACCCAAAGGACAAGGGCAGCTGAGGGGCTGCGGGCTTGGAGAGGAGCAGGCAGCTGTTTCCTGGGTGGGACAGGTTCAAATACTGCTCCATTTTCACCAGGCAGAAGTGGAAAATTAGCATCAAGCTGGCAGTCGTGGGGGACAGAAATCAGAGCCTTCCTTCTGGAAACAGGGGAGTACTGGGGACCTGGGGGACAAAGGGAGTGGGGCTGGGGCTCCTGCCACCTGGGCAGGCCCCAGGACAGGAAGCAGGGTGACCTGGGCAGAGCCTGGTCAGGCCCTAGTCCCTGTGAAGTGTCCACTCTCAGACCGTGAGGAACCCCAAGGACCCTTCTTTTGTGGGGTGGATGAGATCATCTCCCTTCATCAGAGTAGATGAAGACCAAATACTGTACTCTGGAAACTTCTGCCTCACAAGTCCCACTGTAGACTTACAGCATCTCCTTGCCCCTCCCCTTGGGGTTCGTGAAGTCAAGATCAACTTAGTTACAGGGTTAGCAAGCACCCCTCCCCATCTGGTTTTCCCCATCGGTGCCCCTATCCAACAGGTGAGACAAGAACCCTTCCTCAGTAGACTGCTGATGAGGACAAAGTCACCCCCAGCAACACGGCATTGTCTTTTAGGAGTCATCAGATACACTCAAGACAGTATCTTGGCCCCCACCACTCACAAGCTATGTGATCTGAGTCAAGTCATGTCAACCCTCTGTCAGACAGGAAGAGAATAATAACTGCCTCCTGGATTTGTAGTTAAGACTTACAAGTAAGGAACAAGCAAAGGACTGGCAAAGAAAAAGCACATATATCGTATCGCTTCTAAGACATACTGTTCAGTAGCAGGGTGTGCGGTGTAGTGGGTGATTATCTGATGTTACCCCAAAGAATGTGTATCTTAGTGTCTAGAATTTCACCATTAGAGACAGTCCTTTGACTCTGGTCTTCTGGAGTCTCTGCTTAAAAGGTGAATGGGAATTTCAGAATGTGGGCTACAGAGAAAGGAAAAAAGAGACTGCCCCACTTTTTCTAGGGGGTCCTCTGACTTCCGTTGTTCTCAAGGTCTTGCCTTCCTCCCCATCTCTTGCCCTTTGTGCTTTCTGAAGAACATGGGGTCTGCTTTCCCGTTTGAAAAATCCCTGACCTGGGAGGAAGATGGGGAGAGGAACACCTGGAAAGCCCAGTGGGAGGTGGCCGGGAGCTGAGGAGAGCTGACCCAGCTCTCTCCCCGCCAGGCCCAGGGAATCAGCCTCTAGGTGAGATTTCAGCAGTTCTGTACCACAAAGCTTCGTCGCCTGCCCAGGACAATGTCTGGACACCAAGCGGGCCGTCCCAGCACCGGCAGCCGCAACATGTCCTTCATGGCTCAGTCTCCAGGCTGGCCCCACAGCCCCAGCATGACCGGGGTGAGCAACCTCAAGCGCTCTCAGACCCGGAGCGGCTCCGAGACCAGCAGCAACCCTTCGGAGCCCACCAACAGCCCGGGCTCCCCCAGACTGCCATTGAGGAGAATCTGCATGGGCCGGCCCTACAACTCCAAGTGTGTGGAGACAAGCCACCTGGCGAAGGGCCCCAAGGTGGCCAGAAAGCCCATGTGTCGCAGCAACTCCTACTACCTGCTCTGTACAGATCGTCCCTCGGGTCCCTCCAACCCCACCTTCCTGGATCAGCTCATCAAAGGCATCAGCTACCTCGACAGATCCACCAATGCCTTCCACAGCAACTACCCGAAGTCCCTGAGCCTGCCGAGGCTTGCAGCCAGCTACCTGGAACGCGCCGCCAACTCCATCCACTTGGACCACGTGGACCACGCTTCCCCCCGCAGTTACTGTAACCACAGCAGCAGAGCGGCCCCTTTCGACTACCCTTGCGGCAGCACCTCCGTGGTACCGCCCGGAAGGGGTGTCAACGCTGTGCAGTACGTGGATAACTCCGCCAACACGAGCTGCTTTCGCGGGTTTCAGGGCCGGAACCTCACTCACATCCTGCCCCAGAGGCCGGGGATAAAGCTGCCTGAGCTCCCGCTGTTTGGCAACGGGATTTTTTCCTTAGGTCGCCTGCCCAAGTTCTGGGAAGCAATCCGCTCGGGCTGCAGAGCCCCGGAGCCCATCTCTAAGCCCTCCAGTTGGTGGTGACATCGACACCAACCGCGAAGAGGGCATAAGTCCATGCAGTCGCGGCTGCGGAAAATAAATTGTGGCAAAATGCTCCTTCCAAGCCTCCACTGGGGTGGGGGGAAGCCATTTAGGTGGAGGGGATATGCACTTAAGGACCTACAAGGTTGGGAAGGTCAAGGTGAATGGGTGAAGGGGGCGGCTGGTGGTAGGCAGTGGTGGAGACCACCCACGCTAGGTGGAGAGGGGGATACTTCATCTAAACCCAGCTCTCAAACAGGTGGTTGCCTTTTCAAGAGAACCCAGGAATCTGGTTTTCTATATGTTAGCAACAGATTTGAAAATGTCATGGTGCTGGGATTTCCCTGGGTCCAGTGTTTAAGGGGCTTCCCTGATAGCTCCGTTGGTAAAGAATTTGCCTGCAATAAAGTAGACCCCAGTTCAATTCCTGGGTTGGGAAGATCCCCTGGAGAAGGGATAGGCTACCCACTCCAATATTCTTGAGCTTCCCTGGTGGCTCAGCTGGTAAAGAATCCGCCTGCAATGCAGGAGGCCTGGGTTCAATCCCTGGGTTGGGAAGATCCCCTGGAGAAGGGAACACCTACCCACTCCGTTATTCTGACCTGGAGAATCCCATCGACTCATCAATGATCCCATCGAGTCTGTGGGGTCATAAAGAGTCGGACACGACTGAGTGACTTTCACCAACGGTTTAAGATTCTGCGCTTCCATTGCAGAGAGCACAGATTCGATCCCTAATCGGGGAACTAAGATCCCACATGCCGTGTGGCATGGCCAAAGCAAAACAAAACCTAAAAATATAGTGTTCCGAAGGCTGAACAAGAGCGCTTGCAGGCTGAATGTGCAAGGCCCGCAGATCTGAGTTTGGGACCTCTAATTCATATCCTGAATGAATCACTTGAAGTGAGGCTAGGAAGCTTCCTAGCCTTGGCTGAGGCTGTTCATTCCCAACCACTATTCACATTCTTTGTTTGTTTGTTTAAAGGATTGTTACTGATTCCCTGTTCATATTCTTTGTCTTTCAGGATTGTCATTGGGTTTAGCACAGCTCCACGTGAGCAGAAAGGTAGAAGTAGTAAGGATGAGATGACGATGATAGCAAGCCCTCACAGAGTACTTAAATGTGGCAAGTGCTGTTCTCAGTGCTTTTTGTATTTTTGTTCATGTCTTTTTTTTTTTTTTTTTTTTGGACTGAGGCATGGGGATGAGAAATCTTAGTTCCCTGAGCAGGGCTAACATCCATGCCCTTTGCCATGGAAGCATGGAGTCTTAACCACTGGACTGCCAGAGAAGCCTCTATTTTTGTCCTTTTAAAGATGAGATTTTAATGACCAGAGTCCAGGGTGGATGTAGAGAAAACCTTGATGGCGAATGTGAGATGCATTGGAACAGTCAACTAGAGATGGTTGCAGGTGAATGGGCCGCCCTTCCTGGGATACTCTGCAGAGAGCGGTCTGTACAGGCCAGGTAAGGGCTGGAAGGGTCAGAATGAGGTAGTCCCAAATTTCTTGGTGGCGCTGTCTGGGAAAACATTCTCCGGGCCACTGAGGGCTCTAAACCTTCAGAGACTCAATTGATTTGGGTGCTGAAGAATCAGGCCCCACAAGGCACCCAGCCATTCACCATCTTCCTGCATAAAGGACTCTAGAGACTGGATTCCACACTCTTTTTGCCACCTGCCTGCCCTGAGACCTTGGGGACATCACTTCCCCTCTCCAGGCTTCTGTTTCCCCTTCTGTAACATGAGTAGGGTTGTTCTGATGATCTCTTAAGGGACCTCCAACTTAGATATTTCTGAGTCTCTTCTAGTCCCAAGCCAGGCCTGGAGCTTCCCGAGATGAGAATTGAGGGTGCCTCCACCCAAGAATTCAGACTTCCTCAGTCCTGACCATCTTCCCAGGCTGCTCAGGGGCTGTTGAGGCCCCATTTCTTTGTGGCTCTGAATTTCAGGCCCAGTTCCTTCTTGCAGGAGTTGAAGGCCAATAAAAGCAACTCAGAATATGGAGTGGTCTAATCTTGAAATAACGCAGAACCCAGAGATCAACCAGGTTCCACGGTTCTTAGAGGAGGTGCTGGCTGTGGCTGAGCCCTGTGGCCAGGCAGAAAAGGCAGCAAGTGTGAATCTCCATGAGACTGACACAGTGGTCCCAGGGCAGAGAAAGCAAGGAGGCACCGAACCCCTAGCCCGTTGACTTCACCTCCACTTTTGTTCCATCTCTGGAGACCGGAAAGATCCTCCCGGGCTCCAAAGCTCAGCAGGGCAGCCACTCTTTGCTCTTGCACCCCTTCTCTCCCCAGGAAGAAGACTTTGGCCTTTGTCTGGCGGGTTCTCAGGCCCCCAGTAGTCCATCCCCCAGGTGAACATTTACAGGAGCACGGCTCACTGGGTTCCATTTTGGTCCAGCTCAAGAGAGAGTGCGGGTGTCCTGATTCCTAAACCGTCTATCTGGCCACTCAAAGGCTTCCCCTTCTTGCTCTAAGCCCATATTTGCCTTAGAGTCACCTCTGATTCTCCCAGAGATGCCCGCCTTCAACACTGTCTAATTTCACCTTATCAGATTATAACACTTTTGCCCAGGACACTGTTCTTGGGGTCTCTAGTATCTAGTCCAGTTCTGGCTCACAAGTGGGCCTCAGTGATTATACTGATGTGGATTACAAGGCCTCGTAATTGAAAAGGCATTGGAAAAGACCCTGATGCTGGGAAAGATTGAGGCTAGGAGAAGAAGGGGATGACAGAGGATGAAATGGTTGGATGGCATCACCTACTCAATGGACGTGAGTTTGAGAAAACTCTAGGAAATAGTGAAGGACAGGGAAGCCTGGCATGCTGCAGTCCATGGGATGGCAAAGAGTCAGACACGACTAAGCGACCAAACAACAAGGCCTCGTGCCCGATAGGTGTTCAGGACCCTTAACTATTAGTACTATTGACTCACTAGAAAAGACCCTGATGCTGGGAAAGATTGGGGGCAGGAGGAGAAGGGGACGACAGAGGATGAGATGGTTGGATGGCATCACTGACTCAATGGACATGAGTTTGAGTAAGTTCCAGGAGTTGGTGATGGACAAGGAGGCCTGGCGTGCTGCCATCCATGGGATTGCAAAGAGTTGGACACGACTGAGCGACTGAACTGAAACTGAAAACCTTAACTATTATTATTTTCAGAATAATGACAGTGTCCCTTATCATAAGGGACACTTATACATTATTGAACATATAATTAATGTTCAATAACTGATACATTCAGCATGACAGCCACCATTTATTAAGCTCTTCAATATACTCCAGGCATCGTTTCAAATGCTCTGTGTGTATTAACTCAGTCATCTCATCGATCCGTCAAGGAAGAATTGCCCCTGTTGTATAGATGAGGAAGCTGAGGCTCAGAGTGGTCAGGTACAAATGATTATGATGAAGATGGTTATAGTCATAGAACACAGGGGCTCTTAAAAGAATGATCAACATTTTCATTATAGAGTACCATGTGCCAAGCAGGCACTCAATAATAATATTAGGTTGGCCACAAAAATTCATTCAGGTTTTTTTCCATAACATCTTACAGAAAAAAACTAAATTAACTTTGTGTCCAACTCAGTAATTATCTTCAGGATTACAAGATCTTACAAGAACGAGGTGCTCTGCAAATGTATATAATGGGTGATCAGTGAACGAGAGATGTCAGTGCAGAGCACGGTACGTAGTGGGTGCTCAAGTTTGAAGGTTCAGGATTGGATGGTACCCGAAAGGAACAGGGTCTTTGCGCTGGCCTTACTGCTACTCGGGGTGGAAACTCAGTACTCAGGATTCTATCCCAGCAGTCACTCAGCCCAAGTCCGGAGAAAACACGGCTCTTAGTTAGAGAAGGCCCTCTGCTCTGTGTGGCCATGCAGGGGCTACAGAGAGTGCCCCAGGTCCACTGTTCATCCCATGCCTCCGCAGGAACCATGTAAACAGGAAGTCGCATACCAGTGGCAGAACACAGGAGCCTGCTGTGCTGCCCAGGTTGTGTACACAGCAGCGTGTGTCTCCGAGGCTGAGGATGGCCCAGGAAAGTTCTTCACACCTACAGACGTATGTCACTATCATTGAGCACCCACACCGTATGTCAGACATGCCGCCAAGACCTAAAACATAGATTCACAGAACCCTTTTCCTTGCAAGCCTAGGCTAGTACGCATTTGACAGAGGGGGAAACTAAGGCTCAGAGAGAAAGTGACATGCCCAAACCCCAGCAACTGGTAAATAGCAGAGCTGAGATTCCACCCAGGGCTCAGCCCCTCAACATAATGCCCTTTCCATCCAAAGTACAGTTTCTTTCTTAGTATTTATTGAACAGATTCCAGGAGAAAGAGGGGGAAATCATAGCCTTCGGAGTATGTAGAAATTTAGACAAAGCAAAGATGGTATTTAACCCCGGAGGTTTGGGCTGCTCCCAGCACCAATGTTCTGAACGGGGGAGCATTCACCTGAAACTTGCTGTTCCCAGGAAATAGTAAAGGGAGACATTTCCTGAAAGCCCACCTGTGGTCTCAGTTGCCTAATCCACTGGTGCCTGCATCCTTTGGTAACGCCGAGTATAGTTGCATGATATTAGAATTCCTTTTGTTTATTTAAAACAATCCAGTGTGGCCCTTTTCAAACACATCATCTGCTAGAATGATGCTCTGCTTCTAGAAAATAAATGCATTGTGTTACCACGATGCGTGTTGGAGAGACACACTCATCCTACTCCTAACCCTCACCCTGCCCTTATCTTTCCTCATCTCTGAAGCTAACCCTCTAAGCCTTGGCCCACCCCACCCCTCATTCCTGAGGCCCACTTTATCCCTCCCTATCTCTTCTGTCTGAGCATGACTGCCGCTTGCTCTACAGAGGAAATAGGAGTGGGCAACACCCTCCCCACCAGTTGCATCCACGTGGTCCTTTTTTAAGTTGAAATATGGGGAGAGGCAGAGCCTCTGATGTGTGTTCTGCCCGAATTGGTACCACCATTTTTGGCAAACTCTTTTAGCAGCCTCCTGGGCCCCTCCCAACAAGGCAGGAATTTCTCATGAACAATTGAACAAAGCCGGGAACTCAGGGAGAAGGCACAGGACATTCCAAAAGGATTTCTCTCAAGCTCCCAAAGACAACATGTGGGAACGCTGCAGAGGGCACAGAGCCCAGCAAAGAAAAGCATGAAAGGGACGGAAATCTGCCCAGTGGGAAGGGCAGTGCGGGCCGGAGGAGGGAGCAAGGGGCCGGGGGTAGGAGGCCTGAGCAGGAGGCCGGCTGCTGCCACTCGCACCCTGCGCAGGCTACCCCACCTCTCTGGCCTCAGATCTGAGGTCCCTAAGCTCCTGAAGGAACTGCAAAAAGTAAACCCACAGTCGTGTATGCTTCTGCTCATAGCAACGCCATATGAATCACGGAGACTTGGTGTCTGTGTGTGTGTGTTAGTTGCTTAGTCATGTCCGACTCTTGGTGACCCCGTGGGCTGTAGCCCACCAGGCTCCTCTGTTCATGAAATTCTCCAGGCAAGAATCCTGGAGTGGGTTGCTGTTTCCTTCTCCAGGGGATCTTCCTGATCCAGGAATCGAACGCGGGTCTCCTGCTTTGCAGGAAGATTCTTTACCATCTGAGCCACCAGGGAAGTCTTGGTACAGAGACCTAGAGACAGCCCAAATATCCAATGATAGGATAGGGTTAATGAATGATGGTGTGGTGATGAGACGAGATGTCAAATAATTGTTAGAAATATTATGTGCAAAGTCAGTTCAGAGTCGGTGGCTTACAAATTGCTAACAATTACCATCTGCAATGAAGAGCTTGTACCAGATTGTAAATCTATGTGCCACTTCCAAAATGGACCAAGTATTTCAAGAAAAAAATAGTGTCAGCTGAGCTAAACAAAGTGCTTAACTGACATAGTCGATTTACACTCTGAGCAAGCTTCTTATCTTGTCTCAGACTGGTGATACACAGTTTGGGGACTGGCAGCGGTCCACAGAGCCATTTTTAAGTAGCCCTGGTCTTGACTGACACTTCGAACTGTGTTTAATGAAAATGTTAAGTGAGAAAAGCAAGACCGGAAATCTTTAGCATATGCCGATCACAGTGGGTGAAAACGCCCGTATGTGTAGTGACAAAGGAAGGAAAATGAACATTTAAGGAGTTCCAACTTTCAGCCCCCGCACAGACATCTAGAGCTGAAGCCGGGGCGCATGGGCAGGAATGCGAGGGGGTGTACGGAGGCCATAGGAATTCCAGCCTGGCTGGAGGGGTGTGGGGGCTCCAGGGACAAATTCAAATTACAGACACCATTTATGTCAGCTCAGGAGCCAGACGCTGGGGCAGTATCTGCAAGGCGTGTTCTGAGAAACACCCGTCTTGCGAGATGTTGAAAGGTTTTTCCAAAAAACATGTGGGTTCCATTCTGCTGAGTTGAGCAGAGATGGACAGGAGACTTTCTGGAGGCCTGCTCAGAAACTTTCCTGTGTTGGGTCCCTTGGGGTGGCCACAGTGCAGGAAAGAGAACAGAGTTCCCAAACTTCTTGACCAGGGAACCCCCTTTCCAAAGAGCATCTCAGAGGGCCAGTGATCCGTGAGGTACAGCGTGGGAACCCTCCTCTGGGCCTGGGCCCCAAGGTGGAAGCTTAGCAAACAAAACAATTGATAATAATGAAGGGTGGTGGGGAAATAACAGGAGGGAGAAAGAGGGGGTCAAACCCAAGGTGATTTTCAGAAGCCTCACACTTCTGCCTGGGCAGAGCTGAGAACAACCCAGTGGGAAGCAGAAATGGGAACAGTTCAGAATGCAGGTTCTAGAGTCAAACAGACACAAATCCTGGCTCCATCCTGTACTGACTGTGTGATACAGGCAAGCTGCTCCATCCCTGGAGGCCTGTTTCCTTGTCTGCAAAGGGCAGTAATAAAATACCTTCACTTGCCTACAGCCTTGAATGAGATTCAAGGCTGATCAGACTGTGAAGGGAGTTGATCTTTGCCCCGAACACAACCAGAAAGGGCACATTTACACCTTGTGCCATGCTTGAATCAACGTTCTTTCATTCAGGTGAAAGTTTTCAAGGGCCAGCTCAGCCAGGCACTGTGCCCTTCACAGGGGATAGAGTTGGGAACAAGATGGAGACAAGATAGTCATGCTCTCTGCCTTCCTTACGTCTGTCTCCTCAGTCTTCATATTAGATGGTCTTCCAAGTGATCGAAGTTGTCAAAAATGTTAAGAAGGAGAAGCATGGGGGAGGGAGGTTGTGGGAAAGCAGAGCGATCTGGTCTGGGAGGTTGGGGAAGCTTCTATGGTGACATGAGGTTTGAGCTGAACCTTAAAAGAAGTTAAAAGAAAAAGAGAGAGACAGCAGCAGGGTGAAAGAGGGTGGGTTTTGGGTGAGAGTCACACTTATGGAGGAGAAGGAAGGACACGTGCAAAGAGCACAGTTGGGGAGGCAAGCGCCTGGAGAGCGGGCCTGGGCTACATCTTCCCACCTGCAAGCGTCCCTCTGTCTCCATGGTCTTCCACTGCCTGCTTAGAACCGTGTCCTTCCCCCTTCTTCCTCTTCTCCACATCATCTCCGTATCCCCTCTCTTCCATCCTCACTCCCTTTCACACCAATTTCCATTTCCACATTCTCACCCAAGTACACATCCTTACCCTGCCGGCATCTGCTTTCTGACACGGGCATTGGAACACGTGTGTGTCGTAGATGCTTATGTTCATTGCTGGATGAAAGGCACCACCCCTAGGCCAAATGGTGCCTTTGGTCATGCTCTCAAAAGGTACCCCCTCCGGGCAGATCTAGCAACACAACAGGCCTCCCTGGGCTGCATACACTTGTTCAGTGAACAACCCACCCCACCGTCCACGGCAGCCCTGAATGAATAAAGTAATACAGGAGGAGTGAGAAGCTCTGAGGCAGAGAAAACATTTGGAGTGGGAGAGGAAGCCAGGGGAAGCTGAGTTCTATTGGTTTTGTAGCGGCAGACGGGTGAACCACGAAGTCTGTACTCCCCCATCAGACTAGAGATCCTAGATCAGACTCTTGTTTTTCAGAAGCCAAATTGTTTGGCTGCTCTTGCCTCTCCAGATTCTGGTAGTCTTTTCTTATCTAAGGAACTTTCTGTGAGACTTGAGTTGTTTCCATCCCAGAGAGCATGGCCAGTGCCCAGAGTTGTGAGTACACACTCAGTGAGATTATAGGTGCCTCCCCGGCTCAGCTGACGTCTGCGAGGCCTTGCCTTTGCTCTTCTTCAAAGCCATATGAGGAGATAGCCAGACTGTAGACAAAGCAACTTGAGAACATTTACTAAAGATACCGAGGACAGCAAAAATAAAACAGAGCCGGCCAAATCCCTTACGGGAAGGAGAGGATACAGAATAAATAGGGGGATGACCAATCCTCCGGGAGGTGGAGTTACCCTAGAACTTTCTCGACAGGCCGTGTTTCCTGCCCTCTTCCTGCCAGTCTAGTCAGCTTTACCATCTCTTTCCCCAGCCTCTTTTAGGAAGCAAGACTTATAGCTGAGGTTTAGTCTTGACGGCACATCTACAAAGAGTTACTTGTTCTCCTTTGCCTTTGCTTATGAGCAAATCACCCAAGAAGCCAAGGCTTTGGGGCTTAAAGGGCCCGAGGTAGGGAACGGAGACTGAGGCAGCTCGCAAAATGGGATCTGTCACGGATGCTGACCCTCCACGGACCAGGCAAGGCCTTGGAAAAATCCTGCCACCAAGGCTGGCCACCCGCCAGCTCTGAAGTCATTGGAGTTTTGTAGCCTTCCTCATCAGACAGGGAGTTCCCAAGTGCAAGGCTGGACTCCCCCATCAGACTTTAGAAGTCCTTGGGGGCAGAGGTACACCCCGCCTTCAGGCTGAGAGCAACACTGGCTGAAGAGACTGCGCCTCCATCAGATTGGAGCCCCTGAGGACAGAGTCGTGTCTCCCTCTTCAGAGTGGGAGTTCCCCCAGAAACAGCAGTAAAAGAAATGGTTACTGCTTATTTAGGGCGTACCATGTGCCACAAACTGATTTTTTTTCTAAGTATTTAATTTACTATTTACTTGGCTGCCCTGGGCCTTGGGTGTGGCCGTGGGGTCTTAACTGTGTCCTGTGGGACCATCTTTTTGCTGCAGTGCTCCAGCTCTCTAGTTGTGATGTGGAGGTTTAGTTGCCCTGCAGCCTGGGGGATCCTCGTTCCTCGACCAGGGATGGAACCCACATCCCCTGCATTGGAAGGCAGATTCTTAGCCACTGGACCCCCAGGCAAGTCCCAGGAAACAGTTCTTTTTAAAAAATAAATATACTAATTCATCTGAACCCTCATAACGACACTGTGACTGAGGTCTTAACATTATTCTCCTTGTCCAAACGATGGATTGGAGTATGGAAAGGTTGAAAAATTTGTTCAAGACTGCACAGCAAGGCGGTACAGGCAGGATTCTCCATCAGACTGAGAACAACCTGAGGACAGGGACTGTATCTTCCCTTTTCCTTTCAGCAGATTAGGGGTTCACCAAGTGCCAAGATCTGGAGAAGGAAACGACAACCCACTCCAGTATTCTTGCCTGGAGAATTCCATGGACAGAGGAGCCTGGCAGGCTACAGTCTACGGGATGGCAAAAAGTCGGACACAACTGAGCAACTCACACACACACAGGCACTAAGATCAAGGATCCCTCTTCTGTCCACCTCTACCTTCCTATCTGGAGCAGAAACACTTTATTCAGTGCTGTGTCTGGCATCTGGGTTGGGGCCGGGGAGTTGGCCAGACCACTGTGGATGTCCTGTCTGCTCCTTACAGCTCTGAGCTGGTCTCCTGGATACGCCCCACCGGGTGGAGCAGAAGCTAGCCTTTTGGAGACGGGCATTTATCTAGGTCGGCAGTGAGAATGCCAATATTTTCTCAACCTCCTAGGTGCCAATCAGGATGCCAGTGTTTTTTCATCTCCTGGATGGAAGGCTGGAAGCCTGCAGGCCCCTATCACAGGGAACACGCCTTCCGGAGCCAGGCCTGGTGCCACCCAGTGAGCCGGACGTTTCCTTCTGTCCACAACTCACCTCGATTCTGGCTGCAAACCCAGCCACGAGTTTCTGGAACCTAGCAACTCTCATAGGAAACAATGGAAACTTCAGGTTTATTCTATCATTACTCAAAATGTTTTCCTCTGTGTGACACACACACACACTCACACATCCCAGTTTTCTCTCCACCCGTCAGCCTAGACTGCCCTGGAAATTTTCAGGCAGAGGAGCCCGCGGCCTGGGGAGGCCTGGTGTCAGGGCTGTGTGTGCTGTCTGTGGGTCTGTGTCATCAGGGACTGCCGTCAGTCCCAAGCATCTGTGATTGGGGCTTTGGTACTGTCTGTGTCTGGGCCTGGGCTGGTGTGTCTCTGGCACTAGGGCTAGATTTATGTGAATCAAAGTTGATCTGTGAGTGACAGGAAAATGGTGTGTCAGGGGCAACTCAGTTTCATACAGAGTGTCCTCTATAAGGCACTGTGGTTAGTGTGTGAAAAGCATAAAAAATGCAGGTGCCGTGCACCATCTGATACGGAGAATTGACTCGTTGGAAAAGACCCCGATGCTGGGAAAGACTGAAGGTGGGAGAAGGGGATGACAGAGGATGAGATGGTTGGATCGCATCACTGACTGGATGGACATGAGTTTGAGTAAGCTCCAAGAGTTGGTGATGGACAGGGAGGCCTGGTGTGCTGCAGTCCACGGGGTCGCAAAAGAGTCGGACACAAGTGAGTGACTGAACTGAACTGAACTGAGCATGTGAGAAATGTTGGTCTGTATGTGAACTGTGAGACCTTGAGGGGAACCTGAGCGTGAAGACGGCATTTCGCTTCCTATACTGGGATTCACGTCTGTGGTGTGTGAAAACGTGACTGTGAACGTGAGCAACTGAGAGTGTGAGTTGTGTCCCGTGCATCACCTGTAGAGGTGTGGCTTTTCAGGGGAGGGAAGGATCTTTTGAGTGGGTGAGGACTGTTAGTGCCTGAAAGTTGGGTGACGCAGGTGAGCGTGAGCAAGCGTTCACGGACAGTGGCCGAGAGCGCGTTAGTGCGTGAAGTTGTGAGTGTGCAGGTGACCCTGGGAGGCCACGTTGGCTCGAGCGTGTGTGACCCGTGTAGGAAGGGCGCTGGGGTGAGCGCGTGCCGTTTTGAAAGGTGCGCGGAGTCACGTCTGCGGGGCGTGAAAGACGGCGAGAGCGGATGGATTTGGGGTCCCAGGGTCGGTGGGGGCGTGCGAGAGAGGTGTGCACGTGGAGAGAGGGCGATCCCGTGCGCAGGGCGCCGGCCCTGGTCCGATCCCTGATTCCAGGCCGGGTTTAGCGGGGAGCCGGGCTGGGCTGCAGCCCGCGCGGAGCGGTGGGGGGGGACCTGGGGGCCCAGACAAAGGCCGGGTTTGGCAGCGCGGCGGGAGGGGAGAGAGGAGCCCTGAACCCGGGGGCGGTCTGGGCGGGGCCTCGTCCCGGGGGGGGGGCCTCGTCCCGGGGCGGGGCCTCGTCTCGGGGGCGGAGCCTCGCCCTGGGGCGGGGCCTCGTCCTGGGCGCGGGCCCTTGTCCCGAGGGCGGAGCTTCATCCCGGGGGCGTGGCCTTTCCCCGGGGCGGGGCGGGGCGGCCGCGGGAGGGGTTCGGGCCGCTGGAGCGGGCCGCGCTGTCCGGAGGTCTAGGCAGGCTGGCTAGCGGGCGGCTGCGGGCGGGCGCCGAGCGAGCTATCGAGCGAGCGGAGCGGGCCGGGCCATGGAGCGGCGGGCGGCGGGCGCGCTGCTGCTGACGCTGCTGCTGCTTCACGGACTGCTGCTCGCGGTGAGTGTGCGGGGCGGAGAGGCGGGAGGCGCCCCGGGGCCGGCTCGCCGCGCCCGCCAACTTGGCCGGGGCGCCGAGGCTGCGCGGCTGGGGACTTTGGCTTAGGACGGCGGCGCCCGCCAGGGACCCCGGGCTGGCACAGGCCACC
Source organism: Aepyceros melampus (assembly GCA_006408695.1). Classification (NCBI taxonomy): domain Eukaryota; kingdom Metazoa; phylum Chordata; class Mammalia; order Artiodactyla; family Bovidae; genus Aepyceros; species Aepyceros melampus. The sequence goes on along the minus strand of SJXQ01010718.1, from coordinate 382,985 downwards.
GCCACCGTCCTCCGTGGCGCGTTCCCGAAGGGCCACTCAGGGCACCCCGCGAGGGTCCGGAGGCTGGACCGGCCCTCGTGGGAGTCCAGTGGGTCGCCCGGCCACGTTGCCGAGTCTCGGAGTCGCGCTAGGCATGGCTCGGCCTTGCC